>JAGFNQ010008871.1:0-60010 GCA_024364735.1 Boesenbergia rotunda | reverse complement strand
GTTGTTAAATAGGTTCAGGGTTTCATCTTTGGTCTTTAGAAACCTGACCCAGGTGAACCTAGAGTAGTCATCAATTATCACTAAGCAGTATCGGTTTCCACTTAGTGACTTGGCTCCATGTGAATCAAATAGGTCAAGGTGTAGGAGCTCAAGTGTGGTTTGGGTTTGATCAGATTGGATCAATTTGTGACTAGACTTGGTTTGTTTGCCTTGATTACAGGATTCACATATTAGGTTTTCATTTTATTTTGGGACACCTTTGATTAAGCCAAGTTGGGTAATTTTTGAGATAGTTCTTAGATTGGTATGACCTAATCTCCTATGCCAGAGTTTTGATTGTTCTAACTGTGTTAACATGCATTTGGGTACAAGGGAAGATTTATAGTATATACATTATTTTTCCTAGTGCCCTTAAGCATGATTTCTGAGTCTTGTACATTTCTAATCAGGCAGTTAGAATTGTTGAAGGTAACTAAATAACCAGAGTCACATAACTGACTTATGCTAAGTAGGTTAAAACTAAAGTCTTCAACCAATAGAACTTTCTTAATAATGAAATTGGTTTTAAGTTCAATATTACCTGACCCAATTACCTTGAGTGTAGCATTATTTCCAAATGCCACTGAGCCTAGGTTTTTGAACTTGAGTTTGGTGAACTTCAATTTGTCTCCAGTCATGTGTCTGGAGCATCCGCTATCTAACATCCATTGGTCCAAATCTTTATGTTCCTACACATAAAGGATTTTCGGTGATTTGGATCCAATTTGAGTCAGGGATAGCTTGAATTGAGTTTCACTTCCTAGTCTGTCTCACCCCAGTCTAGGATTTTCAATCACGTTAACCTTAAGGTTTTTGTGAGACAGGTTTGAGGGTAAAAATTAATTTTGAAAAGGAATTTTAATTTATTTTGAAAAAGTTATTTTAGTTTTGAAAACAGATTTGAAAACAAATAAGTTTAGAAATTTTAAAAAATAGATTAAGTGATTTTTGAAAAGAAATAAGTTTAAGAAGTAGAAATTTTTAAAACAGATTAGAATCTATAATTATTTGAAACTTGAGTTAGATTCGAATTTGACAAAAGATAATTTGAATTTGAATTTCAGAAATTAGCTTCCAGGTCTTGGCGAGGCACTAGGCCTTCTTTGGCCGTAGCCTTATGGGATCATCCACCCTTTCCTTGACAAAGCCTTTTAATGAAATTTCATTTTCAAATTAAATTAGGTCATTTTCTGGTCTAACTAGCTTGGGTCTTGGATCGGTAGCTTCGGCTGGTTTCACCAGTCTAAAGAGACCAAGTAGACTTGATCTTATTAGAGTTGGTTTCCCCAACGTACTATCATCTCACCTCCTCCCAATACTATGTTTTCATGTTTCAAGTAATCTAGTCCTTAAATCTAGGTATTCCTTAAATCTAAGCATGGCAATTTGCAAAAATTAAATAAACAAACAATCAATCAATTAAAAAATATCTAATTATAAAAATTGTTTTGATTTTGGCTCCCCCTGGACTAAAGCCTCTGTATGGGTTAGGCAAGATGTGAATCTTGTCCTTGGGGATCCAAAATTGATTTGAACCAGTTGATTTAGTCAGGCACAGTTTTGGCACCCATGCCTGAACTTTAGGTCTTGACTGGTTCAGTACAGCAAAGTAAGATCATTGCCGAGATTTGGTTCTATAGCCAAGTCCGGATCGGTTTAGAACAGACTTCTGTTTTCCCAGAATCAGATCAAGATTCTTGGAACCAGAAGTGAATCGTTCTAAAGCTGTTCTTAAGTCCTTAACTTGAGTTTTCAGGGAGGAATTCTCTGATTCAAGCTTTTCAACTTGATCAGGGGTTCCTTCCTGAAGTTTCTCAGTTAAGGATTTAGAATCAGCTCCCTCTTTCAGGAGTTTTACTTCCTGTCGGAGGGACTCGATTCGGAGTTTGGCTTTCGCCAAATCTCGGGATAGATAGGAAATAAGCGAATTCAATTATAATTTCGAAAAACCCGTTACCCTTATTTCGCCGTCGTCCGAGAATGTCAGCTTGTCCTCGTCCTGGTCTGAGTCTGAGTCAGTCTCGATTTGATCCGAAGCGGTCAGGGCTAGAAGATTGGACTGGGGTGCTTCTTCTTCTTCTTCTGAGGAAGACTCGTCCCAGGTTGTTTGGAGTGCCTTCTTCTTTCTGGTCTTTTTGGACTCCTTTAGACTTGGACACTCAGTCTTGTAGTGGCCCTTCTTCTTGCATTCGTAGCAGGTTACGTTGGGCTTGTGTTTGTCAGTTGCTGGTTCAGCTGGTTCATCCTTTCTTCGGCTTGTTCTCCGTGTGTTGGTTTGGTTCTTCAACTTTTTGTAGTAACTTCGAGCTAGCAGGACCAGTTCAGATTGATCTTCTTCTTGATCTTCTGTTTCTGAATCTGAGGTAGACTCGGGTTCAGCTTGAGTTTTCTTCTTAGTCATTCTTCCTATTTTCCCTGCAAAGAAAGCTATACTTTTCTCGGCCAAATTGCAGTTAGTTTGTTCATGCAGTTCAAGTTCAGAGAATAACTCATCTAACTTAATTTTTGAAAGATCCCTAGAGACCTTGTATGCATCTACCATAGATGCCCACAAGGTGGTCCTAGGGAACGCGTTTAGGGCATACCTTATAAGATCACGGTTTTGAACCTGGTGACCTATTGCGTGAAGACCGTTCATCAATTCCTGGATTCTGGCATGGAGCTGAGCTGCTGTCTCGTTATCTGCCATTTTGATGGTGAAGAGCTTGTTCAGTAGCAGGTCCCGTTTGCTGATCCTCGTATCTGAAGTTCCTTCGTGGAGCTCGATTAGTTTAGCCCATAGCTCCTTTGCACTGTTGAAGGGGCCTACGCGGTTCAGCTCCTCTTTTGTCAGTCCGCATTGAAGAGTCTGAGTTGCTTTGGCGTCTGCTTCAATCTTGCGTTTGAGGGTAGTGTCCCACTCTGAGTAGTTTTGTGGTACGCCATCAGCATTTGTGGGAATCATCAGTCCAGACTGGATGATTATCCAAATATCCACCTGGGTTTTCAGGTGGACCTCCATTCGACTTTTCCAGTAAGGAAAGTCTTCTCCACTGAAAAGTGGAGGTCTGGCAGTGCTAAAGCCTTCTTGGATGGCCATTTGTTCTGAAATAAAAAAAAACAAGAGTATTCCAAGACTTGGTCTTGGATTAGTAGTGTGGGAAGAAAAGAAATAAAGACAATTTCAAGGGGTGTTGCACCAACCTTGAAAGAAAAATTCGAACGAAAATTTTTAAAAAAAATTGAGAGAGAAAAATTAAAGAAATCCGAAAAAAAAATTTCAAACTGGTGGTTGCACCAAGTTTGAATTCCCCGCTCTGATACCACTTGTTGGATCGAGAAATGCGAGAGAGGGGGGGGTGAATATCGCAAATCGTTCGGATTTAAAAAGAGCGGGTGCGCAGCGGAAATAAAAGAAAAACAGAACAATGCAAACACAGTCGGTTTACTTGGTTCGGAGCCTGGGTCGACTCCTACTCCAAGGCCCACGGTCGTTGACCGTTTTCTGCGGGCAATTCTATAAGTTCGCAAAGTTTACAAATAGATTTTACAAGAAGGCAGAATAGTAAACTTTAAATACAAAGCTCTTCGTTACCGACGTCCGGTGTAGATCGAAGTTTCGGAGTAGCGGGACGTCGTCAGCTTGAGTTGGAAGATTTCTGGAGCGTGTCGTGAAAGCAGAAGAGCGTAGAAGCGTCGAATAACTTGATTGTTGAAGAAGGGGGTCGAGGGCCCTTTATATAGGGCCTGAGGGCGCCCTGGTCGACGGGGGCGCCCCCCCCCCCCCCCCCCCACGTGGCAGCAGATCCACAAGAGGCGCGGTCGTCGACTTATCCCTTAATCCTCGGGATAAGGCCTTGACTGGGGCGCCCTGGACGCTGGGGGCGCCCTGGTTGACCGGTCAAACCTTATCCGCAGCGCTGAGCTCTCCTCGGTAAGGTTTGCGCCACCCTGTGCGCTGGGGGCGCCCGGGACAGCGTGGGCGCCCTGGGCATGTAGTGCAGACGCGGCAGTGTTGTTTTGCAATGGGGGCGCCCGGGACAGCGAGGGCGCCCTGGATATGTACTGTCGAAGTCTTTCTTGTCTTGTTGTGTTTTATGTTCACCATGGGGGCGCCCGGGACACTCCGGGCGCCCTGGTCAGCTGTTGCCTCACTCCTTTGAGGCACTCTGAGCTGCAGACACTCGTTCCTTCGGTCCTGCATCCAGGGTTAGTCCAAAACACAATAAAACAATAAAATAATAGGTTATACAGCCTCAGCTGTCTTGGTTCTGACTTTGGTCTCCAAAATGGAGCCCTAGGTCGAACCGACGCCTAATGTTCCCTCAAGGGGAACGCGTCCTCACCTACTCCTCTCGGGAGAATTTACCTGGTGCCAACCGGATCCTCCAGTTGGACTTTTGCCCGGCAGTCCTTTGCCAGGTCTTGAGTTACCAAGCTGCCCTTCGCTTGGTGCCTAGCAGCCCTTCGCTAGGTCTTTTCTTCTGGCAGCCCTTCGCCAGTGCCTAGCATTCCTTTGCTAGGGCTTGTCCATTCTGGCAGTCCTTTGCCAGAGCCTAGCATTCCTTTGTTAGGGCTTTTCTTGTCTGGCAGTCCTTCGCCAGTGCCTAGCATTCCTTCGCTAGGGCTTGTCCATTCTGGCAGTCCTTCGCTAGAGCCTAGCATTCCTTCGCTAGGGCTTTTCCTGTACACTCAAGAGACTTGTTAGATAACAATTAACCCTTAACTTTTGAACCCTTTTGCCAATATCAAAACACAGGTTTGACTTGGGTGCAATCTGCACCATCACTCTCTACCCTCAAATTGATCATATTGAGCTTCAAACACATATGAAGATGTATCATATTCAGGACATCATCGTCGTCGTTCAAAGTCACGTACATCTTATGCTGTGGCGCTATATATGTATTGCAGAATCAAAGATTCAGGAGTAATCTTCGCACATTTTTTGCCAAGACTCACAAATATATCTAGCAAACTACAACCACTGAAAATTGATATCACAAACAACTCATTCTTGCACTTACAACTACCCAAAAATATAAGGTTGCAAGGCTCAATTCCAGATTTCATTTTTGACCTAATCCACAAAAATATAATATTTTATTCAATAGTATAAAAATTGAAGATCAATATTCATATACAAATGTAAGGTAAATTTTTTTCTCCAAATCATTCCAAAAAATTGAACAATAATTAGATTTAAGCATTAAAATATAAAAATTAAGGATGAAACTGTTATAATCTAGTACTCTAAATAATTTCCTCAAAATTCTTAAAAATTGAACTATTTCAAGTACTAAACCTATTTCAAGTACTAAACCATTATAGTTTATCATGAAACACTTATTATCGAGTACTCTAAGAAATTTTCAAAAAACCACTCTATGAAATAGATAAAACACAAACCTAATCAGAAAACTAAACCCTAAATATTGGGCATCAAATCGGTAGCCAACCAAAAACACACATAATCCTTAAACTAAATGCTAAATATTGGCCATCAAATCGACAATCAACCAAAAATACACACAAAATCCCTAAACTAAATCCTAAATGTTAGACATGAAATAGACAACCAACCAAAACACACAATCAAAAAAACTAAATGCAAATCTCATGGAATCATTCAATCAAAAAAGATTAAACACAGACTCACTGATAAAGGTGTGATTGCCTCTTTGAGTTAGGGCAAGAAAGCGTGGCATTGGCAGTTAGGGCTTCAGGCAGAAAAAGATGAGCTGTAAAGGTGTGATCACCTCTTCCATTTGGCCTTCAATGTATCAATAAAGACTTTGTTCGTCGATGGTTTAGATTTAGAGAAGGAAGTTAGTGTTGAGCTAGGGTAAGAAGGCGTTGGCAGTTGGGGCTTCGGGCGGAAAAAATGAGCTACAAAGGGGTTTTAATTAAAATCATGGGCAATTAAGTAAAATCACAAATAGGAGGAAGTTGCAGTTACTGATCAGATTTTGGTAGGGAGTGAAAAATATTTTCTCTGACCTGGAGACTGAGGGCAGAGTTTGAGCTGCGATCAGGGATTTTAAGGTAATTTCTCGTTATAAAAATTATAATACAATTGCTATACTTATGATTCATATATAACTGATATAATAGTACTTCAATAATTTTGAGTAAGATAAAATATTTTTCAGTAAATTTAAACAATTTCAATTAAATTAATAAAAAAATAATTTATATAAAAACACTTTATGAATAACTATTTTAACTAAGAATAATTCCATCAAATTTAATTTTAATTTGACCAAAGATATGACTACTATAAATTATAACAACGCCAGTCATATTTTTTTTTTATGTAATCCAAAGATTCAATTTTTTTTTCCTTGAAGCCATTAATTTTGGAGATGGCCAATTTGATTCTATAAAAATTATTTATCGACCACTAGAATAAATTAGAAAATGCTAATTGTTCTAGAAGGAATCGATGTCGATGGCCAGTCACCGATGTTCATCCCACGCGGATGCTGACGGGAGGGAAGAAACTCTGCGCCTTGCGAGATCAACACGAGCGTTAGGGGAACACGTCGGAGGTTGTCCGGCGGAGCCCACTCCGACGCTCAAGTCAGTGCCTCCATGGAGAGGAGAAGTATTAAGCAAAAAAAAATGTATGAGTAGCAGAGAATGCATAACCCTCCTTACTAGAAGGGTTGGACTACATTTTATACCTGTGTCGGCTGCCTTGGTGTGTCCCCATGATCTATGCCACGTCCCCCCTCCCCCTCCCCCGCTTCGGCGATTACTGGATAGCCTTTGAAATGGTCCACACCGTCATTACGTGTTTCGACCCATTGTGATATTTAAGAATCATGATATCTCCGCGATAGTAGGGATGCTTATTCGTAGATCCGCGATGGAAGGGGGACCGTTACTTAAGGTCGAATGTTGCTTGGGCTCCGCTTCCCCGAGGTGATCTCGGGGTCTTCTGGCCCGGGCGACCGCGGGCGCTCCACTTCCCCGAGGTGGTCTCGGGACACGACTTCCCTGGTGATCCCGGGAGGGGTTTTCTAATCTGATCTTCCAGGGCGTGTTTACCGCGGGGGGGGGGGTGGAGGCTCCTCTTCCCGAGAGTGTCCCGAGAGCTCTAAAAGGGGAGTCGCTCAGACTCGTCACATCTTGCCACGCAACTTCTTCATCCCACGTGCCCGCCATGAGCTATTCAACCCCATCACAAGTCCCTCCCTTTAAGTCTGATCGAAGAAAGTGTGGCTGACTGATCGGACTAGTGTGGTGGTGAAGAAGCTGTATCCCAATGGGTCCTTGCACCCGTTACTGCTCCCTTAGTAGTTATACGGGGTCCTAGGATTGTAGAAGTTGCCCTGGGTCCCCAAGGAAATCCCTTTTTGGTTTTGTCCTTCCCAAAAGGCTTCTGTGGCTTTTGAGGTGCCGCAATGATACCCATCCCTCCATTATAAAGGCGCATGATGCTCTTTGATGGTGACAAGGTCCTTCCGCGAATGCCCCATCGCCACGTGCTTCAATGGCCCTCTTCATGACCTCTTATTGACGTGCACCGCTGTAGCTAGCTCACGTCAGACGACTATCTCTAGCGCTGCCCCGATGTGGCGGTTTCTTGCTTTTCACATGCTTCATCCCTATTATGTTCATGCAGGTGGCTTCCTCGGTATAAGAAGGGAAGGCGAGGATGTTCGACCAACTTCTGACTTTGTGGCTGGGTGCACCTCATCTCCCTCTTCTTCTCTTAGGATTCTTTTAAACGTAAGTAGTTTGCCTCCTCCTTGTCTTTTCCCTTAGGAATCATGAAAGATTACCGGGCGGAGTGGTACGAGTCTGCCTCTTCGAGAGTGAGACTGGAGGCTCTGCAGGAAGGCATTGAGGCCTACGACATCGCGACTGAGATGACGGTGGTTATCCCTAGGGTAGACCAGATACCAGTGGAGCCTCCCGCAGGCTTTTCTACTTATTCTTGGGGCAGGTAGAGTCAGAGCTCCGATTCCCCATTCCCCCTTTCTTTATGAACGTAGCCTCCTATTTTGACATCCCCCATCACTAGATGGCTCCCAATGCCTTTGCTCAGATGGGGGGGCGTATATTATCTTCAAGCTCTTTGACCTCCCCCTGACTCCTCGTCTCTTTCATTCTTTCTTCGTTCCAATCAGATCCAGAGGGGTCTTTAGCTTTTCGGCGCATCCGAGCCATAGGTTCTAAGGAGGGTTTGATAACTATTTTTGTCGTGTTACGGTTTCAAATACAATTAAGATATCGAATTCCTCTAAACTAATGTAGCATAGAGAAACTCGAGTTGTCTCCCAACGAATGTAGTCGGTGCATGATAATTCTCATAATTGTATTTTATTTCTTTTGGATTTTGGATGATAACTGGGGTTTGGATTTGAGTTGCTAAGACTAATAAACGAAATGAATAGCAAAGTTAGTATGAAATCTAAACCTAATTAATGAAAGACAGTGCGAATAAAGAAGATCTACTCTAATCTAAACCATACTTGCAAGGATTAAAAGCAACATAAAGTAAAGCAATTAACAAAACCTAGATTAATCAAACATAATGTCATCCAAATAAAAACATGAACTCAAGGCGATTAAAAGAGACAAGACAAGCAAGAATTAAGCCAAACAAGAGACATGAAATTAAACCTAGTTATAGAAGCATTTTATCGAACAACTTATGAGCAGAATTCAAAATGACATGAGTGCGTGCAATTTGAAATAGGGAAGTTCAATCCAATACAAACATTCTTCAATTGACACAAACTCTCTACACATAGCAAACATTCAAGATTGATCATTGAAACACAATAAAATATCCCCAAATCAACACATAGCTGTGAAATGGAAATTGCTGGGAAGAAATTGCTGTCTACTGGATCGGATGAAGGAAAACAACTGCTGTGAAGAAATGAATCTGCTGTAAATGAACTGCTGGCATTGTAATGGAATTGCAACCGAATTGGTAGCTGCCGAGTCTTGCTGAAGAAAGAGCTGCTGTCAAGGAGATCTACTGGTGGAAATTGAAACTATTAAGTGACTGAATTCAGAAAATTTAAGCTGCTGTGAAGAAACAAATTGCTGCCAAATGCTATTGAAGAAGTGACCACAATTGCAGAAATCGAAAGACAGTTGAATCTAATTGAATCCAAGCAAAACAGAAAATTACTGTGAAGAACTAGAATTAAATTGCTGAAAAATGAAACTACTGAGAAAGCAGATACTGGAGAAAAACAAAACTAGGAAGAAGATGTAATGGCTACGGCGGTGGAGATGGAGATCACTTCCCTCAACCCGAGAAGAAGATGGCGAAGGAGATGGATCAGCTAGGGTTCGGAACCCCTGAGCTCTAGCTGTGCGGTGGTGATGTGGATGGAAGCCTTGATCGAGTCGGGAACCCCTCAAACTGATCGGAAGCTGTCGGTGAAGTCGACTAGGGCTCGGAACCCCTGAGCCCTAGCTTGGGTGCGATGGATGCGAAGAAGATGAAGAATCCCCTTTCGCTCCTCTCCGCTCCCGAGCAACCGCATCGAGAGTGAGATGGCGAGGAGAGGAAATGGAGCTTGTGGCCGGCGGCGATGAAGTGGGATGGATCGCCGGTGGAGGTGGATGAGTGAGTCGGGAACCCCTCGACTCACGATCGATCGAAGCTCCGGCCGGCTAGGGTTGGAACCCCTAACCCTAGCTTGCGGCGGCGATGAAGTGGTGGAGACGAAGAATCGCCGCGAGCCTTGCGTGTGGAGTCGATGCCGTCGGGATCGCGTGTTTCCCCCTTTTCTTCCTCACGAACCGGTCGAGTCGGATGTGTGTGAGCCAGAGGAAAGCGATCGGGCGCTCTTCCTCACTTGAGTTCGATCCAGGTTCAGCAATTGGCTCAGTCCAGCTTGGGTTTAGCAGCTGTGTTTGGGTTCAGCTCAGCAAATGGTTCAGCCCAACAGTTTGGTTCGGTCCAGCTTGGGTTCGTTCAGCCTTAGCCCAGCAGTTGGTTCAGTCAAGGTTCAGTTGAGTTCAGGCCAGCAGTCCGGTTCAGTCAACCAGCTTCCGCGATTCGATTCAGCCCTGAGTTCGGCTCAGCTTGAGTTTAGCTCTGAAAATGGTTCAGACCAGCCTTGGTTCAGCTTTGATTCAGCCGCAAATGGTTCAGACCAGCCTTGGCTCAAGCATCCATATATTTATGGTTCCAAATCTCACATAAGTCAAAAGCATGGTAATTTCATCAACTTGAACAAACTAAGCATGACAAAGACCTCACAAGATGGATATATGCACTGATGCTCACAAAAATAACATATATGAAAGTGGAGTTCTCTCAAAACATTCATGACATTGCACTACCATATGCTTGCTTATCTTCTACTTCTCCACTACCATAACATAAGTACACAAATCAAGAGGGCTTTTCAATGAATAATAATGAAACCAAGTGCTACAAGAAAACAAGAATGGTAGATAACAAAGAAGATCATAGAGAGCATGAAAGAAGATCAAAGAGAATATGAGAGCATTGGGGTAATTAACATGATGTATACAATCAAACAATAGGCTAAAATAAATAACTCAATCAAACTTCCAACACTCAAAATTCTCCTTTCACATCTCAATGCACTACACATCAACAATGTATAACATCTCTCAAAGTGCATGTAGGGATTACAACATAACTCTTGAATTCCTCTAAACAATAATATCAAAAGAGTACACATCAAGAAAATATTCCTTTTTGTTCATCACTAACAAAATCTCGAATGCTTCAGGAATTTTTTTTTCACATAGAGAGATTTTTTTTCTTTTCTCATTTTTTTTCACTTTTTTTTTCATCTTTATTATTTTTTTCTATATCTCTTTCTTTTTTTTTTCACATAGAGAGATTTTCTTTTTCTTTTTCTTTTTTTTTTCAAAGAGAGATTTTTTTTTCACACAAGCATTCGTCCATATACACTTGTCTCCCACTCTCCCACACTTAAAACTTTAGCGTCTCGCGAAACTACTAAGTATGTAACAAAGCATGATACATCTCAAACTTACAATAACAGAGGCTAATAAAAATGTACTCATCATGCAATCACCCCATGCTTTCATCGCATGCTCAAGGAAAGAATAAGCTAATAAAGATATGATAGTGATAATCTAGTGACAATGAGTGGATCTGAAAGACAATGAAACATGAAGATAATAGGTGAAACGCTCACTAGTAACAGTAGCAAAGTAGAGGAAAACTAAGAGTTCAACAAGAAAGGTTGCCTCTATCATATTCATGTAAGCTTATGCTAATGTAATTTCAAAAAGAATCAAAGCAAGTTCTAGAGTGCCAAGTATCACAAATGCTATCACACATAAGAGGATTAAGGATAGGCATGGCAATATCCTCACTAGGTGATCAATAAAATATCATGCTTAATCCAACAAGATAGAGTCCATCACCACAACAATTAACTAAATGCAATTAATATCCCCAAGCATACCAAGGAAACCAAAACTCGATAATCAGACTTAACTATCTTTTATGATTCTCAAAGTATAATAAAGGAACATGTAGGGAGATAAAACTAGAAGTCAAACAAGATTTATTCAAAGCCAAACAAAATGCAGAATGAGGAAACAAAGTATAAATGCAAAGTATAAAAGTAAACAAACATGCGAGTATAAACATAAAGAAAAACAAGAAAAGGAAAGTAAAGGAACAAACTCCCCTTTATTCCTGGCGGTCGGAGTCTATCAAGAAACAACCTCCATCGTGGTAGTAGAGGAGTAAGAGTAGCTGAGAGAGTTAGGACTCCCCCACACTTGAACTTTACAAAAAATTTGCTCCGGTGGCCACAGGCGATTTAGGTACAAGACCCATGTCAGAGGTGAAGTGCTATGAATTAGAGTAAAATCAACTCCTCCTTCTTGATGCCTTTTGAAAGGTTTTCCAGGAGGCTGGAGTCTGTTCAGATGGAGCACCCACTCCAGAAGTCTTCTAGACCCTGCAAAATAATGTAATACCTCTCTCAAGCGTGCAGGGTAAGAAAGAAATGAAATAACATCAGTCTTTGCATGAAATGTATCCAAAAATGTATCACATCCAATAAAATCAGTTTCTGGTATCTCAATGAATTTTTCACAATTAATATCCACCAAGGGTAATTCAAGAAACTTATCACCACCCATGAAATCTATTTTGGATACCTCAATGGAATTTTCACAATTATTGTCCAACAAGAATGTATCAAGTAATGCATTACAACCACTGAAATCAATTTGAGGTACCTCCATAAGTTTTTCACACTCAACTTCAGCATAAGATATAGCAAGAGATTCATCACAAAAAACAACTTCAATTTCATGCTCTTCTAAAATTTTTTCACACTCCATATCCACAAAAGATGTATCAAAAGATTCATCATAACATACAACATCAATTTGGGGCACTTCTAAAAAAATTTTACAATCCATATCCACAAAAGATGTATCAAGGGATTCATCATAGAAAACAACATCAATTTCAGGTGCCTCTAAAATTTTTTTACAATCAATAAAATCAGTTTGAAGCACCTCTATGCAATCTTCAGAAGAAATAGGAGGAATACTTACCTGATCTTTCTGAAGAATACCTGGAGGTTCTATAAGAGTAGATGTAATTATTAGTTCCTCCTGGTAATGAGCAATCTCTTTTTCAGGTTCAGGTTCTGGTGATTCTTGGGTTCTTGCTTTCACCATGCAAGTCCCTACACTTCCTGGTTTGTCCTTTGAATCTTCTAATGTATCCATCACTGTTGGTGGTCCCTGGGGCTTAGTGCAATCCCCTACACCTGGAGAATCATCTCCTATGCATGCTTCTTCAGTAATTTCTGCAACAACAATATTAGAAAGATTAGGACCATCAATAACACTATCATCAGAAAATAAAAGATGAGAAGGGTCCTGTAGTGCTTCAGAATCTTTTTCTTGAGCTGAAAAATTTAGAATTGAATTTTGAACAGGAATCTCTGGAGGGATACATGCTCTAGGTTTCCTGATTTTGATGACTTCTTCTTCTTCTTCTATCAACTTTCAAATTAGTTCACAATCATACCCCTTAGATTCCTGAGTAGCCTGAGGAGATGGTTGGCTTGATCCTTGAACTTGCATTTGATTCATTAGACTAGCAATTTGTCCAACGCCTCTTTCGATGTCTTGAAGCCTTTGTTGCTTTTGATGATATTGTAGAACTTGTTGAAACATCTCCTCCATTCTTTGTTGTTGAGCCTCACTCTCATTAGTATCCTCAAAGCCTCCTTGATTGGTGTGGAAATCCTATTGGCCTTGAAATGCAGCATAAGGCTGCTGAAGACTAAGAATTTGCTGTGAATTCTGAAATTGAAACTGTTAGGGCTGCTCAAATGGTTGAATGGGTTGATTAAACTACTGAAGATTGGGTTGATAGCAAGGATGATGTTGCTGGAAATTATTATTCTGAAAATTCTGAAGTTGGGGCTGACATTGTTGAAATTGTGGCTGAAAAAACTGATTTGTTTGCTGAAAATTCAAATAAGGTTGTCGAAAATTTGAATTGAACCCTTGCTGAAAATTCTGAAATTGTGGTTGAAACTGCTGTGGTAGCTGATTAAAAGGTTGGTTCTGCTGAAAATTTGAATTGGGCTACTGAAAATATTGGTTTTGCTGCTGAAACTGTTGACATGGCTGCTGGTAAGTAGATGAATGTCTGTTGGATATTTGTTGATTCACACGATTCACCCAAAACTTTAACTCTGACAATGCACTTGTGATCTCTTTACAGTCCTCTGGTGAAAACATTTTGATCTTGCAGCCCTGTCACAAAGCAAACAAAATGGCAGCAACCGTATACAAAAGATAAAGCAATCAGAATAGAATCAAAGGATATAATTATCAAGCACCACTACATTTCCCGGCAACGGCGCCAAATTTGATAACCGTTTTTGTCGTGTTACGGTTTCAAATACAATTAAGATATCGAATTCCTCTAAACTAATGTAGCATAGAGTAACTCGAGTCGTCTCCCAACGAATGTAGTCGGTGCATGATAATTTTCAGAATCGTATTTTATTTCTTTTGGATTTTGGATGATAACTGGGGTTTGGATTTGAGTTGCTAAGACTAATAAATGAAATGAATAGCAAAGCTAGTATGAAATCTAATCCTAATTAATGAAAGACAGTGCGAATAAAGAAGATCTACTCTAATCTAAACCATACTTGCAAGGATTAAAAGCAACATAAAGTAAAGCAATTAACAAAACCTAGATTAATCAAACATAATGTCATCCAAATAAAAACATGAACTCAAGGCGATTAAAAGAGACAAGACAAGCAAGAATTAAGCCAAACAAGAGACATGAAATTAAACCTAGTTATAGAAGCATTTTATCGAACAACTTATGAGCAGAATTCAAAATGACATGAGTGCGTGCAATTTGAAATAGGGAAGTTCAATCCAATACAAACATTCTTCAATTGACACAAACTCTCTACACATAGCAAACATTCAAGATTGATCATTGAAACACAATAAAATATCCCCAAATCAACACATAGCTGTGAAATGGAAATTGCTGGGAAGAAATTGCTGTCTACTGGATCGGATGAAGGAAAACAACTGCTGTGAAGAAATGAATCTGCTGTAAATGAACTGCTGGCATTGTAATGGAATTGCAACCGAATTGGTAGCTGTCGAGTCTTGCTGAGAAAGAGCTGCTGTCAAGGAGATCTACTGGTGGAAATTGAAACTATTAAGTGACTGAATTCAGAAAATTTAAGCTGCTGTGAAGAAACAAATTGCTGCCAAATGCTATTGAAGAAGTGACCACAATTGCAGAAATCGAAAGACAGTTGAATCTAATTGAATCCAAGCAAAACAGAAAATTGCTGTGAAGAACTGGAATTAAATTGCTGGAAAATGAAACTACTGAGAAAGCAGATACTGGAGAAAAACAAAACTAGGAAGAAGATGTAATGGTTACGGCGGTGGAGATGGAGATCACTTCCCTCAACCCGAGAAGAAGATGGCGAAGGAGATGGATCAGCTAGGGTTCGGAACCCCTGAGCTCTAGCTGTGCGGTGGTGATGTGGATGGAAGCCTTGATCGAGTCGGGAACCCCTCAAACTGATCGGAAGCTGTCGGTGAAGTCGACTAGGGCTCGGAACCCCTGAGCCCTAGCTTGGGTGTGATGGATGCGAAGAAGATGAAGAATCCCCCTTCGCTCCTCTCCGCTCCCGAGCAACCGCATCGAGAGTGAGATGGCGAGGAGAGGAAATGGAGCTTGTGGCCGGCGGTGATGAAGTGGGATGGATCGCCGGTGGAGGTGGATGAGTGAGTCGGGAACCCCTCGACTCACGTTCGATCAAAGCTCCGGCCGGCTAGAGTTGGAACCCCTAACCCTAGCTTGCGGCGGCGATGAAGTGGTGGAGACGAAGAATCGCCGCGAGCCTTGCGTGTGGAGTCGATGCCATCGGGATCGCGTGTTTCCCCCTTTTCTTCCTTGCGAACCGGTCGAGTCGGATGTGTGTGAGCCAGAGGAAAGCGATCGGGCACTCTTCCTCACTTGAGTTCGATCCAGGTTCAGTAATTGGCTCAGTCCAGCTTGGGTTCAGCAGCTGTGTTTGGGTTCAACTCAGCAAATGGTTCAGCCCAACAGTTTGGTTCGGTCCAGCTTGGGTTCGTTCAGCCTTAACCCAGCAGTTGGTTCAGTCAAAGTCCAGTTGAGTTCAGGCCAGCAGTCCGGTTCAGTCAACCAGCTTCCGCGATTTGATTCAGCCCTGAGTTCGGCTCAGCTTGAGTTTAGCTCTGAAAATGGTTCAGACCAGCCTTGGTTCAGCTTTGATTCAGTCACAAATGGGTTCAATCTCAGCCCAGCTCATCAGTTGGTTCAACCAACCCAGCCAGAAGTTGGGTCAGCTAACCCAGCCAGATCTCACAGCTCCAATATTTAATTCATTAGCAACGGACGGCTGAGATCGATTTGGCTTCATCCAACGGTCAGATCTCTTCAGATCTGAACCAAACTCCACAGATCCTAATCAATGGTTCTGATCTACCTGTCCCCAGCTCGGATTAACTTGATCAGTGGTGGATGGTCCAGATCTTCCTTTTTCTTGAATGGATGGTCTAGAACATCTTGAGCTTGATCCAAAGGTCAGATCACTTCTGATTTGGCTGAAATTTTCAGATCTTGATCTTTGGTCATGATTGATTCTATCTTGGACTCGGATCGATCAGAAATTGACCGATGGCTCAGATCTAGCCGTTCTCTGGAATGGACGGCTCCTATTAATCCGATGCTTGATCCTTTTGATCTGGATCCAATCTTGACTCAAGTCTGACCCAATTTGATTTAGGTCCATGATCAATTGAAGCCTACAAAATGATATTCAAATTTAGTGCCAAAAAATATCCCAAATATACAAAGATTAGAATTAAAAGCCAAAATAGGGGAAATACATGAAACATAATACAATTGCAAACTTAAGCATATAAAATGTGGATCAAACATGGATTTTAGAGCCTAAAATAATCAACAAAATGATGGTTATCAGGGTTCCCTTCCTCACACAAAGGGTGGAAGGAGAAGTTTTTCTTCATCCAACTGCCTGTGTGTATCAACAGAATAAATGTGGTCCAAAGAACCTAAGCAACAGAATAAAGCATGTATCAACAAGGATTATTACAAAGGAGAAGGGAAGACAAAATGATTTATCTATATAAATGTAGTCCAATCATAGAAATATGGTTTTGAAAGAACCTAAGCAAGTTCTAGAGTACAATCACATGTGCGTATCTCAATATAAAGCCAAATCCTCACTAGGTAAAAAGAATTCATCTCAAGTCATCCCTTTAGAGTTCATAACTAAGTAGTACTCAAGCAACTAAGAATTTTCATCCATTGGCTCAAATCCTAAGTCTTGACAACCAAATTTAATTTGCTTTCAAAAGACTCTAAGATGATATAGAGAAAACCTAGAGGGATACATTTATTCCTACTCATACAAAAATAAAGTGCCAAAATGGTAAAATGGTATCTACAATCACTCTTTATTCATCCTACATTACATAAACATTTATTATCAAAAACTCGTTGGAAAAGGAAATTTAACTACTTGGAAACAATTAAATGGTATTTACAATGAAATAAAATGCAAGGAAAAGAAAACTCCCCTTTAGGTTGGGTAGATAGCATCTTTGATGTCCAATCCATCCACCTCTAGCTCCTTTAGTTCTTCAAAGTACTTCTTGAGCCGGTGGCCGTTGACTTTCCACATAAAATTATTAGCTTCATCCTTAATTTCAACAACACCATAGGAAAAAATGCTAGTTACAATAAATGGACTTTCCCACCTTGACTTCAACTTACCCTTAATCAACTTGAGCCTTGACTTGTACAATAAGACCTTATCACCAATTTGAAATTCTTTCCTCACTATGTTTTGTCATGGAAATTCTTGGTCTTTTCCTTGTAGATCCTCGAGTTTTCAAATGCTTCTAGTCTAATCTCCTCAAGCTCTTGAAGTTGAAGTTTCCTCTCTTCTCCCACCTTGGTAGCATCATAGTTACAAGCCTTCACCGTCCAATATGCTTTGTGCTCAATCTCCATGGGTAGATGACAAGCTTTTCCATACACTAACCGGTAGGGAGACATGCCAATTGGTGTCTTGAATGCCGTTCTATAGGCCGAAAGTGCATCATCTAGTCTCTTGCTCCAATCTTTTCTATTGGGTCCAATGGTCTTTTCCAAAATTGCTTTGATTTCTCTATTTGAGATTTCAGCTTGGCCATTTGTTTGGGGATGGTAGGAAGTAGAAACCTTGTGTACAACCCCATACTTGCTAAGTAGGGCCTTCATATGTTTGTTGCAAAAGTGAGATCCTTGGTCACTTAGGATAGCTCTGGGAATTCCAAACCTGTAAAATATGTGTGACCTGACAAAACTAACAATAACACAAGAGTCATCAGTCCTAGAGGGAATAGCCTCCATCCAATTAGAAACATAATCTACAGCAAGTAAAATGTACAAATATCCACAGGATGCAGGAAAAGGTCCCATAAAGTCTATACCCCAAACATCAAAAATCTCACAATATAGCATAGTCTGTTGGGGCATCTCATTTCTAGCTCTTATGTTCCCAGTTCGCTGAAATCTATCACAATTTTTATAAAACACATATGCATCATGAAATAAGGTGGGCCAATACAATCCACACTCTAAAACTTTCCTAGCTGTTCTTTGTGGTCCAAAGTGTCCCCCACATGTTGATGAATGACAAAAAGTAAGTATTGAACAAATCTCATGGTCAGGTATGCATCTCCTAATTATTTGATCATTACAAAATTTTCATAAATACGGGTCATCCCACACATAGAACTTAGCATCACTTTTAAGTTTATCTTTTTGAGCTTTAGAAAAGTGTGTAGGAAAAACATAAGCCACTAAGAAATTAACAAGATCTGCATACCAAGGTGACTCACCATGTACTACAAGAAGATGCTCATCTCTAAAGTCATCGTCAATGGTGGTAGGAGATCCATCTCCTTCATTTCTGCTCAGGTGATCTGCAACCAAGTTTTCTTTGCCACTCCTATCTCTGATTTTCAAGTCAAACTCCTGGAGTAGAGGCATCCATCTGATTAGCCTAGGCTTAGCATCTGGCTTCTTCATTTGGTACTTTAAAGCTGCATGATCAGAAAAAATAATGACATGTGAGCACTGTTGATGCAGTCTGACCCTGATTGTTATTTTGGTGTTTGACACCGATTTAAGTTATGATTTGAGTTTGATTTAAGTTTGGTTGCGAGAATTCAGATTAAGTCCAGGTGGATCGGGAGATCGTACGCTGGCATGGAATAAGTCCTAACTTGGAGGGTTAGGTGTGAAAAAGTCCTAGCTTGGAGGACTAGGTGTGAAAAGTCCTAACTTGGAGGGTTAGGTGCGAAAAAGTCCTAGCTTGGAGGGCTAGGTGTGAAAAGTCCTAGCTTGGAGGGCTAGGTGTGAAAATTCCTAACTCGGAGGGTTAGGTGATTGGAAATCCCGGTGAGTGAAGCCGGGTCCTGGTGAGTGAAGCCAGGTTGACTGAAGTCCTGGTGAGTGAAGCCGGGTCCTGGTGAGTGAAGCCAGGTGATTAGAAATTCCGGTGAGTGAAGCCGGGTCCTGGTGAGTGAAGCCAGGTGATTGAAAATCCTGGTGAGTGAAGCCGGGTCCTGGTGAGTGAAGTCGGGTTGACTGAAGTCCCGGTGAGTGAAACTGGGCACGGAGTCTTGGTCAGAGGGACTGAGCACGAGTCAGGGGAGGCTGGGAGCCAGTTCTCTTGACTTAGAGTGGGTTTGGCCTTGCCTGGATCGGTCTGGTGGCCAATCAGGGAAGTTGGCACGAAGTTCCCTCGTGGATCGGTCTGGTGACCGATCCAGCTATGTCTGATCGGTCTGATGATCGATCAGGGAGCATACAGTGAGTTGGGAAGCCTACTGATCGGCTCCTGATCGGTCTGGTGACCGATTAGGGAGCATATAGTGAGTTTGGGAAGCCTACTGACCGGCTCCTGATCGGTCACTCAGGGAGCATACAGTGAGTTTGGGAAGCCTACTGATCGGCTCCTGATCGGTCTAGTGATCGATCAGGGATACTATTCAGATCGTTCTGGTGAACGATCAAATGTCGCGAGCTCCTCACTACGACCAATCAGGCTGGAGCCTGTTCGGTCACGAGGTGTCCTGATCAGTCCCCAGACCGATCACGACACACCCTGATCGGTATGGTGACCGATCAGGAGTGTTGGACTACGAACCTGGGAAATCACTCTGAGAAGGGGTGGATCGGTCTGGTAACCGATCCACGACTTGGGATCGGTCTGGTGATCGGTCTGGAAGAAGTCGCGATTTCGGGTTTCTCACTGGGGACCGATCAGGATGGAGCCTGATCGGTCTGAACCCAGTCTGATCGGTCTGGTGACCGATCAGGAGTCATTGTTATCGGTCCGGTGACCGATCAGTAGCTGGCAGCTTTAATTCAAAAGCGTTGTCAGAGTTCTGATTGCGTTCTGTTTTCTCTGCCGATTCTCTGATATACTGCTGATATGTTTTGATATGCATTGCTAAGCGTATGTTGGAGTGTGCATGTAATAGCAAGTGATTCAAACACTCAAGGAGGGTCAATGGAAGACTTTCCTTTGAGCAGGTTTGGCTGTTTCTCCTTCTCAGGTTTCAATGGGCAACTGGCGCAGCTGGCGACTGACGAAGGCTCAGCTGGAGAGGAGGTCTTTAGTGGGCTGAGTGTTCAGGGAGATCAGTGGGTTCAGGCTGGCTCAGTGGATGCTGATGAAGCTTGCGATGGTGAGCAGAGCTTAAGTTGAAGCTGATGCAGAGGAGCGGCAACAAAGATAGACAGAAAAATGGGTGAAGTTTTTACTGTGGGGTTAAGCTCTCTGTGTGTTGCTTTGTGCTTGAGCGTTATTGTTACATCTTTGTGAGCGATCCTTCTTAGTCTCATGAGCTTATCTTCTATCCTATTGAGACGCTTGTGGAGAGGTTTCTCCACCGAGAAGGAGGTGCTGTTTTATCCGGGTCACCGGGGCTTGATCTGCCGACGATCAAGGGATCGCCCACCTCATGGGCACGTCTTGGAGTAGGGGCAAGTTATCTCTGAACCTTGTACATCACGGTGTTAGCGTTTGTTTGGTTTGTTCTTCCATTTCTGTATTTCTTTCTGCTGTTTTGTTTCCACTGTTACTCTGATCGCAAAAAGAAAAGCTCAAGAGGGGAGTAATTTCGAGTGGCTGGCTATATTCACCCC
Organism: Boesenbergia rotunda; assembly: GCA_024364735.1. Taxonomy (NCBI): domain Eukaryota; kingdom Viridiplantae; phylum Streptophyta; class Magnoliopsida; order Zingiberales; family Zingiberaceae; genus Boesenbergia; species Boesenbergia rotunda. The sequence goes on along the minus strand of JAGFNQ010008871.1, from coordinate 39,231 downwards.
CCCTCTCTAGCCATCCAAGTTCCAACAACTAGTATTAGAGATTGGGGCTCTGTTCAAGCGGCTTAACATCCGAGAGCTTCAACGATGACTATGAGAATAGAAGGGTTGAGCACAAACCGACCTCCATTCTTGGATGGAGCTGATTTTTCATATTGGAGGTTAAGGATGGAGTTTTATTTGAAGACAAACATGAGCATGTGGTTCGCTGTCAAAGAAGGTTTTTCCCCTCCAAAGGATAATGAAGGGAAAGAGTTGGATTTTTCTAAGTGGTCGACAGAGCAAATCCGGAAAGGTGAAGCGGATGCCAAAGCTATCGTGACCTTGCAATGTGGGATGACCAAAGAGCAGCTAATCAAGGTTAGCCCCTTCACCTCTGCCAAAGACCTATGGAATAAGCTTATCGAACTCCATGAGGGCACCCGGGACTCAAGAATAGCCAAGAAGGACCTCCTTCACAGTCAACTCCAAAAGCTATCCATGGGAGAAGATCAAACTGTAAGTAAACTCCATGGACGATTCAAGGAGATTCTCAATGGTCTACACTCCATAAATGAAAAGGTAGAAAACCGAGACCTTGTGAGGTATGTACTAAAAGCTTTTCCGAGGAATGCTTTATGTTCATCCATGGTGGATGCCTACAAGGTATCCAAGGATCTTTCAATTATTAAGTTAGAAGATCTATTTTGTGAAATGGAACTACATGAGATCTTTAACCAAAGCCCCAAGGAGAAGGGGATTGCTTTTGTGGCAGGTGACCTAAGGAAGGAGAAGGAAAAGGAGGAAAGTTACTGCCACATGGTCTTCATGGCAAGAGAGGACTCAAATGAAGGAAGTGATAACGAATCAAGGAGCTCCTCAACCGCGCCTTCATCATCTTCGGATGATGAAGAGGTAATTTCTCCCGAGCTAGATAAGTGCTATAGAACAATAGCTTGCTTGACAAACATGCTTAAGAAATCTAAGGCCAAGGTTAAATCATTAAGATTAGAGGTGGAAAAATTGAAAACCTCTAAGGATGAGGTAATTAATGATTTGCATGCCAAGACCCTTGAGAATGAAAATAAGGACTTGAAGGGTGAAATTGAGAATCTCAAGAATATTCTTGAAAAATTTTCAACAAGCTCCAAAACCCTAGATATGATCTTAAACTCACAAAAGGCGGTTTACAACAAGGCCGGTATAAGTTATCGACCTAAAGAACCAACCTTTGTGTCATTAATGTCTAGAACCCATTTTAGATCATCAAATGACTCTAGGGTTCAAAAAGCTAGAAAGAAGTTGACTAAGGCATGGGTGCCTAAGTCTTTGATTGTTGATGTATTAGGTCCCAAAATTTGGGTACCTAAAACTTCTATATTTAGAATTGTATAACATTGATTGAGGGGGAGCATCTATCAACATGGGCAGTTGATATTTGGTGCTCCAAACATGTAGCCATTCCTAGTTAGGAATGTGCTCACCATTTTCTCAAATTAGTGAATGACCATGTACTACTCATGAGAAAGATTTTTCTTTGACAATTTAGATGATTAGATTTAAATCAATGGAAAACTTGAATCTCACTTGAGTAGTAAGGAAATTTTCATGAAATGAATGATAGTATATCCATGCTTCAAAATAAATCTACAAGCTTTAAAAAAAATTATATATATTGCATGAACGGTTTAGAGAAACACATAACTTGCTCTTGCCATGGATTGCTTAGGAAAATTGGTTTTATTGTTGCAATTCATGTTTTATTGCAATTTATGGATTATGATATGCCTTATCTCAAGCCTAAGGAGTTCACTTTCTTGTACGTGTTTTACAACATGAATGTATCAGTACTTAAGTGTAGATTAGATTATCTTAATTGTTTGGAACAAACATGAACATGATCTAGTAAGCAAAAATCTTCCTATGTGTGTCATAGAACATGGATGCATGCTAAAGAACAAGATGAACACATGCTTTATGATGATCATTATAAGAATTTCACAAGGCATCACCAAACAAATAGCATGAGTCTCAAAACTCACTAACATAGTGTTTTCTTTGAATCATGATTTAAACCTTGTATTTATGGGCAACTTGGGGAATAGGTTTTTAATACAAATTTGATTTTAATTAGTTGGAACAAACATATTATAAACATGCAAACTGATCGAAATTTGGAAATCTAATCATGTGTTGATAATATGTTGATAAAAGCATGTATTGGAAATCTGATCATATTGTGATACTAATTTGAGGGATAGCTTCTAGTTAAGGGAACCTCTTTAGGATCAATGGGTTTAAATCTCATTGGATTAGGGATTAGGAATGGTTAAGAGGTGAAACAAGTTTCTGAACCAAATCAAATTTCTGAACTTTCATTTCTGTAATCTGATCGGAACAAACAAGTTTCAGAAACAAATACTCTGTATCAGACCTGATCAGTCCACCGACCGATCAGGACTCACCCTGATCGGTCTGGTGATCGATCAGACCAATTCTGATCAGCAAATTCCCTGATTGGGTCAAACTCCTCAGTCCGATCTCCTCTCGACGAAATGTATTAGTTTAATGATCATACTACAAACAAACATGATACAATCCGATTACAATTGAAACATACTTGATCACCCATTGGTACAAACCTGGTACTAAGGGAGTACAAGTTTGTACAAATTTATTCGAGTAATAAAATATGGGTAGGAATCTTTAAGACGCTTAATTCTCATAAATTTTTCTGAAACATCAAGTGTTAAAATGAGGTTTGGCTAATCATACTTGGAACGAAACTTAATTTGATACAAACCTATGTTGGAATGTTCAAATCCATAAGAAAGGGTTTGTTGAGTCATGACTCTTGCTCTTAATGTCGTGTTTCAGAGATTTTTCTGAAACATCGAATATCAATAGAGTCTACACCCCTGTTGTGAAATGCAAATTGTTAATGCAGTCTGGTCAGGAACGTATCAGAGTTTCAGGAATTTTTCTGAAATATGATTGGCCCCAGACTATTCAGAAATTCTTCTGTATCAAGTAATCAACGATCCTGATCGGTTACGGAGACCAATCAAGATTATGTGTCGGATATAGCTGCATTCCTTACTTATCATATGAAACATATACATGTTTGATCATGATATATTTCTGTATATGTTTTCGTGTGCAATTCACACATATTGTCGTATGATGCATATACATTGTTGCCATGATACATTTATGGTATATGCCTCTCATATGCAATTCAAAAACTATACTTTGATTATCTTGGGGTTGGGGAGAGACCCGTGTTTGAGGGGGAGGTATGCTTAAACTTAATAATCATGCCCTTTTCGATGTTTGACAAAGGGGGAGAGAATGGTTGATTAAGTTTAGGGTTATTGTAGGGGGAGGATTTTGATTCCCTTACGATAATTGAACTGCCTTCAATTGATCATTTAATGCCTAAACTTAAATCGGGTTGTCAAACAACAAAAAGGGGGAGATTGTTGATGCAGTCTGACCCTGATTATTGTTTTGGTGTTTGACACCGATTTAAGTTATGATTTGAGTTTGATTTAAGTTTGGTTGCGAGAATTCGGATTAAGTCTAGGTGGATCGGGAGATCGCACGCTGGCATAGAAAAAGTCCTAACTTGGAGGGTTAGGTGTGAAAAAGTCCTAGCTTGGAGGACTAGGTGTGAAAAGTCCTAAGTTGGAGGGTTAGGTGCGAAAAAGTCCTAGCTTGGAGGGCTAGGTGTGAAAAGTCCTAGCTTGGAGGGCTAGGTGTGAAAATTCCTAACTCGGAGGGTTAGGTGATTGGAAATCCCGGTGAGTGAAGCCGGGTCCTGGTGAGTGAAGCCAGGTTGACTGAAGTCCTGGTGAGTGAAGTCGGGTCCTGGTGAGTGAAGCAAGGTGATTGGAAAACCCGGTGGGTAAAGCTGGGTCCTAGTGAGTGAAGTCAGGTGATTGAAATCCTAGTGAGTGAAGCTAGGTTGAAATCCCAGTTTGTGAAGCCGGGTCTTGGTGAGTGAAGCCGGGTGATTGGAAATCCTGGTGAGTGAAGTCGGGTCCTGGTGAGTGAAGCCGGGTTGACTGAAGTCCCGGTGAGTGAAACTGGGCACGGAGTCTTGGTCCGAGGGACTGAGCACGAGTCAGGGGAGGCTGGGAGCCAGTTCTCTTGTCTTAGAGTGGGTTTGACCTTGCCTATATCAGTCTGGTGACCGATCAGGGAAGTTGGCATGAAGTTCCCTCGTGGATCGGTCTGGTGACCGATCCAGCTATGTCTGATCAGTATGGTGACTGTTCAGGGAGCATACAGTGAGTTGGGAAGCCTACTGATTAGCTCCTGATCGGTCTGGTGACCGATCAGGGAGCATACAGTGAGTTTGGGAAGCCTACTGACCGGCTCTTGATCGGTCTGGTGACCGATCAGGGATACTATTCAGATCGTTCTGGTGATCAATCAAATGTCGCGAGCTCCTCACTACGACCAATCAGGCTGGAGCCTGTTCGGTCAGGAGGTGTCCTGATCTGTCCCCAGACCGATCACGACACACCCTGATTAGTCTGGTGACCGATCAGGAGTGTTGGACTGCGAACCTGGGAAATCACTCTGAGAAGGGGTGAATCGGTCTGGTAACCGATCCATGACTTGTGATCGGTCTGGTGATCGATCTGGAAGAAGTCACGATTTCGGGTTTCTCACTGGGGACCGATCAGGATGGAGCCTGATCGGTCTGAACCCAGCCTGATCAGTCTGGTAACCGATCAGGAGTCACTCTTATCGATCTGGTGACCGATCAGTAGCTGGCAACTTTAATTCAAAAGCGTTGTCAGAGTTCTGATTGCGTTCTGTTTTCTCTGCCGATTCTCTGATATACTGCTGATATGTTTTGATATGCATTGCTAAGCATTTGTTGGAGTGTGCAGGTAATAGCAGGTGATTCATACACTCAAGGAGGGTCAATGGAAGGCTTTCCTTTGAGCAGGTTTGGCTGTTTCTCCTTCTCAGGTTTCAACAGGCAACTGACGTAGCTGGCGACTGACGGAGGCTCAGCTGGAGAGGAGGTCTTCAGTGGACTGAGTGCTCAGGGAGGTCAGTGGGTTCAGGCTGGCTCAGTGGATGCTGATGAAGCTTGCGATGGTGAGTAGTGCTTATGTTGAAGCTGATGCAGAGGAGCGGCAACAAGGATAGACAGAAAAACGGGTGAAATTTTTGCTGTGGGGTTGAGCTCTCTGTGTGTTGCTTTGTGCTTGAGCGTTATTGTTACATCTTTATGAGCGATACTTGTTAGTCTCGTGAGCTTATCTTGTATCCTATTGAGACGCTTGTGGAGAGATTTTTCCACCGAGAAGGAGGCGTTGTTTTATCTGGGTCACCTGGTCTTGATCTGCCGACGATCAAGGGATCGCCCACCTCACGGGCACGCCATGGAATAGGGGCAAGTTATCCCCGAACCTTGTGCATCGCGATGTTAGCGTTTGTTTGGTTTGTTCTCCCTTCTCTGTATTTCTTTCTGCTGTTTTGTTTCCGCTGTTAATCTGATCGCAGAAAGAAAAACTCAAGAGGGGAGTAATTTCGAGTGGCTGGCTATATTCACCCCCTCTCTAACCATCCAAGTTCCAACAAGCACAGTAAATATGATCTAAAATGGTCTAAAGAAAAAACAATGACAAGAAGCTCCTTCTCAGTGGTGGTGTAATTGGCTTGGGCGGCATATAGGGTCTTGGAGTCATAGCATATGACATCAGGTGCTCCCTCCACCATCTGTGCTAAAATAGCTCCTACAGCAAAGTTAAATGTATCACACATTAGTTTAAATGGTAAATTCCAGTCAGGTGATCTAATAATAGGAGCAGTGGTAAGAGCCTCCCTTAGCCTGTGAAAAGTTTCTTTGCACTTATCATTAAAATAAAAATCAACATCTTTTTGCAAAAGTCTCGTCAAGGGCCGAGCAATATCGCTAAAGTCTCTAATAAACCTGCGATAGAAGCCTGCATGTCCAAGAAAGGCACGAACATCCTGTACGCATACGGGGTAAGATAAATAAGATATAACACTAATTTTTACAGGATCTACCTCAATTCCTCTCCTAGAGACTATGTGACCTAATACAATTCCATGCTCCATCATAAAATGACATTTTTCAAAATTAAGCACAAGGTTAGTCTCAATGCAACGGTGTAGAACCCTAGACAAGTTATCTAAACATGAATCAAATGACGTGCCAAAAATTGAAAAATCATCCATAAAGATCTCCATGTAATGCTCTAATAACTCACCAAATATACTTACTATGCATCGCTGAAACATTCCTGGAGCGTTGCAGAGTCCAAATGGCATGCGTCTATAGGCAAATGTGCCAAAGGGACAAGTGAAGGTAGTCTTCTCTTTATCCTCTGGATCTATACAAATCTGGAAGTAGCCTAAATACTCATCCAAGAAGCAGTAATGGGACTTCCCTGCCAACCTCTCAAGCATTTGATCAATAAATGACAATGGAAAGTGATCCTTCCTAGTGACTTGATTTAGCTTCCTATAGTCAATGCATACTCTCCATGAATTTTTAACTCTGGTGGGCACTAACTCATTACTTGCATTTTCCACCACTGTGACTCCAGATTTCTTGGGCACCACATGGATGGGACTAACCCACTGACTATCAGAAATAGGGTAAATGATTCCTGCCTGTAGAAGTCGAGTCGCCTCTTTTTTAACAACGTCCAAAATGAGTGTATTAAGTCTCCTTTGTGGCTGCCTTACTGGTTTAACACTTTCTTCCAAGAATATCCTGTGCATGCAAATTGCTGGGCTAATACCTGGTATATCTGATAAAGTCTACCCAATAACTTTCTTGTACTGCCTCAGGACTTGTAATAATTTCTCTTCTTGCTCTGATTCCAAGTGGTGAGCAATAATAATAGGAAAACTCTGCTCCTCTCCTAGAAAAACATACTTCAAATGATCTGGTAGTGGCTTAAGCTCAATCTGGGCCTGCTCACTAGGTATGGGTGATCCTTGGGGCTTAGTGCAATCCCCTACACTCACACACCTCTCTTCTGAGTCCTTTGAAATATCAATAGAAATAGGTGATCCTTGGGGCTCTATGTAATCCCCTACACCTAGAAAATCCTCTCCTGCTGGTAGTAAGTCTGAAATACCCTCTGAAATGTCCTCAGCCTTAATAGCGACTACAACTTCAGTCTCTTCTGAAAAACCAACTCCTCTGGAATCCATAAATGAAACTCCTTCAGCTAGTATATCTATATCATCCAACTCCTCTAGAATGCCAATGCTCATAATAAAGTGGTCCTCTCTCGGGTGCTTCATGGCATCAAATAAGCTAAATTGAACTACTGTGTCTTCAATCTCCATGGACAGTGTGCCAGCATAAACATCTATCTTTGTCCTTGCAGTCTTTAAAAATGACCTCCCTAGGATGAGTGGAGATCTGTGTGCAAGGTAGTCTCCTTCCATATTCAGAATGTAAAAATCTGCAGGAAATATCAGCTCTTTTACCTTTACCAACACATCTTTAATTATACCAGCTGGGTGGGTCTGACTCCGGTCTGCTAACTTAATCACCACACCAGTAGGTTGTAGAGGGCCAATACCAAGCATCTGGAAGACTGATCTGGGCATCACATTTATGGAAGCTCCTAAATCCAACATAGCATCATGGAACATAGTCCTCCCTATCTCACAAGACACAGTAAAAACCCCTAGATCTTTACACTTCTGAGGAATGGAGTGGATAAGTGCTGAAATATTTTTTCCCAAACTGACTAATTCATTTTCCTTAAACTTCTTCTTGTGAACACATAAGTCTTTGAGGAATTTTGCATACTTAGGAATCTATTTTATCATGGTTAACAAGGGTACATTGATTTCCACCTTACTAAACAACTTCACAAGTTCATTGTATTCTTTAGCTTTCTCCTCCTCCACTTGCTTCTTGACTTGAGTCTTGTGCTGAGGGAAGGGCAAAGGAACCCTTAATTCTTCCTCTTGAGCTAAAAGTTGAGGAGCTGAAATTTGGACTGATTTCCCCACTGAAGTAGCTGCTGTAAACTCTCCTTTTTCACTGATTTCTCCTTCATTCTCCACCAAAATCATAGGATTACTTGAGGAAGGAGTTAGGCTTGGACTAGGGTTGAAAACAACTGATTTTGAAGTGCTTTCAGGGTTGTCTGGGGCTGGAAATGAAGTTGTTGTCCTGTTTTCAGAAAAATCAGCACTGGGACCATTTTGAGTTGTAGCCACCTTCCCACTCCTCAAAGTAATAGCATTAACGTTTCCCTTTGGATTGGGAGTAGCTTGAGAAGGTAGTTGACTTGATCCTTGGGCTTGCATTTGATTCATCCCACTAGCCAATTGTCTAATTTGCCTCTCAAGGTTTTGTATAGCTGGATCATTTCTTTGTTGTTGCAAAAGTTGTTGAAGCATCTCTTCTATCCTTTGTTGTTGTGCATTTCCCCCACTAGAGCCTCCATAGCCACCTTGGTTAGCATGAGACTTTGATTGGCTTTGAAATGTAGAAGTATGTTGTTGAAATTGTTGAACTTGCTGTGATCCTTGAAAGTAGGGTTGTTGAGGCTGATTATAGGGTTGAAATGGCTGTGGAATTTGTTGAGAATTAGGCTAGAAACTTGGTTGAAATTGTTGAGAATTATAGCTTTAAAAATTCTGAAGTTGAGGTTGAAATTGTGGTTGAGAGGGCTGAAATTGTGTGGGCTGAAAATTCTGATTTGGGGGTTGAAAGTTTTGGTTAAAGGGCTGAAAACCTTGCTGAAATGGTTGATAATGTTGCTGAAAATTCAGATTCCTTTGATAGCCTTATTGATTCCCTTGAAAAGGTTGCTGGAATTGCTGAAATGATGGCTGAAATTGCTGAAATTGCTGAATTTGAGGCTGCCCTTGCTGATTTTGTTGGAAATTCGGTTTGGGCTGTTGATAAGATTGTTGTGATGGGTGTTGCTGATAAAAAGAATTGTCATACTTCAAGTTTGGATGGTCTCTCCAACCCGGATTATAGGTAGATGAGTAGGGTTTGTTTTTGGCTTGGAATTGTCCCCTAGTTAATGCAGCTAGTGTCTCATCTTGTTGGAGGTTAGGGCATAGATCCGAATTGTGTTCTTGACTTGAGCAAATACTGCATAACCTCATCACTTGGCTTGAAGGTGGTGGTACTAAAAAATTCTGAACCTGGCTCACATTATTTAGAGTCATTTGCTTCACCAGGGAGGTAAGCTCCATCAATAAATTCTTGATTTCCTTTTGCTCATTGGATACCATCTGAACTTCATTAACTCCTCTGGTGGACAAAGCTCTACTCCTAAATTGCTGTGAGTTCTCTGCCATATTTGAAATCAACTCCCTAGCTTAATCTGGTGTTTTGTTCACTAGGGCACCTCCTGCTGTAGCATCAATCATAATCCTATCCATCTGGAGAAGACCCTCATAAAAGTACTGGATGAGTAGCTGCTCACTAATCTGGTGCTGTGGGCAACTAGAACAAAGTTTGTTGAACCTTTCCCAGTAGTCATACAAAGTCTCTCCCACTACTTGTTGTATTCCACATATGCTTTTTCTGATAATTGCAGTCCTGGATGCTGGAAAGTACTTCTCCAAAAATGCTTTCTTCATAGAAATCCAGCTAGAAACGTGCCCAGTAGGGAGGTAGTAAAACCAATCCTTCGCTGCTCCAGTCAGGAAAAATAGGAATGCCCTCAGCTTGATATCTTCCTCTGAAATCCCCTGAGGCTTCATGGTGGAGCAGACAACGTGAAACTCATGTAAATATCTGTTGGGATCCTCCCCAGACTGACCTTGAAATTTGGGCAAGAGATGTATAAGTCTTGATCTTAATTCAAAATCCCCAGTGAGCTCTGGGTAGGCAATGCAGGAATACTGAAAAGCATCATCTGGTGCTGCTAGTTCCTTCATGGTTTTCTGGTGGTCTGCCATAGGATCCACTGAATAAGCTAAGATAGACTGAGTAGGAAGAATGTCAAAAGCCTCTGAAGCACTGATTTGGTTCCTCCTTGCTCTGAAAGTCCTTTCAATTTTAGGATAAAACTCTTCTAGAATACCACCTGCAGTGGTCATACAACAAATACAAAATCGCAGCAAATGTATAGAAAAGAATGAAACATGTAAAATGAATCACAAGATATAGAGATAAACTCACAAATGGATCACAAGATATGAAATTAAGCACACAAGCGAAATCAAACACACTCAACTAGGTTCCCCGGCAACGACGCCAAAAATTTGATGGTGCCCAATTCTAGTGTCACGATGAACACTCAAATTTAGAATTTATAACTGAAAAACCCTTGCTAGAAAAATTAAAGGTAGAATAAGAGCCTCAGGTTGTATTTTTTTTCCAAGGACTAGTTATGAACGTTTGAATCAAGCTTGAAAACTATTTGTCGTAAAATGATTTAGGTTTTCGAGATAAACTAGGGGTTTTAATTTGCAAATGAGGTTGCAAATAAAGTTGAAACGAACAAACTTAACTAAGCAAACGTAACTAGGGAATTGCAATTCTAAATTTAAACTACGTGAGATTGAGCCTAACAATTTAACTTGCAAGATTGAAAGAGAAAGCTGATTTCTATTGCAAAATTACACTAAAATTGTATCTAACTTCGGAAATGATAATTGAGGCAAGCTGAGTACAGAAAACAGGCTGAAGTAAAATAGAGAATTTCCTGATCGGTCGACAGACCGATCAGATGTAAGCCTGATTGGACTGATGACCGATCAGGGGCTGTCTGGATCGGTTGAACTGACCGATCAGTAGCTGAACGCAAACTGATTCAGAACTAAATGATTGAAGAACAGAATTCAGGAACTGAGAATTAATAGTATCTAAACATCGAAACCTTCCCTTAGCTCGAATCTTTCTTGTTGTCACACAAGAATTGGCTATGAACCCCCTAGCTCAACCAAATCGATAGATCCTGAGCCTCTGCGATCAATTCAGCTCAGATTTGCCGTTGAGAGAACCAAACCTCCGATCTGTTCGTACTTGTTGTATGGAAGTGCGATGACGATTCAGAAACAATTGAGGCAACTCAAAGAATCCCTTCGGCTTGCATCTGGTTGATGAGGATGGAGATCAAGTGTGATTCGATCAGAAACTGGCAAGAACTGGCGAAACCCTCTCCTAGCTCTTCTCAGGGTCAAATTGATCAGGAAATCTCACAGAGACGCAAACCTGATGATCTGGAACTCAAACCAAGCTCGAATTCGATGTGGTCGCGCGATCGGACGAAGAAATGGAGAAGAAATCGTACGAACAGGGAAGAACAGTGGCGAAGACGTGATGACCCCGAGCGGCAGAGGGAATTCCTCATTTAACTGAGTATTTTGAATTTCGACGGCTGAGATCTTTTCCGTGCCATCCAAGGGTTAGATCAAGTCAGATCTGAGCCAAACCTTTCAGATCTTGATCAAGAGCTCTGATCTACTGCTCCTTAACTCGGATCACTCAGATCTATGGCGGATGGCTCAGATTCTACCTTCTCTTGAATGAACGGCCTAGATCCTTTAGTGCTTGATCCAACGGTTGAATTAACTCTGATTTGACCTAAACTTTCAGATCTCGATCCATGAAGCTTGATTAAGACTATCTTGAGCTTGGATCAACCAGAAGTTTGAGGATGGCTTAGATCTAGCCGTTCTCTTAAATGGATGGCCCGTGTTATGCCGATGCTTAATCCCTTTGATCCAGATCCAATTCTAACCCAAGTTTGACCCAATATGATCCAGGTCCATGATCATTTGAAACCTATAAAAAAATGATATTAAATTTTAGTGCTAAAACATCTTAAATATAAAAAGAATTGAATTAAATGACAAAATAGAGACAATCCATGAAACCTAATATAAATGCAAACTTAAGCATACGAAAGTGGATCAAAACATAGATTTAAGGGCCTAATTTAATCAACAAAATGAAAGTTATCAGGGCCCCCGTCGACTCTTCGCTTTTAGATAGTGTTGGTGGCCTCCAAACCGTTGCCTCCGCATCCCACGCAATCTCTTGAATTGACCTATAAAGAGTCGCGGGTTCCCAGGTGCGGCGGAGACATACCAACCGGCGCGACGCGACGCGACACTTTAGGGTTGGCGTCCATTGCGATTCCCGCGTCGTACCTGCATTAAATGCGAAGGGAGGCGGTGGTCACTATAAAGAGGGGGAGAAGGGTGAACCATTTTCCCTATTCATTTTGCTTTCTTTCTCCTTGTAGGCTCCTTGCGACGAGATGCCAGTGTTTTTTCCTCTGCCCCCGTTTACAGCAGGAGTTGCTGACACCACTGGGGAGGATAGCGGAGACGTAGTAGTGTTTCTTGTCGAAGGGCCTAGCGGAGGTGGAACCACCTGCCTCATCCTGTTTGCAAGGAAGCATAGCGGAGATGATGTCCGGGGTCTTGCTGAAGATCCTGGCGGAGGTGGGACTCCGGGATTGGTCGAGGAGTCTATAAGAGACATCATGTGCTCCGCCGGGGAGCATAGCGGAGATGACATCTCCTGATGGTTCATCTTCTGCCCCTCCCCGGGCGGTTCGTCCCCAGTCTGCCTCAAATGTCATCCCCTTCCGAACTGCTCATTTCTCCGAGTTTTGGGCATCGGATGACGTTTGCCGTGATGGTGCAGTACCATCACCCGGAGGGGAGTTGTATCTGTTGCCCCTCTCCTTTTCCTTTTCAATGTTGTAGTCGTCCTTGTTGTTAGATGCATCTTTGCGAGAAGAGGTAGTCGGGGTCTTCTGACGGAATTATTACACCCATGTGTTACCTCAGGTGTCCTCATCTGTTAATGGTTGCACGGATGAAGGACTAAGGGGCTCCACTACGGCCGAGGATTCAAGGATTTCGACCATAATGTGCGTGGATCCCCGCTCACCGGCTATTGGAAGACGGTTTCGAGCCAAGCGACTCTGTGGGAATGATGCAGTGGCGAAGAAAAGCCCGAGTAGAGGAGTGATTCCCTTTACCGGATCATTTGATTGTATCTTGGTATTTCTTTGGGATGTTGACATCAATGTATTTCCCATATAAATGAAGAACAATATTTATTACCTTTGATGTGCCTAAGCTTGTATTGTATTAACATTCTGGTCTCTTTCTTGTTCCCCTTTTGTCGGGTAGATCATGTTAACCTTTACTTCCGCAGCGCAACATGTCCTGGGCACCCGCAGCGCCCCGAGGCATCAGGGTTTCGGCTACTTGGTCGGGTGCCTATACCGTCCCGACCAAGCCTAAGTACCCCGGGCATCCGCAGCACCGCGAGGTATTAGAGTTTTTTATTCTTGGTTGGGAGTCCGTGACACCCATACCAAGCCTAAGTACCCCGAGCATCCGCAGCACCGCGAGGTATTAGGGTTTTTATTCTTGGTTAGGAGTCCGTGGCACCCAGATCAAGCCTAAGTACCCCGGGCATCTACAACACCGTGAGGTATTAGGATTTTTATTGATGGTTGGGAGTTCGTGACACCCAAACCAAGCCTAAGTACCTCGGGCATCCGCAGCACCGCGAGCTATTAGAGTTTCTATTCTTGGTTGGGAGTCTGTATCACCCAGACCAAGCATAAGTATCCCGAGCATCCGTAGTACCACGAGGTATTAGGGTTTTGGTTACTTGGTCGAGCATCCATAGCACCTAGACCAAGCCTAAGTATCTCGGGCATCCGTAGCACCCCAAGGTATTAGGGTTTTTATTCTTGGTTGGGAATCCGTAGCACCTAGACTAAGCCTAAGTACCTCGGGCATCCGCAGCACCGCGAGGTATTAGGGTTTTGGTTACTTGGTCAGGCATCCATAGCACCCTGACCAAGCCTAAGTACCTCGGGTATCCGCAGCACCACGAGGCATTAGAGTTTTTATTCTTGGTTGGGAGTCCGTAGCACCCAGACCAGGCCTAAGTACCTCGAGCATCCGCAGCACCATAAGGTATTAGGGTTTTTATTCTTGGTTAGGCATCCGTAGCACCCAAACCAAGCCTAAGTACTTTGGGCATTCGCAACACCATGAGACATTAGAGTTTTTATTCTTGGATGGGAGTCCGTAGCACCCAGACCAAGCCTAAGTACCTCGGGCATCCATAGCACCGCGAGGTATTAGGGTTTTTATTCTTTGTTGGGCGTCCGTAGAACCCAAACCAAGCCTAAGTACCAGGCATCTGCAACACCGCGAAGTATTAGGGTTTTTATTCTTGGTTAGGAGTCCGTGGCACCCAGACCGAGCCTAAGTACTCCGGGCATCAGTAGCACCGCAAGGTATTAAGGTTTTTGCTACTTCGGTGGGACATTGGTATTTTAGAGAGGGTGACTTCCTTTATTACTTGAATTCGCTGCAAGGCAGCAAACACAGGTGGGTACACAATATGCAAGGTAAATTACCGGGACCGGAAGGGTCAGAGATAGTTGGCTTGCCCTGACCTCTTGAGCCTTTTGTCCCTCTCCCCCTGTGCATGACCGCCTTCTCCAGCTTGCCTTCTAAAGCCCTTGGGTTCTTCGGGGACTCTGACCTGACTTCCCCGCTGTAGCATCGTCGAGACACCAACTAGTCCTCTTTGACTTCAACCACTCGGTCGCCTACGAGGAATTTTATCTTCTGGTGATAGACAAAGACCACCGCTTGGAAGACACTGAGCGCCAGGCGACCCAGGATGGCGTTGTAGGAGGAGGGAGCGTCCACAATCAAGAAAGACATCCACCTGGTCCTCTCCAGCACGTCACTACCCAATGAGAGCGATAGGGTAATTTGCCCTATCGGTTGTACTCGATACCCCGTAAAGCCGAATAGTGGGGTCGAGACCAGGAGTAGCTCATCCTCGTCGATCTGCATCTGGTCTAGAGCCGCCTTGTACAGGATGTTCATGGAACTTCCTATGTCCACGAAGATACGCTTAACCTCGTAGTTGGCGATGCAGACTAGGATTACTATGACATCTTCATGGGGAGCTTCCACCTCTTCCAGGTCTGCTGGACCGTAAGAAATTGTAGGGTCGTGCTCCTAGCTTCGGCTCATCCCAATGGAGTAGTTTTCCAATCGCTGGGTATGAGACTTTCTTGCCCTGTGGGAATCTCTTCTGGTGGGTCCCCCGGAGATTACTCCAACATGCCCAGAGGGCGGGCCACGCATAGGGGCCTTGCCCTTCTGGGGATCTCTTTCTAAGGAGAGAGATCTTCGGGGTGCAGGCCCCTGACTCCTTCCTCGCCACCGTGACCGAGACTGATGTTGGGTCTCGTTCTCCCTGGCCTGCTGCCGTCGAGGAGAAAGGCTTCGACGTGGAGACCTTCGGCGATACCCCGCTTTATTCCACTTTCTCCGAGGTTTGATCTCTGCCTCCTCACTGAATTTCTTCTTCAAGGCGTGACACTCCTCGGTGGAGTGTGTTGTGCTGCCATGAAAACCGCAATACTTCGGCAATGGCTCCGGCTGCTCAGTATCCACCATCTCAACCAGCCTTCGCCTACCCGCCCACTGGTCCTTCCCGAGATGAAGGTCTTTTCCTTAAGTTGGAGCTAGGGGCTCCCTCCTTTCAGACCGGGGAGCGGCTGGAGGGAGGACTCCGGCTAGTTCCTTACGACGGGCGTATTGTACCTCCTCCACGTTAACGTGTTTGACAGAACGCCCCAGCAGGTCATCGAAGCTGACGGGGGGCTTCTTCACTAGGGATCGGAAGAAATCCCCTTCCGCAAGCCCTTGGGTGCAGGCACTGACGAGGATTTCCGACGTTGCACCGGGCATATCTTGTGCCACCCTGTTGAACCGCTGGATGTACTCCTTGAGTGGCTCTTTCAGCTTCTGCTTGAGGGCGAACAGATTGAGTGTCGTCTTCTGATAGCGTCGTCTACTGGCGAAGTAGTGGAGGAAGGCGGTTTTAAACTCCGCGAAGGAGTTGATAGAACCTTGTGGCAGCCTCTGGAACCAACGTTGGGCTGCTCCGGACAGGGTGTTTAGGAACACCCGACACTTTACTCCATCAGTATACTGGTGCAGGAGTGCCGTGTTCTTAAACTTGCACACGTGATCCTCCCGATCCGTCTTCCCGTCATAATCGGCGATCCCAGGCCCACGGAACTGTTTCGGCATGGGATCTTCCACAATCTCAGATGAGAAGGGAGTAGAGGGAACCTTATGGGAAGCCTTAGGTTCCTCCCTTTTCCCTTGTCCTTCTTCGTGCCTCAGCGCGCTGGAGGCTACCGAGTGGGCCTTCTCGATATCTCCAAGAGAGTCTCTTCGGGGACCTGGGGCTGCTCTGTCCCGTTGTCCCATTGGTGTGACGGATCTCCGTGAGTGCGAGATGGATACTCTAGGGATCTCCTCCCGCGCAGGAGCCCCTTGCTGCGAGGCAGCTTGTTCGACTTGGTGTTGTTCAAGCGCTTCTTTGATGGCGTTGGCCACCAAGCGGTCCAGTTCTTTCCTCGCCAGGACAATGGATTGTCCCTCTGGCCCTACCATCGGTGTTCCTTCTGGTGCTTTACTGGTTTCCCACAGACGACTCCAAACTTGTTTCGGAAGGAATCGGCGTCGATGGCCAGTCACCGAGGTTCAACCCACGCGGATGCTGACGGGAGGGGACGAACTCTGCGCCCTACGAGATCAACATGAGCGTTAGGGGAACACGCCGGAGGTTATCCGACGGAGCCCACTCCGACGCTCAAGTCAGTGCCTCGATGGAGAGGAGAAGTATTAAGCAGAAAGATGTATGAGTAGCAGAGAATGCATAACCCTCCCTTACCAGAGGGGTTGGACTACCTTTTATACCTGTGTCGGCTGCCTTGGCGCGCCCTCATGATCTATGCCACGTCCCCCCTTCGGCGGTTACTGGATAGCCTTTGAAACGGTTCACGCCATCATTACGTGTTTCAACCCGTTGCGACATTTAAGGATCATGATATCTCCACGATAGTAGGGATATCCGTAGATCCACGATGGAAGGGGGACTGTTACTTAAGGTCGAATGTTGCTTGGGCTCCGCTTCCCCGAGGTGATCTTGGGGTCTTCTGGCCCGGGCGATCCACTTCCCCGAGGTGGTCTCGGGACCCGACTTCCCGGGATGATCCCAGGATGAGTTTTCTGATCTGATCTTCAGGTGGTCTCGAGACCTGACTTCCCGGGGTGATATCGGGAGGGGTTTTCTGATCTGATCTTCCAAGGCGTGTTTACCGCGGGGGGGGGGGGGGGGGGGGGGGGGGGGGGGGGGGGGGGCCTGGAAACTCTTCTTTCCGAGAGTGTCCCGAGAGTTCTAAAAGGAGAGCCGTTCAGACTCGTCACATTTTGCCACGCAACTTCTTCATCTCACATATCCGTCATGGGCTATTCAACCCCATAGATCACTAATAAAAACTTATCCAGATAATCAATATTTTTATATTCATTTTTCACTTGAAGGAACATTCTGTGCATCAAGAATTGAATGTTACATCGATTGATTGACCTAATAATTACGCCCTTATCTAAGAAAAAAAATCATGATTCATAATTGTTAGAATTATAATAGTTATACTCCATAATTGCTATGATAAAAATATTTTTGAAATAAAATATTGAATAAGATGCCTTTTTAATAATTAATAAAATAAATAACTATTTGAATAAAAAGATGCTCTTTTGCATTAGTAAGTTGATACTTTTTTAATATTAAAAATGCTTAGTTAAATTATGGGAATTTCATTAATTTATATTGATGCTAACCGTAAATAATAAAATAGAAAAAAATATTAAATAAAAATAAACAACGAAAAAAATTATATACATAAAAATAGGTTATGTGATAAGACAATACCTATATGTAAGGAACGCAAACTCATTGCTTGCACTTTGCACCCTTCCATGTTGCATGCAATCAAAACATCGAATTCTTTCTAACGGAGAGAATTGAATCTCCGATGAAAATCTGACATCGAAAAATGATCATCTGGTAGGCAGACTGACGAGAGAAAGTGGATTGACGAAAAGAGAACAAAAAGAAATCGTCGAAAATAAAAAAATTGTCATTCTTTAAATTTTATAAAATAATATTCAATATATATATATATATATATATATATATATATATAAAATAATCTATCAAATAGTTAAACATGACACTTATATAGATAAATCTTAATCCATAAATATCATTTAAGGTTTAGGATTATAATAATTATAATGATTAGAATTATAATAGTTATATTCAATAATTGCTATAATAAAACTATTCTTGAAATAAAATATTGAATAAGATGCCTTTTTAATAATTAATTAAAAAAGTATCTCTTTGACTATCTGAATAAAAAGATGTTTTGTTAATTTTGCCATAATAATTTGATACATTTTTAATAGGCACGTACGCTTTGAGTCTCAAATTTATATTAAATTAGTAATTTTAATATCATTTTTTAAAAAAAATTATGGTTCTAAAATTGGACGTTTATTTTTTTAATCTCAAATTTTAAAAATAATAATTTTAATACTATACAATAAAAGGCGCCTCCAGTCCTTTTAAAAAAATTATAATAAATACTATAATTAATTGGAAATGTGATCTCTAAGAATTTTTAATTTTTAATTTTTTTAACTTGAACACTATAATTCAATTGAGAAAGTAAACTCTAGGAGTTTTTTATTTTGATTTTTTTTTAACTTGAACACTATAACCCAATTGGGAAGATGAGCCTTAGGGATTTTTAATTTTTATTTTCATTTTTAACTCAAACACTATAATCCAATTGTGAAGGCACATCCTAGACTAAAATAAAAATAAAATATTAATTTTAGATTATATTTTTTTTTAAAATAAAATGTTAACTTTAGATTAATTTTTTTTTTCAAAAATTTAATATCAAAATGTTCTATTTAATATCAAGTTTGGTACTAATTTCGATTTCATCTTTTGATACCAATGAGAAGGCATCTTGCATCTTTGTAGGTAAACATCGTTAGATTCCTTCATCTCTATAATGCGCTTGTTAATGTACCTTTCCTCCCCTTTTAAAAAGATTTCCTTTCGACTCTTCAATTGACTAAAAAATCATAAGCTTCCCTTTGAGTTTTTCTCTTCTATAAGTATGCCAAAGCGTTAAAAGATCATGACTGTCTTAAAATTTAAAGTGCTTCTATTTTAAAATTAAGGGTTCACTATATAATAATCGATTTTGGTCAAATTGCTTCAACTCGATAAAAATTGCTACTCATAAAGAACTTATATATCAAAATACTCTTTACAAGTCTTGCTAAAATTGCTCAAACCTAATTAAAATTACTCCAACTTAATCAAAATCGTTTAAACAATATAGTGACAATTATGATCTATAGCTGATGTACTTGTAATATTTATTGATCAATAGCTACTACAATAGTACTTAAGCAATTTTAGTTCAACATTGAATTCCTTCTAATGGAGAGAATTGAATCTCCAATGGCAACCACTCACCAATGATCTGAAGATGCTCGTTTTCAGTCTAGAGAAGAAGATTAATGCCAAGTCAACCTAAAAATAAAAATGGCTGACCTTTCTTGAGAATTTGCAAATCGCAAGCCACCTTTACGAATAATCACTAGCACAATAGCGCAAAGTAGTCATAGATACGCAAAAAGAATGCTACTGAATCAGGTCAACGCTAACCAGAAGATATACCCAATCAATCTTCATGTTCCTCTTCACCTTCTGAATCTAAAAGCCAAAAAGGACCAACAAAAATCATACCATGAAGTTTGAAGAGTAATTACTGCAGAAGAGGGCTTACCTGATCTGACATCGTCACCAACTTGACCTCTAGCCTGAATTTGTTTCACAAGCATTCGATACATCAAAACCCACCAGTATATGTGAAGAACAAGCAACGAGAAGAGAAGGGTGTTGAATACATAATAATATATGGGTCCTTCAAATTTGTGCTTCGCCTTGTCCAAGGTCAGGATGACTTCGTAACTGTTGAGACATGAAGTCAGTAGTTCACTCGGCTAAATCTTAAAATACATGGCTGCAAAATAAAGAGATGTATGAGAATTGACCACTGATGTGGTTTTCAACTAAAGCTTTGAATATTAAGTGCAAATGGACTTTAGGTTAGGTTGAGCGGGAAGATAGTCAGAGGAAGGAAGGGAAGATACATAGATCATGGATGGATCACTCTCATATATAAAGTTTATGTTGCTTTCTATTCCCTAATCTCCCCCCTTATTACTGCCCAAGTAAACCAAGCTTCAATAAGTACATTGTTGGAGGAATATGATTCCCATATTATAAATGCTCAGATGCTCAAAACAGGTAAAAGGTTAGTAAATGCAATGCCATTGCAAAACAGTGTCGATGACTAATTATGCATCTTAGCACTGAAACAGTCACGAGGTACAAAAGCTACTTGTAAGAGAAATTGAATAGTTTACCTTGTGCTTCGGAGGATCCAGAATGGAAAGTATGCAAGACGAAGTATGACCCACGATGCAACAAACATAAGAAATGAAATGTTAGCAAGCCATTCTGTTCCACTATACTTGGACATCTTCCCCACCTCCAAAAACACATCACTTGCATCATGTATGGCCAAAACAATTGAACCAACCCGAGCAAATCTGCACAAATACAAAGAGAGAAATTACTAAAGAATCATAATCATAAAGAAGAAGGTGAAAGACCAACTTATTATTACTTCTAGAAACATTATCAATTTCGGGTGCGGCGGGGGCGCTGGGGGCGAGCGATTTCGCCTTTTTTTTTTGTCTAGAAACATTATCAATTTAAGCCAAAAATTTATTCGAGTTTGGTTACAGAACATAAACAAAACTACATAATGTTTCTTTCAAATATTTAACTTTGCGATGCATTAGATTGTATAATCTAACCATGTACGATTTTTGCTCATGCTATGCTCCCAGACATTCTTGTAATATCCATTTGATTTTGACAAGGAAATCCTTTATTAGTAGAACAAAGACAGATCAAACCTCTAGAGTTGGTAATGCATACCAGCTAAAGCCACACTTGTCTGCCAATCAGGTGACATTTATGTGGAAGGAAGGTTGGTTCGAACCCCAACAGCTACCATAAAACTCTCTCAATAACTTCATGGACATGGATCTTAATTATATGCTGAATTGGATGGTATGATTCATGTAACCAACTCTAGATAATAATAGTGTTAATGATTTTTAATTGTTTTGTGCCTTCTTAATTAATACATTGTAAGAGATGAATCACACAAAGGTTTTCAGCTAGAGAGAATAACAAGTTATTTCCATCAACAATTTCATTTTGGTCTGATTTGTTCAAACTCAAAAGTTTGAATTCAATTTTAACTATGAAGTCAGTAAATGGAACTGTGCCCACCCCTAATAATTATGTATGGTAATTTCAAACTAGTTTGAAGGATTTTTATTTTGATTAAGTTCTTAAAAACAATTAAATTATATGATTATTGTAGAATTTAGGGAATAGGAAAAGATTGTATTGTGTTCATTATCCTTCATGAGAAAACCATTACATGCATACGTATAATCATTATAAATCACAAATCTAGAATTCCCAGTGAGTCTAAATCTTAGTAGATAAGAAACCCTACTTATAAATACTCCAAACAATATTCATAAAGATGGAGCAATGGCACTATCTTCACCAACTTGTTACATAAACTAGAAAAACTCTTACAAACATAACCATATACTAGACAAAAATTATGAAATAAAATATAATGCTCACAATGTGCAACCAAACTTCAAAATTAACAAAGCTTGCAACCAAGATCCAACAGACCTATGATCAACCAAATTTTGAAAATAGTTGAAAAAGCATGAGAGCAAAGGTTGATAGTGGTGGTGTTTGTCTCCACATGAAGCGCAATCATCAGTAGGTTATAAGGTCATGATCAAAGGTTGGTAGCAGCAATGCTCATGTTTGCATGGAATTTCAAATTGTGGGTAAAGGCCAGTAGTGATGGCCCTAGTACCCAGGTGAGATATAGTTGTTGATAGGTTGTCGCTTTATAAGTAGAGGGTGGTAGGATTGTTCCTAGAAAGACCTTGGAGTGCATAGAGGTAGGTGGTCAAGCTATGAGCAAAAGGCTAGTAGTTTGGTGCTCCCGCCTCCCAGCTAGTTCCGACATTGCTTTCACATCTTAAAAGGGAGAGTTTATGTTCACTAATCTATAGGGTCGCTTGGACTTGCTTAATGAACAAGAATACCTGATCCTCTTGAAAGGAGAGGAAGAACCTCCATCGATAACTTTGGCAGTGGATTACAAGCTCTAATGCTAGAAGGCGAATGGGGATTACATTGGTTCTATGAGCAAGAGATAATGTCGATTTTGTGAGCAAGATAGCAAAAGAGGACATTGGAATCCGTGTGTTGTAGCTTGCTCGTGATGTTCATAATGCTCCTAGAAGCATAGTTCTGGTAGTTGCTCGAGGAAGATCACTGGGAGTAGATATGGACATGTCTTAGAGGACAATGACATTGACCTCACAACGAAAGCAGGGATTTACCCAGCATAATTAGCCGATCAGGGGCAAGGGATGTTGCCACCATGATGCACCCGATCGCTAGACAGTCGTGGACATGCACCTCATCAATGCATTTGGTCAACTGTGACGAGCTTTGAGGCGCCCACTATGCCCTTCAAGGTCGGTGGGTGAAGACAGAGACTAGGATCATTATATCTAGTTTGAGATCAATGAGGAGGCAGAGAAGAGATTGGCAATGGAATAGAGAAAGCCTAAGAATTCCTAAGCCCAATATCACGTAGAACTTTAAATACAATTCATGAATTTATAAACAATAATGATTCAACGATCTTAAGTCCTATACAAATCCTCGATGCAACTTTCTTCAAGTATAATAGGAGTTTCGAGAGTATAAGAGACGCAACGCCAATGATATCTTTATCATTTGGAAATCAAGCTATTTATATGTCGTAGACACTTTTGTCTTGTGAGACAACTTTTGGAACTAGATAAGTGCTTATTGTAGACTTAGAATTGTCCCATCCCACAAGAAACAAAGATTTCAAAAGGCTCTAGCTGCTACCAGCCTAGTTAGCTGAATAAGTCAGGATAAATTAATCAGTTGTGCAACTTAAACATCCTATGCATGAATCAAATTACTATCAGACAAACAAACAAAAAGTTCAACTGAATGTGTTTCCACGATTGTGTTATGATACAAAAAAATCTCCAACATTAAATTGTTAAGTGAAGAGTTAAAACTTAAAAGATTTTAACTGTGATGTGAGTTTTGTATTAGGAACGAAAAGAAATTTATCACCATAATTTACTCAATCTAAATTTGTACATATCTTTTTGAAAAAGGAAATCAACTATCGCTTAAAGATTTTACTTCAGAGTATCTAGAAGCCGTGATGTTCAAATAATGGCAGTAGATAGAAACTGCTATCAGAGTAGCCAATCAATAAATCAGTTAATATTGTGAATAAGAATTTTCTTCATATTGCAAATAGTTTATATGAAGAGCATAGACAATAATTCTGAACACATTTTTGTCTCCTATATGTGAACCATTCTCAATAAAATTTAAAAAAAAAAAGCAGATTTTTTACCTGCTTTAGTTCAGCTAAATGACAAAATATCTGCATGCATCCGTTGTGCCAGAATGATGGCTACATAAAACAATAGAAATTTGAGGGTGACGACCAACCTGAATATATAAGAGAGCACAATCAGAACTACAGTTGCTACATGATGAGACATTGAAACACCAAAGTCAGATCTCCTTGTTTCCCAAAATATGAGAGAAAAAATAGAATATGTGTAAAAACCAGCAGCATACATGTACACGACCTTAAGTTTTAACCTGGATGAAAAACAAACGAGACTTAGGATTAATCCAATTAGCACACAAGCGATAGATCATTGCCTGGAAAATAGCATGTCTTACTTTATTTTTTGATCGGGCCAGACCTGATCTCCTGGTCCTACCCAAAAATATTTGGTATTTGTGAACCATGGTTCATTGTATGTGACGTAGACGGACAAAAGCTCCCCTGAACAGAAGTAAAGAAACTTCCATGCTGACTCCTTACACTTCTTGACTTTTATTCTCCTTTCTTTTTCATCATTCATTGTTTTAGGTATAAGCCGCACAGCTAATGTCTATATAACAAGAAAAATCAATAAATTGCTTGAGATACTCAATCCTTAATTGTGGATTAAACTGAAAAGGGAAGCATGGAGATCCTACTAATCCATGTCACATACATAGAAGACAGATTAAACTACCATATATATGATTGCCTTACCCACACAATTACCTGGACAAATATACAGAACCCCTTGAAAGATGTTTTCCTACAGGTTCTCTTCAAATTTAATTTTGTGCAAACAGACATCAGCGTAGTGGATTAACATTTGATCTCATTTATAAACCATTTTTGGGGCTTGATAAATTGAAAAGTGTTGCCGTTATTGCCAACAAACAAATAGTCTTAGTGATCAACCATTAAGGTCTTCTATCCATGACTGCAAATTATGATCCTTTTCCAAGCACAGAAGTTTGAACAATAATCTTTCTTTTAAAATATTGAAGGATCCAAGTATAAAACTAGTTATCTGTTGGAATTTTTTCAGCATAAAAGATTTTCCAAAAATGTTTTTCAAAACACGGAGAAGGAGGAGGAGAAGAAGAAAACTATGTTATCTGTTGGAAGTTTTTTAACACAAAAGATTTTCCAAAAGTGTTCCAAAACACTAAAAAGGAGCCTCATAGGAGACTTTAATTTCACATTTCAAATTTGAAAGGAACCTGAGACATTTAACATGCATTCATGCATAAAGTATGTTTTAGGAAAAGGTGTAATTAGCAGAGGCTTGAACATCATGGAATCATTTGTTAATTCATGTGCAATGCACATGAGCAATGTGGCGCACTGTGCTGCATCCCACAAACGCACTGTCCTATACCACGTGATGCCCCTATGTCTAACTAGGCTTACTGGATGTACATGATGTACAATGAGGCCTTTACTGGGGCATTGCACACTTTCTTAGTTGCAATGACTTGTGTAATTAATTTATTGTCACATAGAAAATCACCATCCTCAGACGCCATACGTAGATGACCAAACCATTGACTAGACCATGAGTCTTGTAGACAAAGCTTTGACTAACAGATTTGTGCACGTGGACAAGATCCAACAACTTTGTTTTCAAGTTAGGTGATCACAACTTGAACAAGATCAAATGATCTCATCATATCTTACATGAAATTTGCGAGACCTCAGTTGCATACTTAGGAAAGCGACTACAAACTTCAGGATCTTCACTTGTTACAACTTGACAAATTATCATTCCAACCCATTAGTGACTATATAGTTCCTACAATCTTAAGACTTAAATTTCTTTGAAGATAGCGACAATCAAGGAGACAGCAGTTCTAATCTAATTGAAGTGGCTCGCCGATTCCAATTTCAAGCAGTGATTGAAAAAGATGCACTTCCTTACCATTGGTGATGATCTATGTCCTTAACACTCCCAAGCACAATGAGGAAAAAATGTAGAGTCGATTCGAGCATGGAGTTAGTGGGAGAATAATGACTTCATCTACTACAAACCCAACCTTAATCCAATGTCAGATGATGAGTTCAAGACCTACCAATATTGTGTGATGGAAAAAGAAGTTTCTTCTAAGTAAACTTAATAATTTTCCCATAGTCAATAATTCTAGTGTACTGAAACAACTATATGAGTTGCAAAGAAATTTCTAATGACTAAAGGAGATTAAATTGAGTTTGGACAAATTATTTGCAATGACACTCACCATCGACAAACTCCCAGTTTCTTGTAAGGATTTTAAACCACAGAATTCATGCACTCCGGTGGTCAGATTCCAACAACCTTGTTCCTGAGTCGGATGGATGGTGGATTCTTGCAGGGGAGTACAAGTGTAGAGGAGAGAACAATCTTATCAACATTGTAGAGAAAATTTCCGAATCTCGATTATACACTATCGAATTGTTGAATTAAGCCCTACAACGGACTGAACGAGTGACAAGCCATCATTTCAACCCACTAGTGACCAAATTTTTCCAACGGTTCTCACATAAGTATTAATCAAGTCAGTCAAAGCAAGAGCGTATCTTCTCGAACACCCTACATCCAAATTGACAAAAATCCAAAACTTTCACCAATTCATGAGACTTCGACAAAGGAAAATTCGAACAGTGATGAAGACATCAACTAAAGGTGCCCTAATCACGCACCTCGAAGACGAACCTATCGAGGAAGAATCTGATGGTGAAAAAGAACAGCGCGAATAAGGGCAGCGCCAAGAAGTCCTCGTATGCGGGGTACGACTCCTGCTCCCAGCTCAATGATCTGAAACCTCCCATCAAATCCATCTCTCCGGCCAAACAGAGAGCTGCGAGATCCAGAGAGACGGGATGGGCTCACAGGCCGCCGAGGACGATCGTAGCTGGATCAAGGGCTGCAATCGAACCGAGCCGAGCCGAATACTTGAGAGTTTGAGTTTGGCTCGTTTATTATCGAGCCGAGCTCGAGCTTAATTTATCGAATATAGTGATGACTCGCGAACATATTCGAGCCTAATCGAGCCCTAAACGAACTTACCAAATATAAATTATTAATTAAATTATTCATCAATCTATTAAAAAAATAAATTATATATTTTAAAAAATATAAAATATTTACTAAAATCTATGATTTTATTCATACAAATGAGTTTTATTAGATATTTTATATTTATTAAATGTAAAAGTGTCAAAATTATATATTTAATGTTAAATATTAATTTTATATTTTACGAACTAGCTCACGAGCTTATTAACGAGCCTGTTCACGAGCTAACGAACCGAATACTGCTGAGTTTGAGTTTGGCTCGTTAATATTAACGAGCTTTATTAAACGAGCTCGAACGAGCTTCTATCGAACCGAGACCCGAATAGCTCGCGAGCGACTTGGCTCGTTTACACCCCTAGCTGGATGGCGTCCAGGGTGAGAAGGGATTCGCAATTTTAAGTGGGATCTGCGAACGCAAGTGGTCGCAGACGATGGAGGAATGGAATCCAACAGAGACGATAAGACAGGTGGACGCTTTCAATTCGGTTTCGACTTTTTACCCAGCTACATAGAAATCCATATTTATCAAAAAAATAAAAAACGTACTAAAATTTATTATTATTTTTTTTTTCAAAAAGCACATCTAAAATAAATTCATTTCTCAAGTCAATAATTCCTTTTTACAATTCACTTTTCAAGACATCCAAATAATATTTTCATATTTTAATTTTAAAATAATAAATTATGATGAAGCAGTTATTCTCATATTCTCTTATCCTATATATCTTTTCTTACCTCTTACAACTCACTCATCACTAACCATTTACTATATTTTCTTGTGATTGTGAAAAGATTAAGAAATAATTAAAAGATTATTTTATAAATAAATAACAAATGATGATTATATAATTTGAAATTATATTTTTAAAATGAGATAAATACCAGATCACATTGGCCCTGAAATCCCAAAATATCAGACCCAACATGGGTTTGATATTGGGTTTGAAATTCGAGAATATCAAGTCCTCTGATATTCAAAATTAAAATAATTATTTTTTAAATAATTATAATTAATTAAAATAAGGATATAAATAGAAAATAAAAAATATCAAAAATATTAAAAAATAAAAATACTAAAAGGTATATAAAATATAATAAAAGAAATATACTTCGTAGAATTGTAAATATTAGAAATATATAAAATAAAAATAAAAATAAAATTTATATTTGAAAATTAAGATAAATTAGATATCATAAAAAAATTATTAAGAAATGATTAAATATTTTAAAATTTTATTAAAAAAGAATAAATATTAGGCAACGTTAGGCCTGATATCCTAAGATACCAGACCCTCTATTAGTTTTTTCAAGATCTGAAGCTGGGTTAGACACTAACTTTAGATATAACATTATAATATTTATAAAAGATAAAGTAAAATAAATAAAGTAAAATATAAAAAAATAGAGATTTAAATAAAGATATAATAAAAATAAAAAATAAAGTGAAATAAATAATATAAGTAAAAAATTATAATACGAATAAATAATAAAGTAATAAATATAAAAGAGAGAAAGATAAAATAAATATATAAAGATATAAATATAAAAAATAAAGATATAAATATAAAATATAAAAATACATAAAAAAATAAAAAATAAAAAAAGTATAAATATAAATAAATAAATAAATAGGGGTTTTAGATTAAAAATATAAGAAATAAATATAATTAAAATTAAAATAAAATATCAATGCAAAAAAATTAAGATAGATAATAGGATATAAAGATAAAAAAAATAAAGAGATAAAAAAGACAGTCTAAAGATGTTATAACCGCTACATGATACATTATTCTGTGCTAAGTAGCACGACATGAGAAGATCATTGCTAGTAGTTAGGATTATGTTTTGATACCATAATTAACTTCTCCTAATTCAACTCTGTTAGGACTTTTGCGTCTAGTTAGAGATGGGGTGAATAACTTCTCTTGATTTTGTCTACAAAACGTTAGCCAAAGCACAAGAAAAGATAGACAAAAAGGAAAACAATGAAAGCAATGCTAACTCCCTTGATTTACTTGGTCTCCACCTCCTTGAGGTGACTAATCCAAGGATCCACACCCACACAACCAAGCTCCACTATGCTTTTCTACTTTTCAAATCAAGCTTGAAGGTGGAGAAACTCTTACAAGATGATCTCTTCCTCTTACAAGATTAGAATGATTTTGAAGGAAAAGATAGAGAGTGTGTATGCTTGGAGATCTTAGAATAAGTAAGAAAGATCGAGAGAATCAAGTTGTGTCTTCTTCAAGTTCTGAAATATGCTTTTATATAATCCCCGACATCAGTCGACTGACAATATCATAAGTCGACTGATGAGCTTCAACGACTACTGTAGAAAGTGTTTGCTTTCTGCCGTCAACCTTCAACGGTCACTTATCAGTTGACTGGGGCTTGACCCAGTCGACCGACTGATCTTTCTGTTCATTGAAGCAATCGACTAATTCCACTATCAATCGATTCAACCCACCATATCAGTCGACTGCTCCTTTCATCAGTCGACTGATACCTGATAAATCTCAAGTTCCACTTTTCCTTTGCGTAGACACAAGCCTTCAAACCCTTTCATCAGTCTCATGCCCTTAGGATGCTTCCGAGCCCTTGACTCCTCATCCTTGCGCTTGCCTTGAAGTGTTTCCCTCGGTCTTGCCATGCTAAGTATTCTTCTACCAATTCTTCATACCTGGACTTAAACTCAAGTTTCATGTTAGATCATCAATATTGCCTAAC
Organism: Boesenbergia rotunda; assembly: GCA_024364735.1. Lineage (NCBI taxonomy): Eukaryota > Viridiplantae > Streptophyta > Magnoliopsida > Zingiberales > Zingiberaceae > Boesenbergia > Boesenbergia rotunda. The sequence goes on along the minus strand of JAGFNQ010008871.1, from coordinate 9,966 downwards.
TTAAACTCATTTAACTAAACATCAAAAGTAAATAATGTTTGGGGCATGATTGCACCAATAAAACCTACCTAGTGATATCAAGTATTGAGAAATCCAAATATCCTAGGTCCATCAGTGGGTTTTGGCGAAAACTCACAGATGGACCTAGAAAAATCCTATTATAATAATTTCAAATATTATGAGTATGGTATTGCAAAGACTTGAATTGTACTATCCATTATGTATTTAGGGGTTTCCAGATATTCTTTAATAGTATGATATATTGAAGCTTGTTTAAAGGCAAAAAGAATTGTGTTATTCATGTTCAGCTTGATATTCTCGTATATCAGGGTCATATTGAGCCTGAAATTCCAATATATTATGTCCGTGTTGGGTCTGATATTCTTGAATTTTATGTCCACGTTGGGCCTAAAATACGAAAATATCAAACCTTTTGATATCCAAAATCAATTTTTTTTCAAAATAATTACAAATAAATATATGTAATATATAAAATAGAGATAAAAGATAAAGGAAATATATAAAGTGATAAAGAAGATAAAAGTATAAATGAATACATTATAAATGAATTATATATGTTTTTTAAAAATATAAAATATATTATAACAACAAATATACAATGTATATACAATAATTACAAATGAATTATATATCTCTATTTAATATATTTTATATATGATTGTGTATAATTCATATGTAATTATTATGTATATATTGTAAATTTGTAGTTAAAATATATTTTACATTTTGAAAAAAAAATTCATATATAATATAATTCATTTATAATGTAGTCATTTATATTTTTTTTCTTATTTATCTCTTTATATATTTACTTTTTCTTTTATCTCTATTTTATTTATTTCATATATTTATTTATAATTATTTCGAAAAAATTCGATTTTGGATATCAAATGACCTGATTTTCTCGGATTTCAGGCTCATTCATTTATATTTTTATATTCTTTATCTCTTTATATATTTCTTTTATCTTTTATCTCTATTTTAAATATTTCATATATTTATTTATAATTATTTTAGAAAAATCGATTTTGGAGGCTTAATATTCTCTGATTTCAGACCCAAGTTGGGTCTGGAATCCCAGTATATCAGACCCGTGTTGAACTTGATATTCTCAAATTTCAGGCCCATGTTGGGCCTGAAATTCGAGAATATTAGGCCCTTTGATATTTAAAATTATTTTTTTTCAAAATAATTATAAATAAATATATGAAATATATAAAATAGAGATAATCAATAAATGAAATATATAAAATAATAAAGAAGATAAAAATATAAATAAATATATTATAAATGAATTATATTATATATGATTTTTTTTCAAAATGTAAAATACATTATAACTATAAATATATAATATATACACAATAAATACATATTAATAATACACATTAATATATAAAATATATAAAATAGAGATATACAATTCATTTATAATTATTATGTATACATTGTATATTTATAGTTATAATATATTTTTCATTTTGAAAAAAAAATCATATATAATATAATTCATTTATAATGTATTCATTTATATTTTTATATTCTTTATCTCTTTATATATTTGCTTTTCCTTTATCTATTATCTCTATTTTACATACTTCATATATTTATTTATAATTATTTTTTTAAAAAATAAATTTTGGATATCAAAGGGTCTGATATTCTCTGATTTCAAGCCCACGTTGATCCTAAAATCCGAGAATATTAGGCCCAACATGGATAATATAATTCATTTTACCTTTAAACAAGCTTAAACGTATCATACTATTGAAGAATATCTGGATAGCCCCTAAATATACAATGGATAACACAATTTGGGTCCTTACAATACTATAAACTCATAATATTTAAAATTATTACAATCGAACTTTTCTACGTCCATTAGTGAGTTTTCGTAAAAATCCACTGATGGACATAAGATATTTGGATTTTCCAATATTTGATATCACTAGGTAGGGTTGAGCTAAGAGAAAGTAATTATGATATCAAAACTTAGTCGTAACAACTAGCAATGATCTTCTTGTGTTGTGTCACTTGGCACAGAACAATGCATCATATAACGGTTGTAGCATATTTAAATTGTCTTTTTTTATCTATCATGTTTATCTCTTTATTTTTTTATCTTTATATCTTATTATCTATCTTAATTTTTTTTACATTTATATTTTATTTTCATTTCTATTATATTTATTTCTTTTATTTTTAATCTATAAACTCTATTTATTTATTTATATTTTATACTATCTTTATTTTTTATTTTTATGTATTTCTATATTTTATATTTATATTTATATTTATATTTTTTATCTCTATATATTTACTTTATCTTTCTCTCTTTTATATTTATTTTTTATTATTTATTGGTATTATATATATTTTTACTTATATTATTTATTTTACTTTATTCTATTTTTATTATATCTTTATTTAAATCTCTATTTTTATATTTTACTTTATTTATTTTAAATTTTATATCTGAAGCTAGTGTCTAACCTAATTTCAAATCTGGGAAAAACTAGCACAGGACTTGCTATCTTTGGATAGCAGGCCCACATTGGGCCTGATATTCTGGGATATCAAGCCTAATGTGTAGGATCGGTGGCGTCGATAGAGAGGGGGGTGAATATCGATACCTACTTCGTTTTGTTTTTAAGTTGTTCGTTCGATCAACTTCGTAACAAATCGTTAGTAGCACAGCGGAATAGTAAAAGTAAAAGTAAAAGCAACAAACAGTAGACATGCGAGATTTATTTACTTGGTTCCCAACCCCCCAGGGTCAGTACGCCCAAGACCTATGTACTCAGTGTGAGTCCACTAATGGTCTCCTTTCCGAAATTTCCTGAGGCGAAGAAAACCCGTCATACAGTATGATTTTACAAGCACAAGTAAACAAAGTTAAGTACAACTTGTAACTAAAAGCAAACCAAACAAGTCGATGATCTCGACCAATCAGGAAGCCCGAAGCATCGCACACTTCCTCCTGGAGCCTCCTTGGTCGTAGAACTTCGTCTGAGCACTTTTTCTTCGCACGGAATGAGTAAACGAATATGAAACTTGATTCATCAACTGTGGGGTTGGCACCCCTATTTATATACAATAATAGGGCGCCATAGATCCCATTGAGGCGCCTAATAACTGGTCCATGCTGATCCAAACGACGAACTCGATGCAAGGATAAACTTCCCATCCCAGGCACCTGAATTACTTTCAGGCGCCTGGGAAGCTTTTTCCCAAGCTTTGTTTGTTTTGCGTTTGCTCTCCTATCTTGCCTCCAACTCCAGATACCTATAAGACAACAAAACACACAACAAACAGAAAAACAATTTTATGTCTTAGTTGATTAACAACCAGAGCTGTTTGATTCTGACTTTTGGATTTCAACTGAAACCCTAGGCTAAACTGATGCCTACTGTTCCACTTTATGAGGAACGTGTTTTTCACCTACTCCAATATGGAGAAGCTACCTTTTGCCAACCGGGACCTCCGGTTGGACTTTTGCTCAACCTCCGAGAACCCAGATCTTGAGACGCCCGACCTTGACTCGTCTCTAGTTCTGTCCGCAATCCCCACTTGGCAAAGTACTCTACTCGGTCCCTCGGACCAATACATCGTGCTCGGCCTCCGAGACTCCCGAATCTCGAGACGTCTGATCCTCAACCCGTCTCTACTTCTGTCCGTAGTTCTCACTTGGCAAAGTCTTCGTTGCCCGATCCCCGACCAAGACTTCGTGCTCAGTCCTCTGGACTAAGACTTCGGTGCCCAACCCAAAACTAAGACTTCGTGCCCAATTCCTCGAACCAGGACTTCGTTCTCAATCCCGTGGACCAAGTCTTCTTGCCCAGCTTCATTCACCATAACTTCGTCCACATAGCTTCACTCACTAGGACCCAGCTTCACTCATCAAGATTTCGTGCCTCGATAAAGTCTTCTTTGCTAGTCATTTTATTCCTGACTAGACTTCTTCCTTCCAAACTTCAGGTAATTATACTTTCTCTACCAAACCTCAAGTCTAGTTTGGCTTAATCCCTTAGTCAACTGACCAACCCTGGGTTTTCATAACTCTGCCAAATATTAGGTCCTATTTGGCCAGCCCTTTGGTCAGACTGACCAACCCTAGGTACTATTCTCACTACTAAACATCAGATCCTGTTTGGCAGACCCTTTGATCAAATTGATCAAACCTGGGTTTACCCTACCAAACATCAGGTCTTATTTGATTTAACCCTTGATCACTTTGACCAGACCTTGGTATATTGTCAAACATTGAAACACTAAAGGTTGACTATTCTGTTAGTGATATGAGAGAAGTGTCCTAAGACAATCGCCTTATGATTGTAAACATTTATTTTAATAAATGATAATTCACTATTTGAGTATACATGTCAGTGTATTTGATTGGGATCTTAAACTCATCTACTGAATGTCCGCAATACAATTCACAGCATAAGAGAATTTGTGATGGGATCACAACTAGTGATTATCTCTACATGTGTAATTGTGAAGTATTGAAAATATCCCTAGTCGATGAATTGATAAAAACGGATACTATCAATTCTGTTGAGACTAGCATGGGTTATTCTCTAATCAGCTGATTCTCACTGGCTGGTGACATTGGGATGTCCGGAGATAAACATGGATGCTAGTTAAGGGAACTAGTTCATTGGAGTGACTAGCTGTAAAACTTCATATGGTAATTTATATAGATATGTCAATGAAGTTCTTACTGCAGCTTAAGTGCGATGTTCCTTTGACTTGCGGTGTTCAAGTCATCTTGGTCATGGAGACTTATACTTTAACATCTTAAGCAAGCATCTCCAAGGAGGTGTGGACCCAGGATGGTTGGGTATAAGCCGAAGTGCCCGAAGATGTTTGCACAGCCTACAAAGGATTCACCACTCCTTGCGAGGCGATGTATACCCAGGCCTATCGTCGGATTATTACTCAAAGCCTCTGGCCAGAGCATACATGTTTAGAGTATGAGTCTCTTAAATACATGAGAGTAATTAGAAATCCAAAGGACGAGAAAGACACTACTTGGGCTAGGTGTGACATAGTCAGTCTAGTGGGGACTGACACAAACAGACCATATCCTGAACCAAATGGGTATAAGATGGTGAAGGGAATGAGACACGATTCATTAGAGCTGCTGAAGGGTTTCGGAATTCTTTCTGAGGTCAACCGTTGATCTTTCGATTAATTGGGGGTCATGATGTACTACTAGGTGCCACTCATGATCGTTCTATAATTGATTGATTATAGACGGCCAACATAAATCGAAAGCCTATTTAGTCACACGCACTACGAGTAATCCGAGGGATTTAAAACGAGTTGAAAATTAGATTTTCCGATCAAGAGAAATAAGTCGAATCTGAATTTATCAGATGCGCAATGGAAGTTAAAAATGGCTAAGTCTTTTGAAGGCTTATTGGGCGAATTAAATAAGTTTAATTCGCGATGGGTTCGGCTCGGTTTGGCCGGCCAATAAAAAGAGGAGAAACCAATTTAATTGGTTTAATTAATAAATCAAGTGATATGAGAGAAGTGTCCTAAGGCAATCACCTTATGATTGTAAACATTTATTTTAATAAATGATAATTCACTATTTGAGTATACATGTTAGTGTATTTGATTGGGATCTTAAACTCATCTACTGAATGTCCGCAATACAATTCACAACATAAGAGAATTTGTGATGGGATCACAACTAGTGATTATCTCTACATGTGTAATTGTGAAGTATTGAAAATATCCCTAGTCGATGAATTGATAAAAACGGACACTATCAATTCTGTTGAGACTAGCATGGGTTATTCTCTAATCAGCTGATTCTCACTGGCTGGTGACATTGGGATGTCCGGAGATAAACATGGATGCTAGTTAAGGGAACTAGTTCATTGGAGTGACTAGCTGTAAAACTTCATATGGTAATCTATATAGATATGTCAATATGGCTAAGTCTTTTGAAGGCTTATTGGGCGAATTAAATGAGTTTAATTCGCGATGGGTTTGGCTCGGTTTGGCCGGCCAAAGAGGGTGTCCACCCTCTTGGTTTGGCCGGCCAATAATAAGAGGAGAAACCAATTTAATTGGTTTAATTAATAAAATAAATCAAGTGCGATTTGTTTTATAAAATTATGGATAAATAAATTGATATATAAAGAAATTTATATAAAGAGATTTATAAAGAAATTTGTAGAAATTTATTCTTTTTATAGAAATTAAAATGAACCATGAATTGGTTTAATTTTAATTTATAAAATCAATTATGAATTGATTTTTCCATGATAAGAAAATTTTATACAAATTTTATTCCATAATTAAAAGAGAGAGAAGTATTTGTTTTATTATAAAGTTAGTTATAATAAAACTTGGCTTAAACAGAATAATTCATAAGAAAATTTATAGGATAAATTTCTTATGAAAATTCCATTAAGAGGGAGACTTGGCAAGGGAGAGGCTACTATATAAAGGAACCAAAGGCAAGCCTTGAATTCCAATCAATAGAGTAATCAAGAGATTAACTCTCTCCCTCTCTCTCTCTCCCTTTCTCTTCCCCTTAGGGCCGACGCCCCTTGTTCATCTTAGGGCCGGCGCCCCTTGCTCCCCTTAGGGCCGGCGCACCATCCTCCACTTCTAGGGTTGGCGTGAGCAACATCAACCAAGGAGGAGCCAAAGAAGAAGAAGAAGAAGCGGGTCACAACTTCTCCCTTCCCGGAATTTTGATTCCGTTACTTGGTGGTTAGTTTCCTTTCCTCTCTCTTGATCTTCTAGTTGTGCCTTTAGAGAATCTAGTAGTTCTCGTCGACACAAAACTCGTGACTTTGCGAAGTCATCCCGAAGAGAACTCGACATGGACGCGAATAGAGGCGGAGCTTCCAAGGGACGCTACGGTTGGATCTCATCCCTTACTTCGAGTTACGCGAGGTACTAAGTAAATTAGTTTACTTTTACGCAAAGTTTTAATTTATGATCATGTCCACACATCATAAGGTTGCATGCTAGATACGTGGTTAAAATAATTTGAGAAATTATTTTATGCTCATTCTTCCGCTGCACGTAAAAATTTAAAATTTTACGAACCCGTATCCTTGTCAACATGCACCCGGTCCCAACATATTCAAGTCTGATGCTCTTTGCACCAACAATCTCCCCCTTTTTGTTGTTTGACAGTGAACAGTTAACCTCTAGTGTTTCAATGTTTGATAATATACCAAGGTCTGGTCAAAGTTATCAAGGGTTAAACCAAATAGGACCTGATGTTTGGTAGGGTAAACCCAGGTTTGATCAGTTTGATCAAAGGGTCAGCTAAATAGGATCTGATGTTTGGCAGAGAGAATAGTACCCATGGTTGGTTAGTTTGACCAAACGGATAGCCAAACAGGACCTAATGTTTGGTAGAGTTATAAAAACCCAAGGTTGGTTAGTTGACCAAGAGATTAAGCCAAACTGGACTTGAGGTTTGGTAGAGAGAGTATAATTACCTGCAATTTGGAAGGAAGAAGTCTAGTCAGGATTAAGATGACTAGCAAAGAAGACCTTATCGAGGCACGAAATCTTGGTGAGTGAAGCTGGGTCCTAGTGAGTGAAGCTAAGTGGATGAAGTCCTAGTGAGTGAAGCTGGGCAAGAAGACTTGGTCTAGGGGACTAAGCACAAAGTCATGGTTCGGGGAATTGGGTATAAAGTCCTAGCCGAGGGTTGGGCATCGAAGTCTTAGTCCAGGGGACTGAGCACAAAGTCCTGGTCGGGGATCGGGAAACGAAGACTTTGCCAAGCAAGGATTACGGATAGAAGTAGAGATGGGTCGAGGATTGGACGTCTCGAGATCTAGGAGTCTCAGAGGCCAAGCACAAAGTCTTGGTCCGAGGGACCGAGTAGAAGACTTTACCGAGAGGGGATTGCGGACAAAAGTAGAGACGGGTCGAGGTTGGACATCTCGAGATCTGGGTTCTCGGAGGTCGAGCAAAAGTCTAACCGGAGGTCCCGGTTGGCAAAAGGTAGCTTCTCCATATTAGAGTAGGTGAAAGACGCGTTCCTCAAAAAGTGTAATAGTATGCGTCAGTTCGACCTAGGGTTTCAGTTAAAATCCAAAAGTCGGAACCAAACAGCTCTGGCTGTAAATCAACTAAGGCATAGAATTGTTTGTCTGTTTCTTGTGAGTTTTGTTATCTTACAGGTACCTGGAGTTGGAGGCAAGATAGAAGAGCAAATACAAAACAATCAAAGCCTGGGAAAAAGCTTCCCAGGCGCCTGAGTAGGGACTCCAGTAATAATTTCTTCGTCGGAGACACCTATTCCGGTATATCCTACATTCTCTTCTGTGGTGTCTGCTCCGGTATATCCGGTAGTTACCCCGGTATTACCTGTTCTGGTTTTCCCTACTATTCCATCAGGGACCCTTGTATCTGTTCCGATTTATCCTACTATTCCATCAGCAGTACCGGTCCCATTATATTCTACAGTTCCATCAGCAGTGTCGGTTCCATCTTATCCCACTGTTCCACCAGCAGTATTGACTCCATCCTACCCTACAGTTCCACCAGGGATGCCTGCTTTGGTGTATTTTGCTGCTCCCCCGATCATGTTGACTTCAGCATATCCCACCGTTCCGCCTATGATGCAGGCTCCGGTGCTCCCATCAGTCTCACCTGTGCTAGCTGCCCCAAATTCACTACAGTACCACCTGCAACATCCATCCTGATACTGCCTACGGTTCCATCCATGGTCCCTGCTCCTATATTTCCTACTATACCCCCTGTAGTATTTGGTTCTACAGTTGGCGTTAGGGACTGAGCCCAGATTCCGATGCTGGCGGAGTTCGTAAAGGGTCGGTTTACATTATTCCATGGAGGACCGGATCTGGCTGTGGCCCGAGCTTGGATCGGGGCGTTAGAGAGCACTTTCCGATATGTGGCATGCTCGGACTGGGAGAAGGTCAAGATGGCCATTTATCATCTGCGGGATCAGGTGTATACTTGGTGGACTATGCAACAGACCATCATTGGCGAGCAGAACGTCACATGGGACATGTTTAGAGAGATATTTGTGGCGAGGTACCTCCTAGCGGCATTTTGTATGGCGAGGCAACAGGAGTTTCCGGGTCTCCAGTAGGGCGATCGATTTGTGATGGAGTATGAGGCGGAGTTTAACCGCCTAGCAGAGTACTATCCTCTTATGGTTGCCGATGATATGGAGAGGATGATGCAGTTTCACCAGGGTTTAGCAGGGTACATTCATGTTCGTATGTCAGGATTTGTCCCTACACCTACCAAGAGGCGTTAGAGCGAGCTCTGGTTATCGAGATGACTCAGCATAGACATTTTAGAGATAAGAAGAAGAGTAAGCAGGCATACATGACTCAGTAGCAGCAGACCACTAGGCATCATCCAGTCGAAGAAGAGTAGGCAGGTCATACATGACTCAGTTCAGACTCAGCAACTGCAGACCACTGGACAGAAGCGCGGCAGCCAGAGTCAGTCCACTCAGAGCTCCTTGGGGCATCATCCAGTCCCTAGAAGTCAGGTCATTCTTCGACGGGATCTTTCCGATCTCCTCATCAGAATCGGAAGAAGACTAATGATGGATCACACTATGTATAGTGTGGTTCTCGAGAGCATATTAGGACGAATTGCCCATTAGACCATTAGGCTTGCTACTATTGCAAGCTTCCAGGACACCTGAGTCGAGACTGTGCACTAAAGGCACGGAACGAGAAGACGGGAGCTACTAGTCAGTGTGGGCATTTTGGGCAATCAGGATCTCAGGGGGGAGGGCATAGGACACAACCTTCTTTTCATCAACCACAGTCTGCCCATCCAGCACGTACCTATTTTATGCCAGGATATGAGGCCAGTTACACCTCAGTTGTATCACAGAGTTCAGCATTAGGACCTCAGCAGCAGTCTATTCCTCAACATCAGACTTATTTGTTGGATCAGAAAAATCGA
>JAGFNQ010008870.1:47133-130020 GCA_024364735.1 Boesenbergia rotunda | reverse complement strand
AAGGCTGTGAGTGGAGAGGCTATCTTGGAAAAGTCCTCCACAAATTTTCTGTAATATCCTGCCAGGCCTAAGAAGCTTCTGATTTCACTGGCATTCTTGGGTCTACACCAGTTGCTGACTGCTTCTATCTTGGCTGGATCAACTTGAATGCCTTCTTTGGATACAATGTGACCTAGGAAGGTCACCTGATCTAGCCAAAACTCACACTTTGAGAATTTTGCATAGAGCTTCTCCTGCTGAAGGATCTGCAGCACTATCCTCAAGTGTGTAGCATGGTCCTCTGGAGTCTGTGAGTATATGAGAATATCATCAATAAATACAATGACGAATTTATCGAGATACTCCCTGAAGATGTGGTTCATCAGCTCCATGAAGACTGCTGGAGCATTGGTTACTCCAAAAGGCATTACTACAAATTCGTAGTGGCCGTATCTTGTCCTGAAGGCCGTCCTGGGGATGTCACTTTCTTTAACCTTTAGCTGATGATACCCAGAACGCAGATCTATCTTCGAGAACACTGTAGCCCCTTTGAGTTGATCAAATAAATCATCTATTCTAGGAAGGGGGTACTTGTTCTTGATGGTCACCTTGTTCAGAGCTCTGTAGTCTATGCACAGACGCATAGACCCATCCTTCTTCTTGACGAAAAGTACAGGAGCTCCCCAGGGTGAATGACTCGGGCGAATGAAGCCCTTGTCTAGTAGCTCCTGGAGTTGCTCTTGTAATTCCTTCAACTCTGCTGGAGACATACGATATGGGGCCTTCGAGACCGGACCGGTACCGGGCACTAGCTCGATCTCGAATTCCACTTCTCTGTTGGGAGGTAGTCCAGGTAATTCTTCTGGGAACACTTCTGGATATTCGCAGACTACCCGTACATCCTCCTGCTTGAGTTCTTCCTTTGCTTCTGATTCCACTATGTGTGCAAGAAAACCAGCACACCCTTGCTCTAGCATCTGGTGGGCTGCCAAGGCTGAGAGAAATTTCTGAGTCTTCCTCCTTGGGGCTCCTTGAAACTCGAATGGTGGTTCTCCTTCTGGGCTGAAAACCACCTTCCTTCTACGGCAGTCCACTGAAGCGCTGTACTTACTGAGGAAATCCATGCCCAGTATGATGTCGAAGTCCTGCATCGCAAGGACTATCAGATCGACATATAGCTCTCGGTCTGAAATCTTGATTGGCACAGCCCGGAGCCTCTGGGTGGACTCCATGATTTCCCCTGAAGGGAGAGTTGTCAGGAATCTGGACTCCCAACTCTCTGCAGGCACCTGTAACTTACTAGCAAAAGGTACTGATACGAAAGAATGGGTCGCCCCAGTGTCAAACAGTGTAGTAGCTAAATGCTGTAAAATAACTATTTGACCTGTTACGACCGTGGAGGCGCTGGCAGCTTCTTCCTTCGTGAGGGCAAAGACTCTGGCATTGGTTGGAACTGGTGCTGCTTCCAACCCTCCTTGACTGATCTGAGGTCCCTCCAGTATAGTAGGCATGTAATGTAACTGAGGCTGGCCTCCATACTGTACGGACTGCTGAGGAAGTACCTTGAACTTGTTTGGGCAGTCTTTGGATCTGTGTCCCTCTTGTCCACATGAATAGCATCCAGTTACACCCAAAAGGCATGTTCCTGGATGGTTCCTCCCACACTTAGGACAAGGTGGATACCTAGCTTGCTTATTCTCTGGTTTTCCTTTCTGGCTGCCAGGCCACTGCTTCCTTTTGTGGTTCTTGTTCTTCCAGTTCTGGCTATTTGGCTGAGGCTTCTGGCCTCCTATTGTCTTGTTCTCAATCAGGACTGGCTTCTGCTGTGCTTGCTGTGCCTTGATGCTATTCAGGTAGTGCTCTGAGATTAGAGCACTACTGACCAACTCCTCGCTGGTCTGGGGTCGGTGCATCCCGCTGTTCACGTTGAGTGCTATCTCAGGGTTCAGCATGCGGAGCATCAGTCTGACTCGCTCCTTCTCTGTGCTGACTAGCTCTGGGCAGAGGCGAGCTAGTCTGTTGAACTTTGCGACTGCTTCTCCCACTGGTAGGCTACCTTGTCTGAACTCCATGAAGTCCTCGTAGTGCTTGTTGGTAACCCGCATGTGGAAGAACTCCTCATAGAACTCTTGCTCGAAATCTGCCCAGCTCATCTGGTTGACTATCCTCTTACTCTTGACTCGCTCCCACCACATACGAGCATCTCCAGTTAGGCAGAAGGAGGCACATTTGACCTTCTCGACTTCTGGCCAGTCAAGAAGCTCCATCGTGCTCTCTAAAGTCTTGAACCAAGCCTGGGCATCCCAGGGCTCAGTCGTGCCTGAGAAGCTTTCGGGTTTCAGCCTCTGCCACTGGACGAGGTATGCTTCTTGTCTTCGGTTCACAGCAGGGGTCTCCTGTGGGACTGGTGGAACTTCAGCCACTACTGGAGTTCCCACTCCTGCTGTGGGTGGTGTAGGGGGCACTGGGTGCTGATTTGCCATCAGTGTGGCGATGATCTTCTGTTGTTCTGTCATCTGAGCTTGCATTTGAGCAATGACTGCCATCAGGTCTGGCTGTTCTGTGCCAGGCTCATTGTTATCTTGAACTGGGGTTCCGTTCCTTGCATTAGGAGCTCGGCCTCTTCTTGCCATCTAATAATGTATAAGGGAACAAGAAATCACTACTACTTCTCTAGGTATAAACTTATCTTCTTACTTAGTATCCTAATGTCCATTCTAGGGATTAAACATGATTCCGTGATACTAAGGGATTAAACATGCTTCCTTGTTCTATGCACATGTGAGTAGTACTTAAGCATTTCTCTATACTGCAATTAAATAAAGGAGCAATAGAAAAACTGAAACTTAAAGCTTTCTTACTTGAAGACGGCAAGGTTGATGCTGATGTGTGTGTGATGCTGGAGAATGGGAACTGCTCTGATACCACCTGTAGCGACCCGCCTTCTCTGCCTTAGACGGATCGTTACTTTTGTCTACTTCTCGACTCTAATGCACGACTAAAAATGCGGAAATCTTTTTTTTCTTTTAAATTCATCTAAGAATGATATTCTAACTTAAGTAGTCATGCATGATACCATGTCACACTTTCTTTCTCAAAAACTCGTAAAATGATACTTATTGAAACCTGCCTCGCCCAACTCAGCTTTCGGGTATCAGTCGACTGATACTGTATCAGTCGACTGATAGGCCTGAAATCTGAATTTTCAGGTTTCGGCACTTGCTTCAAAACTCCACCAAACCTGTACTTTCGAGCCATATAGAATCATGACACCATTTCTATACTCTATGCCAGTTTTCTAAGCAATTTAGCCAATCAAAATGAATCCATAAACATGAAATTTGGACTTTTGCGGAAGAAAATGAGCTATTCAAGTTTATATGAACTTTAACAATAGAGTTTGTACCAATCTTGACTCCTATGCATTCATAACACCAAATACATGTTCTATAATCTTGCTAAAGCATTATGAAATGTGAATGCAACTTTTCTAGACATATTTAAGCAATAAAAACTTGATTCAAAGAGAAATTAATACTATCTTGGCACATGCATCTATTTCTCTAACAAAGTATCAATATTTCTAACTACTCACACTTCTACTCATCCAATGCGATCATAAGGATATGTATGCTAAATGAAATGACATAGAATCTTTACTCTAAGAAATTGAGCATGTAAAACTATCCAAAACTTAAATGTTCGCTAAACTCCATAAAGCAAGAACTTAAATTTGAATAAACTATAACATTGTAACCCAAATAACTAAATTGTCTCGTCTCAAAGATCTCTCCAAAATCAGCCACCACACACACTTTACTCAGCACCGCCTCGTCGCCTTCCTTCAGAATTGCTTGCCTTTACCTTTATCTGCAGTAAGAGGAAATGCAACTAGTAAGCAAAAAGCTTAGTAAGTACTATCTAGCTCACAAAATCTCGAAATGTGCAAACATGCTTCTTGATCAATATGGAAATCATATGAGATACTTATATGCTTGAAAGAAACTAAGAACATGTATAACTCAAAACATGCATACTCAAGCATTAATAAATCTCAATTTACTTTTCTTGGCTCAACTTGAAACTTTAGCTATTCTTTAACTTTTTGAAAACTCTTTAAACTTTAGAAACTTTGCTAAAGCATATACTTGAAAATAATAATCACTTGGATCCACTGAAGACGTAAGTACCATCTCATGCGCGTTCCCTAAAAGGTTGGGGTAGCGAGCCACCAATCCTAATAGAGCAGACCTTGGTCTACCAGGGCCAAGACCTTGGAATTGGACACCTGGATTTCTTTAACGACGCCCTTGGACGCCGGGTACTGGCCTTAGAAAATAAAATAGCTTTTCTTTCTTTTCTTTCTTATCTGTAAATGCCTTGGCATTTTCTCGAGCACCTTACGTGCTAAAATCCCTAAGTCTTGACTTTTGGGGATTTCTTAAGGCCTTGGCCTTTTCTTTTCTTATCTTTATCTTCTCTTTTCTTTTCTCATAACTTTCTTAGCCCCTAATCTCACATAGGGTGCTTAATCAAACTTATACAAGCATATAATGAACTAAGATCACATGCAAAAACTTAAACAAAAAGGAAATATCTCTTTTAAAAACTTTTAAGGGAAATTCTTGCGGAAAAACCGCCTCTTACTGCAGGTGAGCAGTACTTACCTTGATATCTTGGACTTACAACCAAGATTGACGTCTAGGACTCGGGAGAAACTTGAGATCTCGGAGAATTCTTCGCGCCTACGCGTTCTCCTCGTCGAGACGAATACAACGCTCCGCTTTCTTTGATCCCTCCTTGGCCGGCGCCCCTTGGAAGAGAGGAGAAGGGCTTGGGCGTGCGTGCGTGAGAGGGAGAGGCTGCTTCGCGCGGCTAGGGTGAGGAAGAGAAACCCAAAATTCTAATTTCCTCTCTTAACTTATCTATTTATACTTATGGGGCGGATCGACCTAAATACACCTTAAATATATTTCTCTCCATCCTTTGCTGTGCTTGATATCCTAGCCTGGCTGGTCGCGCGCTTGCCTGGTCTCCTGCTGGTCGCGGGTTCGAACCCCTGGCTGCCCTTAAACCTTTTTCTTTTTTTTTATATACTAAACGAACTCGGAAAATTCCATAAAAATATTCTAAAAATCCCTAAAAATATCTACAATATTTCTAAACCATTTTTAAATAATTCTAAGGACTTTAAGAACTAAAAATGGGAATTTTGGGGCGTTACAATGGTTCAGCTATTTTATGATTGTATAAATAGCTAAACGTTGTCCTTGATACAGGACACTGATTTGGAGTTCGATACGTATTGTTGATCGTGAGGAGGTTGTCTTCGATATGGACATATACGATTAAGGCGGGTACTTCTCCTTTTGTATTTTATAGATTATTTATCTTAAATGTATGACTGTTTATGTCAGAGTAAGACTGCTTAACTTTGTCCTTTGTTGTTTTTAATATCGTCCGTTGATACTTTCATTTCTTGATCTTCGAGCAAATCGTATTTTATGTTCGTACAATCTCATCGTTGGTTTTCTATTCTATAAAGTATCGCTTGTATTAGAAACTATCATTAAACACAACTAAGGTTGGTTGACATTAGAGATACCCTACCTAGTAGTTAGTTGCATGTTTAGTGATTTTGATACTTATTTGGTTGTATAGTTACATCGTCGTTATTTGGTTGATTGTGCATTTAGTATCATGCACCATATTTGTATTGTTGCATGCTGACGAGTATTGACTTCCATATGGTTAAGTCGTCGTCAGTTATTTAGTTGCTCTGCCCACTCAACCACTCAATGTGGTAGTTGTTAGAGTGCGAGCAGCTATCCTGTTATGTCATACTCGACCACTCATTGATAGTGGATGTTGGAGTTGTAGGCAAGCAGTTGGCACCCTCACCATTGTTTTTGAGGAATATTAGAGATGTTGGTGGCTCCCCCTTTTTCCTAGGGTTTTGGAGTAGTTGGCTCCCCTGCATCCTGTCCACTCAACCACATATATTATTGGTATTCGTTGTAGTACGTACTATTGTCACAACCCTACCCACTCGGCCATACAGATGTGATGTGATGACAGCTTGACTGGCGTCAGGGGTGGCACATGTCATTGTATTATATGCATTTATTGCATTTTACATTTTCTTGTGTTTGCTGCATTTATATGAGCTATGTTTGTTGCATTTGATTGACATGTATATATGTTTTGATATTATATTATCGCTCTGTTTCATACATGCCTAGTTATTCTTCTGTTTCCTAGAGACTGTACACTGTTGTTTCTTTTGCTTGTTATATCTTTTATGATGTCATGCGTTTATCTACTCTTATACCTGCAGAGTCCACTCGGACTCACCACCCCCACTATCTACTTTTGTTTCAGGTAGCAGATAAATGTATTACTTAGAGTTAGGAGAGGATCCAATTGTCAGTCTCAGGGTGTCGAGTTGTTTTGGAGTTGTCTCAGGGTTTTGTTTATTTTTCGTAGTTACTTTATTTTTGTACTTCGTGAGTTCCACATTTATTTCCTAGACTGGTATTTATTTCATTAATCCGATATTGTCTTAGTAGATTTAGGTTTATATGTTATTGGATTGGTATATTCATTTTTTGATTTACATTGGAGTTTTATTCTGGTTATGGACTCTCTACTACTTTTATTTTTCTTAAAGATATTAACAGCGTGGTTGTGAATTTACTCTATTATTGTGATGTAAGCCGTGTGAGGCTAAGTTATATTTTGTGAGAGTTATGTATAAATGTCCCAACTTGTCCGTCATATAAGAGAGATGCTATCCGATTTTCAAATAAACATGAGTCTCTGAGAGCGTGACAGTCATGACGAGGTAGGGTCAAAACAAATTCTTAGAATGATTCAGCTAGTTTTATGTTATTATTATGTTGCAAATAGTAAACAGATGGGGACAACATGATTTATGTTTCAAAGAAAGCACTTTCAAACAAGTGTAGCATATTGAGCAGCTTATTCACTCTCCTCTTTCGTATTCTGCACATGAAAGGCAAGCAGGGCTAGTCTTTGCAGATTTGTAATGAGCTTTGCATTGACTATATCTTGGGACCTCATTGTGCCACTGATACCCCGCACCGTCTCCAACATCATAATGAAGATACAAGATCGCTGATAGTGTTGCATAACTTGGGATCATGAGTTGACTGCACCCTTCCTAGGCACTCTTACATGGGTAAAATCCTCACCTTTCTGTGTTGTGGAACCTTCACTTTATACTTCCAAATGATTTCGCATTGGTCTACGACTGACTTCAGCTTTCTTGAGGGCCATAAAAGGTCAATTCTCTACGATTTATTCCAAGGTCCAAGACACAATAATTGAGTATTAATTACTGTGTTGGAATGCTTATCAGGTTAATATTCAAATGGATTATAATAATTCTAGTTGCGTTGAATAAGAGGCAAATGTTCATCTCATAACTTATTCATGACGGCAATGGCATCATTGAATGGCCTTGAGTCCCGATCGATGGGCGAAGCAAGCAAAATACAATCAACCAAACGGCAAAGACGATGCTGATTTTTAATAGCTTTAAATTTGTTTGTGCACTATCATACATAAAATGCACTATCAAGATGTGAAAGATTCACTGGTGCCCATCATTTTTCACTCTGATTTCCTCTTCCATGCTCTCAAAATCATCGAATTAATAGTGGGGATGGATAGGTGGAAAGGAGGAGAGGAAGGGGAAGGAGACCACATTAAATGCTGCTATTCCAACAACGGCACATGAAAGATTGCAGTGAAAGGACAAGTATGCTGACAAGATTGTGGAGTTGTAGGGGTTCTAATTATTACCGACGCTGCTGGAATCCATCTCTCCTCCTGCCGTGGAACTCTGCAAGGCAAAGAAGGAAACAGTTGAGATGGTGAAGTTTGTGTTGAAAAACCTGTTAAATTGTTGTCGCATGGTCAGGTGAACAGCAGCAGGACAGAAACAAATCTGGAGTGGGCTGCTAATTTGTGTTTGCTTGATAAAAATTTAGCACACAATCGATGCGAGCAAGGCACGTAATGCAAACACTAATTGCTCAGAAACTGAAATTGTGGAGGAGGAACCACAAATTCTGATAAAAAAAGTCCTTTTTTATAAAAAAAAATTATCAGAGTAAAGAAATTCTGTCAAGATTCGATCTTTCAGGGCACCCTCACCTTCTCCGGCCATCTCGATCGCCTCGGCGTCCGGTTGGCAGTCCGGCGGCTCCTCGAAGACCGACGCGGAAAGCTGCTTGTGTGCCAGGCCGATGTCGAAGAGGATGACGCCAGAGGCGGGATCGTCGACGAGGATAGCCTTCACCGGGAGCCACAGGAAGAGCTCCTCCTCCGACCACCCAACGACGCCGCCGAGAGCACCGTAGCTGAGGTTGCCGCTCACGACGCTGTCGAAGTAGGCGAGGCCGCCGCCGTCGTAGCGGGCGTAGCAGGGGCGGCGTAGCCGGACCTCGAGGAGGCCGGAGGCAGGGTCCAGGGCGAAGGAATCGACGGCCTTGGGGAGCAGGCCGGCGGGGAGACCGTAGCTGCGGAGCAGGTCGCCGAAGAACCGGTCGGCATCAGCGGCGACGACGCCGGAGAAGGCGTCGCGGGCTGAGAGAAGAGGGAGGAGGCTTAACAGAGGTAGAAAGGCCGGAAGGGCGATGAAAGGCGACGCCTTTGCCATTGGAGTGGGTTTAAGGAGGGGTTTGTACATGGAGGTAATTTGCTGGAGAGGCATTTGACAAGAAAAGAATCCCAAGAGGAAGGCCAAAGTTTTTAAGGTAGCTTTCAGCAACAAACTTGTTTGTCCATCTTACATTAAAGATATTTCTCTGGTAAATAGCTAACAACATTAAAAATCACTGCAGTTTCTAATATTAATTGAACTACTAAATTATTGCGACAATTGATTACTATACTATTGAAGCAATCACGTTAGCTTAATGTTACAATTCCAAAGAAAGAGTGGAGTCGGTCCCTTTCATATGTCAGGCTCTGTTCAATTGTATTGAGCTTAATGCTAAAGGTCGAGTCCTTTTTTGGTTATTTTGAGGTGAAGTCGTATAGATGTTTTTTCTACACTTCAACGAGCATATTGGTTGCTGGCTTTTGTACTTAATCAAAGGAAAAAAAAAAAGGAAGGTACGTACTCTTTTGCACCAAATCTCAGGAGATTCTCGTTGCTTAAAAAAATACTACTCAAGTCGCTTTTTTAGGAGCATTTGATTAACTCCATTTTTTATTTTTATCTTTAAGGTAAATTATAGAAAATTCCCCAATAGCCCTTTGATCTTTGCATGCACTCCCCACATAAATTTTTCTTTGTATTTACTCCCTGATGGATTGAGTATAAAAGAGTGAAAACTAAGTATACATTAATGAAAACTGAGTATAAAAGAGTGAAATTTGAGTATAGAAAAGTGAAAATTGAGTACATGGGTTATTGATGTGGTGGATGCAATCTTACATACTCAATTTTCTAACTTTTATACTCAATTTTCTTCAAATAATACTCACCAAACTGTCTTGTCAATCCCATCAGGGACTGCATGCAAAGAAAAGTTTGTGTGGGGAGTGCATGCAAAGTTGACTTAGTATGTGGGGAGTTTATGAAAATTTATCCATTTTTAATTGAATCTTAATTTTATCCCCAGTCCCTATGTCAGAAAAAGTTCATTTCCACTTCCTACATATAAAGTTTTATTTACTTCAGCTCCCTAATAAATATTGCTTTATCTAATTGTCATTATTATTTTTAGGTACAAAAGGTCTAAAATGAGGTATAGTTCCTCCTAAATTCAGTATAATATAATTAAAATCTAATATATTTTCTATCAAATTAAGTACCACACTTTTTATATGTATAAAAAGTCCAGGAAGAAATATAATTCTTCCTAAATTCAGTGTATTTCAATTTGAATTTAGTATATATTCTATCAAATTGAGTACAATTCTTTTTCTACCGGACCAATTGATTAGGAGTTCATACCTAATTGCCCTTATTATTTATATGCACAAAAAATCTAAAATGAGCTATAGTTCCTCCTAAATTGAGTATCATATAATTAAAATTTAGTATATTTTTTATCAAATTAAGTACCATATTTTTTATACGTATAAAAAGTCCAAAAATAAGTATAATTCTTCCTAAATTCAGTATATTTCAATTAGAATTTAGTATATATTCTATCAAATTGAGCACAATTCTTTTTCCACTGGACAATTGATTAGGAGTTCATACAAATTGATTAGCTTAGGATGAATTGATCAGACCATACTCAATTTAATATAAAATATACTGAATTTTAGTTAAATGATGCTGAATTTAAAAATAATTATACTTGATTTCAGATTTTTGTACCTAAAAAAATTGAAGGGTAATTCGGTAAATTTGTAGTTGAAACACATGAAACATTGCATGTAGGGAGTGGAAACAAATTTTTTCTAACGCAGGGACTGAGGAGAAAGTTGAGTTTGCATGCAGGAAGTTTAGGATAATTTCCCTTTTTTATTTTCTTATTTTTAGAAAATAATTTTATTTATTTCTTTAATTTTTTAGAAAATATTATATTTTTTTTGGAAAATAAGTTTGGAAAATACAAACCAAACACACTTTCTCATTTTCTATTGAAAATGAAATGGAAAACAAGCGTACCAAATAAAACCAGACTCTCTATTTTTCTCGTACACTACTAATCCAAAATCTAGTTTTGGAATATTTCTCTCTTTGTCCTCTTGTGTTAAGGAATATTAAATGGCCCAAGGAAAAGGTTATGGCACTGCTCGTTACCTCTCTTAAGTAGGGGTGAGCAAAAATTCGGTTAAACCGAACAAATCGATTGAATATTAAAATTCGGTTCGATTTATTCGGAAATTCAGTTTTTTTCTTTTAAAAAAGTTGGTTAATTTGATTAATTAGGTTTGATTTTGATTTTTAAATTTCTTATTCGGTTAAACTGAATAGATCGAATTAACCAAATTTTTATACCTAACCGAATTATTAGACCCTATTTTTACAGAATTTTATTAAAAAACCAAATTTTATTAAAAATACTATTTTTTATTAGTTTGGTTAATTGGGTCGAAAACCAAATTAACCATTAAAATATCGGTTCAATTTGTTTGGGTTTTTTAATAAATTCAGTTTGGTTCGGTTTGTTCGAAAAAAAATTGATTTGGTTCGGTTTAGTTTGGTTCGGTTTGGATAATTTGGTTTGGTTCGGTTCAGTTTTAACCGAATATTCACCCCTGCTCTTAAGCGAAGATGACTTCCCCTATTGAATGAGAAGAATGGAAGTATACTTGAAGACCGACATCGATCAGTGGTTTGCAGTCCAGTCTAGTCATACGACTCCAATTGATGAAATAACAAATCTTCCATTGAAACAAAAAAAATGAAACTTGAAAATGAAGAAAAAGGCCCAAATAGAAAATAAGGCAGTGAACACTCGACAATGTGGGTGGACAAAAGAAGAACTGAACCAAATTGGACTATTTGAAAGAGCCAAACAACTCTAGGACAAGTTGATCGAGATGCACAAAGGAACTAGCAATGCTAAGGAGGACCAAACCATGAAGACGATGAAAAAGAAGGCGCTTTACGCCACTTAGGATGAGTCCTCCTCAGAGTAGTCAGATGCAGAAGAAAGAGGATAAGCAAGCTATCTCGTACTGATGGCAGCCAAATTCGAGTCAAAAAGTGACTTAGATACAGAAGACAAGTCTGAGTATGAATCAAGCCATGAGTCCACACTTGAAGGTTCCAATGAGGTACAATCTATATTAAATGTAAAGTTCATTAAATAATTGCATGCTTAGATAGGAAATTATCTTCTTTTGAAAATAAGGTTAACCTGTTCCTTAAGGAAAATCAAGACCTTAAGAAATAAATTAATATAAACACTTTAACTGGACAAATTCAAAATGAAAACCCTATAGAACTTGAAAAATAAAATTCAACTTTGAAAAATGAAGTCAAGAATCTTAAAGTACTATTAGAAACATTTACAATGAGATCTAAAAATCTAGACTTAATTTTTGAATCTCAAAAGGTAGTTTATTACAAATCTGGACTCGGATACAAACCCAAATCAACAATTAAATCATTTATTTCACTTGTTAATCAAAACATGAAAATAACTAAGTTTGGATTCCGGAAGCTTATATAACAAAGCAAGTAGGACAAATCATTTTTATATACCTAAGAAAGAAATTTATTACTCAAACCCAAACCAAAGAATATATGATTCAAGGGGAGGCATCAAATTAGTTGACATCTCAAAATCAAACTTTACCCGTTAGGGTACCTAGGATTAGCTAACTCAAGATTTAATCTTAACTTGATAGGATTAAAGACTAGTACTAAGTCCTGTGGGTAAGACTTTGTCTAAGGGACGTGGTTATTCTAATGATATCTAGGTAACTCACTACAGCTTGGGAATTTATCTAAGGAAGCTCACTTGGGGGGGCCCAAAGTTATTCTCGATCTAACTCAAGTTAAGAAAACTCTTGAATAATGAACTTAACTCATTTTACAAAATTATAAGTTTACCTTAGTTGAAAATCTACACCAGGTGAGATGAATAAGGACAACTCAATTAAATCCTGCTTCTTGAACCTTAACTTAATCAACCTTAATTAAACTCGACCTTAACTTAATCAACCTTAATTAAACTCAATCCTAACTTAATTAAACTTAAACTCAAAACTCAATTTAAATCCTAACTTCATTAAACTTAAACTCAAAACTTAATTTAAAATCTAACTTAATTTAATATTAATTCTACTATTATTTTTTTTAACTCTTTAATAAATTATAACTAAATTAAAATCTAATTAAATTTCATACTTAAACTATAAATTGTCTATCCCTAGTGCACTATAGAAAAAGATTTATCATTCTGTTACTTATAACTCTTTTATGCTATAATTTTCAAAAATACTATGATTTTCAAAGAATATATTTGTTTTCTCTTGTTTTTCAAAACCCATCTTCTTCAAAAATGATATCCTTCACAAATTTAGTCTTTTCAAAATGGTCAAGTTATCTTACCCTCAAAAAAAATATCAAGTTAAGGAGAAGGATTCATTTTGAAGAAAAATTTAATGTAAAATACATTTAAAATTGAATTTGAAAATTTTTTCCTTGAAGTAAGATTTGAAAATATGGTTTGTAAATATGTTATGCCTTTGAAAATATTCTTTGGAAATCTTTGAATGCCTTGAAAATATCAAAGCAGTAACTTTATTGCTTTTTCAGTATTGATTTATCCATAAGGCATAATAGGAAATTTACTTTATGATTAATAAGAAATCCTAAATGTATGTCAGATCAAGGGGAGTCTTGATTGAAAGATAAATTTTTTTTTTACAATATCTTTCAAAAATATTAAAATTCTTTTTATACTTTGAAAATAGTTTAGACATTTGAAAATATATTTGAAAAATATTTTTAAAAAATGAAAAATGTCTTAAACTTACTCATGTGAATGTACCTCAAAATTATTTCCAAAAATGCCTTAAAGTTACTTTGAATACTACTTAGATTTATTAATTTTTAGTGCATTAGAAACTTACGTTTAAAAATGACCTTAGAAAATAATTTTTAAAGGTTTTATAAACTTTTTTGGGAAAACCTTTTTAGATATCTTTGAAAATGTTTTAAAAATTAACTTGCAGAGTTACTTTTGAAAATATTGTTTGAAAAATGCCTTAAATATTTTTATTTTGAAAATTGCCTTAGAAATATATTTTTAAATATATTTTTTTAAAATGCTATTTAATATGTCATAGAAATCTTTTAACATATTTCAAAATTTTACTTTTTGAAAAATATCTTTTGAAATTACCTTGAATACTCTAAAAAAATATTTAAACCAAGATTTTAGAAAAGATTTCAAAAGGTCCTTAAAAGTTTTGGAAAAATTATAGCTTTCATTTTTTTAGGAAACTATCTTTGAAAAGGGTTGTTAAATCATTTTTAAAAGTATCTTCTTGAAAAATATCCTTGAAATATCATTTAAAATATTTTTTTTCAATATTTTTTTTTCAATATTTTTTAAAATATCTTTGAGAAATACTTTATAAATATTTATTACAAAATTGACTTGAAAGTAGTTTTGACAAATGCATTAAAAACATTCCTTAAAAATATTATTTGGAAAAATGCATGTCTTATATATATAAAAATAGTTTACCTTAAATTGTTTGAAAATAATTTGTTGCCTTAGAAATCTATTTTTAAATATTTTTTGAAAAAGCCTTAAACACATTAAAAATATTTCTTGGCCTTAGAAATTTATCCTACTTGAAAAATGTTGAAATAATTTCTTTGAAAGCACTTAAAAATTTTATTAAAATATGTTCAAGTATTTAAATTTCCTCCAAAATAAATCCAAACAACAACTTAGTCACTATTTTTTTTCTTAAGTACAAGGTTGATGACTATGATGCTTCATTTATACATCCCTGTTCTATGCATATTTTTTATTTTTTTGATGAATAACAAAGGGGGAAAGTATAGGTAAAAGATTAGAAATTGTGATTATCAAAATTTTTTTCTTTAATCATTATGTTTGTTATTGTCTTTATCTATATTTTTCTAACTTTAATCTAGGTTGTCATTACATCAAAAAGGGAGAAATTGCTAGTACAGTTTGTACTAATGATCAAATTCAGGTTTTGATGTATAACAAAAGGTTAAAGTTAGAATTTATGTTTGTCTAACCTTGTTAACAAGTGTGCAGGATTGAAAGACTTAGACATGACACCAAACTAAAGCCCAGGTTGGTTGAGACCTAATAGGAAGTTGATGTTCACTCCGCAAGTGCACAAAATCATCATCAAGTAATAAATATCGAATCCACAAGGACTGAGGATTAGCAACCACTAGGAAGTTGCAAAGGTGAGTTAGCTAGGCAAATCGAGTGTTGGTTGCGCTAAGACTTGCCTACAAGAGTGGAGAGGAAACAGAGAAAAAGAGAGAGAGTGTGTGTGTGTGCCTAGGCTCGTGAGGGGTGAGAAGGCTACGAGAGGAGTATGTCCTAGGGTATAGGTTTCCATGTGATGGTCCTTGTGACCCTATGAGTTGTCAATGCCTTGACTTCAATAGATTTGAATCACAGGTAATCTAACTAGATTATCGGGGTTAGTGTTCCCCCTATTTGCTCTCCAGTGCCATTAGATAAACTTGGTAATTTAGGATGCCCCTTCTAGCATGGCCAAGAACCTGTGTCACTCAGATTGCCCAGGGATATACGATCCTAAATTACATAGGTCATCTCCTAACATGGGAGTAGAGGAAACACATCAGGGCCGGAGTGTCTTCCCTTTGATTTATCTGATGCTATTAGATAGTCAAGGTAACTTAAGATGTCCCTTCTAGCATGGACAAGAACCTGTGTCACTTAGGTTGCCCCGGGATATACAACCCTAAATTACATGAGACATCTCCTAACATAGGATTAGGGGAGGCCCATTAAGCTAGGGTTAGATCTACACAATCCATTCAATTAACACTATAATTATGCAAGCACTTAAGAGATTTAAGCACTAAGCATTCATAGAAGCATTTAATCAAATATTACATATTCCAAATCCACATTATGAATCAAAGGGCATTACAAAAAATATAGAGTTATCATCAAGTACACATCACATATACTCTCTAGCCCTAGGACACGAAGAATCTACTCTAGAGACATAGGAGAAAGCAAAGAAGACTCAAAGGAAGTAAGCTTCTAAAGAAATGGAGAAAAAGAGAAAAAGAAGCTTAGCCCAAATTGTGTCAGAGTCTTAAGAACCAATCCTTGCTTTCCGAAGAGAGCGGAGCATCAGAGATGTGGTGGAGATGCCAGAGATCGCCGAAGAAGGGTGGTAGAGCCTAGGGATGAGTTCCCATAAAGGGGAAAATTTCCTCCCTTAAAAGGGGTGAAGAGCCCCTTTTATAGGTAGGGCAACTCAGCTCCCGAGTCACGGGCTGTGCTAAATGGCACGACCAAGCCATGCCAGGCACGACCCAAAGCAAGGTCGTGCCATAATCGTATGGTTGAGCATGGCTTGGCTCAGGCCGTGCTAAGTGTTGGGGATCGATGGACTGGCTAGAAGGGGTGAATAGACGGTCACCACGTTTCGCATCGGTTCTTCCTATAATGTTAGCGTGCGCAAATGGAAATACAAATAACACAAATAAAAAAAATACTAACATTAACCATTTACGTGGTTCGGAAATAAAGCTTCTACTCTACAATAGCCCGTAAGGTGGACGATCCCGATCCGTCAGTGGATGATCCCCGAAAGACCTCCGGCTAGCTCGTGTAGCTCCTTGTGAGTGGAGAAACCTTGCCACAACTCACACAAGATCTCTGAGCACAAAGACTACTAATTGACCTTTAACCAAAGCCAATTTCGTCAACCCTAGCTAGCCAAACCAAGCTCCCTTAAATAGAGCTTGTGGCTGAACTAGCCGTTACCAGTCGACTGGTGCCAACACTAGTCGATTGGTTCCAACCGAATCTGAACGTTACAACCCAACGTTCTAATTCCCATCAGGCACCAGTTGACTGCACAGTAGATCAGTCGACTGATCTTTCTGTGCCAATTACCAGTCGACTGATCCAAGCATCGGTCGACTACACAAATCCTAAATCTAGGGTTTCCCTTTCTAAGTATAATTTTCTCAGCACTCGGACCCTCATGACTCAGCTGACTCTTCACCTAGCAGCCTCGACCTATTGCCTTTAAGTCTTCTTCGACTTTGGCTCTCGTCCCTCGGATGCATACAAGCCTGCGGCTCATCCTCATGCCATTCTTCTCGTATTCCTTGAAGTGTGCTTCCTTCGGCTCATCGTTCTTGCTTTGTCTACGATCCCTCAGATGCATGCAAGCCCACGGCTTGTCTCCTCACGCCATCCTCCATCGAACCCGAAGTTGTCCAGCTAAGCCTATGTGCATCCTACAAACCTGCACACTCACATATACATATCAAATAAAAAGGTGAACCTAACATAAACCCTTTCTCAAACATCAAAACACATGGTCCCACGGACCATAGATTACTTCAGCAATCTCCCCCATTTTGATGTTTAACAATACGTTTAAGTTAGAAAAACAAATAGCAAATAACAAATGCTAATCAATATTTGGACTTACGTTGTCAAGGCTTCACCTTAGATTTATACCATCAATGCATATGCAATCATGCAATGCAAATATGCATGAATCCTATCACAAGGCATCTCCACACCTAAACTCCCCAATAAGTTAGGATTTTCTACCAAACGGGTTTTCTAAAAACTTTTCCAAGGCTCCCCCTACATTGGACTTACAAAGATTTTTTAAGAACCTCTCCAAGATTTCCCTTTTGCCAATAAATGATCAATAATGCTCCCCCTTTACCTAAGCTCCCCCTTGACCAATGATTTCTTGCAAATGCGTGTTTGGTTTCCTACTTAAACCTAATACTTCTCCCCCTTTGTCACACATCAAAAAGAACTCCAACAATCTACCAATTATTGATTTCTTTACCTTCTAATGATTACAAATATTGTGTAATAATACCCCATAAGATTATACACAAGTTTAATGTCATTAGGATACTTTACGACCTAGCTGAAAACAGTTTCAACCTGTATCAGTCGATTGAGACAGTTACCAGTCGATTGATCCCTATCGAAAAGGAATCTCACAATAACATCAGTCGACTACCTCCTTCATCAGTTGACTAATCTAGTCGAAAACCCCATATAGTAGCTAGTCTCTCTCTAGACAACACTATTACAAGTCGACTGGGACATTTATCAATCGACTGGTACCCTGATTTCAGTCTTTTCAACATTTTGAATCTAATTTCAGAAATACACTGATAATTCCATAATTCTCTAAAAATTTTCAAATTTTATGAAGAGGTTTGTGGTACCCGTGTCTACATGGGAAAAATACATTAAAAAATATATCTTTTACCAACTCAAGATTGACACAAAATCCAAAACTAGCTAAATTGTTCAATTGAATCTTGACCTAATGTTTTGGTTTTGACTTCTTCTTGATGTATCTGCCCATGTCAAATCACAATGCATCCCTAGCATTGGTTTATATGACATCTATACATAAAAACCTAATTTTCATTCAATATAACCCCAATATCATATTTTCATGCATGACACTCAATTACAATGTGCCAAATCCCTAGGATTGAGATTCAAATCCATCTCCAAATCCTTTGGCACAATCCATGATCCATCTAGACTTCTGGGAGAAATCGTCCCAAGATTCATTGACCATAGGTCCCAACTTTACTCCTAGAGCTTCTCCTTGAGCTCTTAGCCTTAGCTTCTCTAGGTGACGCATCCATAATCACAAGTCCACACTGGTGTACCTCCGATGATTCTTGGCCTACAAACCTAACCTTCTTAACCTTGGATGTCTTGTCCTTAGTTAAGATTTTTTCCCCTTTAATCTAGGACATCTTGTCCTTGGTCAAGGACTTTTTGCCCTTAAATGACATTCCCTTGACATTCTTGGATTTTCCCTTGCTATAGTCATATGACACCCTTGCATACGACTTCTCGTTAGCATTGGAGAACTTAGATCAGTATCCTAGACCCGATCTATCATTGCTAGATTTTTGACCACCCAACACCATACCTAAACCCTTAGATCCAATAGTAAATCTATCTAGGGTTTTTTCTAATTTATCAAGCTTTGCTCTCAAAGCTTGATTTTTCCTTTCTAGGTTCTTAAACCTATAATCGACATGTCTACCTTGGACATTCCTAAACCTACCCATCTTCCTAGGTATTTGCCTCCCCTTCTTGAGATTAATGTCTTGGTCCTTAGGTCTAATGGTCTTGGTTTTATCATGACATGATTTCTTAGGGTTTTGATCTACATGATTAATCCTATTTTTATTATGATATCTAAAACCATAATTATGAATGGAAAAATAATTAACATTATAATTCCTAGCATGCATGGAGGAATTTAAATTTGAATTAAATTTCAAATTAAAGTTAGGGATTACCTCCCTTACCCTTGTAGCTCCCCTTGATGTGAGCTCCTTCTTTTCTCCTTCTTCTCCCATTTTCTCAAATGCTCCAACTTCTTGAATTCTCTTTTCCTTGAGCATTTGGTGTGGTAATATCCTAGTTCACCACATGTGAAGCACCTAATGTGCTTCTTCTCTATCTTAGCTCCATCCCTACAACTCATGTTAGTTTTCAAATTAATTGAATTGAGTTTAGAGTTTACTTCCTTTTTCTTACCCTTTGGACACTTGTCCTTATAGTGTCCCTTTTCATTGCACCCAAAGCAAATAATGTAGCCCTTTGACTTTGCTTTGGTGGGGTGGAAGCTAGGTTGACTTGTTCTTCAACCTTTGATGAGGCGGATGCTTCTTCTTGCTCCGGCATTGAAGATGATCTCTCCTCCCCCTCAATTCTTGAAGTGAAGTTTTCTTCTATTTCTTCCTCACTTGAGGATGTGGATGACTCATTCTCAATTCCCAATTCACTTGAGGAGGTGGATGGTTCTTCATCTTTTTTCTTCTCCTCCTCGGATGTTGAGCTCCTCTCCTCATCTGATTGGTCATTCTCTTCTTCTTGGACCATCAAGCCCATCTCCTTTGGCTCTTCTTCTTGTGTAGGCTTTTGATGAAGAGTAATCACTTTGCTCCATAGTTCATGAGCACACTTGTAGTCACCTACATGACTAATTATATCATTAGGAAAAATATTAAGTAAAATTGATATTTCCTTATCATTTGCCTTCGATTGTGTTTGTTGCTCCTTATTCCAATATCATGGACGGAGTTTTTCCCATGCTTATCATTCAGGACTTTAAATGGTTCTTCAATGTCCATGTTGAACCATGTCTTTGTCCGCAACCTCTAATAATCGAAACTCTCACGGTCATAGGGAGGTGGAACGTTGATGTCGTGCCCTAAGCATTCTTCAAGCGTCATTTCCTCTAGCCTTTTGCTCTCCCGTCAGATAGTCCGTAGACGAGCATCCCACTCTGACACCACTTGTTGGGGATCGATGGACCAGCTAGAGGAGGTGAATAGATAGTCACTCACATTTCGCGTTGATTCTTCCTACAATGTTAGCATACCCAAGTGGAAATACAAATAACACAAATAAACAAATGCTAACACTAACCGTTTACGTGGTTCGGAAATAAAGCTCCTACTCCACGATAGTCCGTAAGGTGGACGATCCTGATCCGTCAGTGGATGAGTCCTCGGAAGACCTCCGGCTAGCTCGTGTAACTCCTTGTGGGTGGAGAAACCTCGTCACAACTCGTACAAGACCTCTGAGCACAAAAACTACTAATTGACCTTTAACCAAAGCCAATTTCGTCAACCCTAGCCAGCCAAACCAAGCTCCCTTAAATAGAGCTTGTGGCTGAACTAAGTGTTACCAGTCGACTGATACCAACACTAGTTGATTGGTTCCAACCGAATTCGAAAGTTACAACCCAACATTCGAATCCCCAACCAACACCAGTTGACTGCACAGTAGATCAGTCGACTGATCTTTCTGTGCTAACTACCAGTCAACTGATCCAAGCATTAGTCGACTACCCAAACCCTAAATCTAGGGTTTCCCTTTCTGAGTATAATTCTCTCAGCACTCGGACCTTCACGACTCAGCTGACTCTTCACCTAATAGCCTCGACCTGTTACCTTCAAGCCTTCTTCGACTTTAGCTCTCGTCCCTCGGATGCATACAACACTACAAGAATTTTTGGATTCAATAACACCCAATAGACAACAATGTTTTGAAAACCGTTGTCTTTTTTCATTTAACAATGGTTTTATCAAAAACCGTTGTAGTTGATAAATTTTTTACGGAAAAAGATAACTATTTTTAAAAAATCGTTGTCTTATGTATGTTAAAGACAACGGTTTTAAAAAACTAATGTCTATTTGCTTGGTTTTTGAGCGTATGACAACGGATTTTAATTAACCGTTGTCTATTTGTGTTGCTTACATGGTAATACACAACAGCGAGCGAGCGCGAAAACGAAAATGCCCGTCGTTTACATTGTAATTGTTGATGTAGTCTGGCCCTGATAGTTATTTTGGTGTTGACACCGATTTTAGTTTAGGATGATAAGATGATTGGGATTAAGTCCTGGTCGTGGACTAGGCATACCTTGTGGGAAAATCCTAACCTGGAGGGTTAGGTGTGGAAAAGTCCTAGCCTGGAGGGCTAAGTGAGGAAAAGTCCTAACCTGGAGGGTTAGGTGTGAAAAGTCCTAGCTTGGAGGGCTAGGTGTTGAAAAGTCCTAACCTGGAGGGTTAGGTGTGAAAAGTCCTAGCTTGGAGGGCTAGGTGTTGAAAAGTCCTAACCTGGAGGGTTAGGTGTGGAAAAAATCCTGGCTTGGAGGGCCAGGTCCTAGCTTGGAGGGCTAGGTTGATGAAATCCTGGCTTGGAGGATTAGGTCCTAGCCTGAAGGGTCAGGTCCTAGCTTGGAGGGCTAGGTTGGATGAAATCCCAGTGAGTGAAGCGGGGTCCTGGTGAGTGAAGCCGGGTGACTGAAACCCTGGTGAGTGAAGCCAGGTCGTAGCTTGGAGGGCTAGGTTGAATTCCCAGTGAGTGAAGCTGGGCATGGCACGAGTCAGAGATGGGTCGGAGGCTTGTTCTCGTGACTTAGAGGAGATTTGACCTTGCCTGGATCGGTCTGGTGACCGATCAGGAAAGTTGGCACGGTGTTCCCTCGTGGATCGGTCTGGTGACTGATCCAGTGATGACTGATCAGTCTGGTGACCGATCAGGGAGTATACAGTGAGGCTGGAACCTACTGCTCGGCTCCTGATCGGTCTGGTGACCGATCAGGGAGTGTGCAGTTCACTCACTGCTCGGCTCCTGATCGGTCTAGTGACCGATCAGGGAGCATACAGTGAGTTGAGTTCCCCTGCTGCTCTGCTCCTGATCGGTCCGGTGACCTATCAGGGAGCATCCAGTAGGTTTTGGGAACCTTACTGATCTGCTCCTAATCGGTCTGGTGACCGATCTGGAACACTGTTCAGACCGTTCTGGTGAACGATCAAGTGTCGCGGACTCCGTCTTATAATCGATCAGGCTGCAGCCTGATCGGTCAGGGAGCTTCCTAATCGGTCTGGTGACTGATCAGGTCACAGCTTGATCGGTCTGGTGACCGATCAGGCTCGTGTGGCCACGAAAGCTGGGAGTCCCAGCAAAGCAGTGAATCGGTCCGGTGATCGATCCACGAGCCCTGGATCGGTCCGGTGACCGATCACTTTAATTCAAAATGCACTGTCAGACGCTCTGATCACGTCTGAACACATCTGATTTCTCTACGCTTAATCTCTGATACTTGATTCACTGCTGATTTACTGTGCTAATGCTCTGATTAAGTGTGCAGGTGACAGGGATGGATTCAAACACTCAACGAGAGTCAATGGAGGTCTTTCCTTGGAGCAGGTTTGTCCATTTGCCATCTCAGGTTGCAACGGTTGCTGGCGCTGCTGGAGCTACTGACTGGGGCTAGGCTGAGGGAAGCTCAGGGAGTCCAGGAGGCTGCAGTGAGATGACCTGGCGATCACTGGAGAGACTTAAGCTGCGTAGCAGAGAAGAGCATAGTAGTTTTTTGAACAGACTTCTTGCTAGTGTGCTTGCTGCGCTATCAGTTCTCCTTCATCGAAAGCTTTGCTCTACACTTGCGATTACTCTACTGTGGTTCTTGAGCAACCATCTGTTACTTGGGCACTTGGAAGAAGAAACAAGGAGCTTGAGTCCATCAGCAAGAAGACACGAAGAAGGGAGTTCTTGCGTGAGATCTGCACTGGGTGGAGCTCAGGAGAAGTTTGTGTTAGTGATATGAGAAAAATGTCCTAAGACAATCACCTTATGATTGTAATCGTTTATTTTAATAAATGAATATTCACTATTTGAGTATAAATGTTTATGTATTTGATTGAGATCTTAAACTAATTTACTTATTACCTCGCGTAACTCGAAGGAAGGGACAAGAGCGCAAGTCATCTTCCTCCTTCTCGCCGGAATTGTGATTCCGGCCAACCTTGGTGGTGAGTTTTTCCGATGTGATTACTTCTCTCTTGGTTTTTCTTGTCGCGTTCTCGGAGAATCTAGTAGTTCTCGAGAACACAAAACTCGTGGCTTTGCGAAGTCATCCCGAAGATACTCGGCGTGGACGCAAATAGAGGCGGAGCTTCCGAGGGACGCTTACGGTTGGATCTCGTCCCTTCCTTCGAGTTACGTGAGGTAATAAGTAAATTAGTTTACGTTTATGTAAAATTTTAAATATATGATCATGTCTACACAAGATAAAGTTGCATGCTTATATGTGTGGTTAAATAATTTGAGAAATTATTTATGCTAAACCTTCCGCTGCACGTAATTAATTTTAAAATTACGAACCTGCATCCATGTCAACATGCACCCGGACCCAACAGTGGTATCAGAGCCGGTTAGTGTTCGACATAATCATATAATTGTTTTGCGGAAAACTTTGTCATGATCTTAATTTTGGAAATTTTCCAATTATGGAAACTTTCCAATTATGGTAAATTTCTGATTTAGGAATTTCAAGGTTTGGAAATCCTCATGAAATTTCGCAAACTTTTGAAATATTTCTGTTTCTGAAATTTTATGATAATTGTGAAAACTTTCCAATTATGGAAATTTCCTATTTTAGAAATTTTCTAATTTTGGAAAAACGTAAGTTTTCTTTGTACTAGAAACTTACAATTATTCTGAAAACCTTTTATTTTTGGAAACTTTCCATTTATGGAAAGCTCGCAATTTTGGGCATTTTCTTTCAAGAAAGTCTAGACAAATTATGGAAATATTAATTGACATTTAAATTCATAATTGAAAATTAAATTATTTACAAAATTCTTTATTTTGGATTGAGACTCGGGGAGCCGTCCAATTTAAAGTTAGTTGTTATAATTAAATTTCCTAAATTGAATTTAAGCTGTCAAATGTTTAATTTGGATTGAGGCTCGGGGAGCCGTCCAAATTAAATTATCAATAAATTCTTATTTTGGATTGAGCCTCGGGGAGCTGTCCAAATTAAGTTATTGATATTAATTTTCCATAAATAAAATATGTGATCAAATCTTGGAAATTTTTGAGGTGATTCTCAAACGATAATTTTCTTATTTGATTTATGAGGTGATGCTCTTACATATTATTGTCTCCAAAATTAATTAGGAAAATTGTTTCCTATAGAGTATATTTCCTTAAATAAGATTTTCATGAAAATAATATGTGGTTGAATTAAGGGAATCTGTCTCTTAATTTAATAAAATTTGATTTAGAGAAATCAAAGTCTTAAACATATTATTTCCGAAATTGATTATGATGATTTAGGAAATTGTTTCCCAAAACAATTCCTTGAATAAAGTATGAAATTAGAATTAGGAAATCCGGTTCCTAATTCAATTAATGAGACTTGATAAATTAAGTCACATACATACTTTATTAAGGAAATCGTTATTACATGACATAATTATATGTCATGAATGTGCTTAAAAGAAGAGGATGAGACCCAAAACCCCTTACAAAATATTAAGGCCAACACCTTCCATTAATATGGTTAGAACTGGAGTTTTGTTTCTCGTTTGGGTTGATGGACACATCCATGCCCGGCTTGAACCTCAACATGTTCAAACCATGGAATTAGTTTATGATTAATATAGTTGGAGTCAGAGGTCAATCCTTAGTTTTGGTTGTTGGACACATCCAAGCCTGACTAAACGGTTGAATGAGCTCCAACCATATTAAAACTATTTCTTGATTAATGGGTCAGCCTTAAGCTTGGAGCATCGATTTGTTGTGCCACAGCTAAGGTCGATGTAAAGAGAGGTGCAGTTGGGTGCTATGTATATTATTGCATACTTGTTAATGAGTTAACAACCCAATGTTTATGCAAACATTCAATTAGTTGATAGCATAATGTGATAGTTACATATGTGTAATATGTAATAAGTATAATTACCTACCTTCATAGCTAATAATAACTTGATGGACTCCAGCCATGGTTGTTCTTATCTATGGTTGGATATCAATCTATTTGGAATTGTTCCTACGATCTCCCAAATTGATAAAAAGGGTTATTCAATTCGAAAAATAAATAGGATTTAATTAATGTATATTGATGCATTCTTTATCATTCTCATCACATAACCTCAATTTGTATTTCTAGGATAATCACCTGATCATGTCTTCTCTGAATTTGCGTTCCATTTTGGACACCAATAAGTTAACTAAGGCCAAAAGTATTGGAAAGGCACTTGCCATCACTGCGGCAAGGAGGGCCACTAGCGAAGAAACTGCAAGGTTTATCTTGAGTCCTTGAAGAAGAACTCATATGATGCCCCATCCTCTTCAGGTATCTTCGTTATTGAATGTCACTCTATTTCCTCGTACACCTGGGTACTTGATACTGGGTGTAGCTCACATATATGTAATGACATACAGGGGCTAAGGAATAGAAGAAGACTCGTCAAGGGAGAAGCGAATTTGCGAGTTGGAAATGGAGCAAAGATTGCTACTGTTGCCATCGGAACATATTTGCTAAAGCTCCCTACTGGACTTGTCTTAGAATTGGATAATTGTTATTTTGTTCCTTCGTTAATAAAGAACATTGTATCTATTTCATGCTTGAATGAAAAGGGTTATCATTTAACTTTTAGTAACAATTGCTGTTACATAACTTTAAATGGTGTTCTTTATGGGACTGAAACTTTATGCAATAGTATCTACACGTTAGATTTATCCGGTGACGTTTTCAATATCGAAGTTAGCAACAAACGTGCTCGAATAGATAATCAAATAGACTCCTATACGTGGCATTGTCGTCTTGGCCATGTAAGCAAGAAATGCATGACCAAATTACACCGATGTGGAATTCTAGAATCATTTGAACCTGGTT
This sequence comes from Boesenbergia rotunda, assembly GCA_024364735.1. NCBI lineage: Eukaryota > Viridiplantae > Streptophyta > Magnoliopsida > Zingiberales > Zingiberaceae > Boesenbergia > Boesenbergia rotunda. Next base: position 104,115 of record JAGFNQ010008870.1, on the reverse strand, counting down.
CATTTGATACATGCGAATCATGCTTAAAAGGCAAGATGACCAAATTACCCTTTTCCGAAAAAGGTAAACCAGTGGGAGAATTGCTTGGTCTAATACATACTGATGTATGTGGACCAATGTCAACTCTTGCACAAGGAGGCTATAGCTACTTCATTACCTTTATCGATGATCACTCACGATTCGGGTATGTGTTCTTAATGAAACACAAATCTGAAGCTTTTGAGAAATTCAAAGAGTTCAGAAGTAAAGTAGAGAAACAGCTTGGCAAAAGTATTAAGATACTTCGATCCGATCGGGGTGGTGAATACTTAAGTCAAGAGTTTCAAGATTATCTTAGAGACAATGGGATATTGTCTCAATGGACTTCGCTATATACACCACAGCATAATGGTGTATCTGAGAGGCGTAACCGAACCTTGATGGACATGGTTAGATCTATGATGAATAATGCAACTCTTCCAAAATCCTTTTGGGGCTATGCGCTTAAGACAGCTGTTTACTTGCTAAACAGAGTCCCGACCAAGGTAGTCTCTACTACTCCATATGAGACGTGGAATAGTAAGAAACCTCATTTATCTCACCTAAAGATATGGGGTTGTCCTGCTTATGTAAAGCGGACTGTATCAGACAAATTAGATGCTAAGTCTGATAAATGTCTATTTATTGGATACCCTAAGGAAACGAAGGGTTACCAATGTTGGATCGAGAAATGCGAGAGAGGGGGGGGTGAATGTCGCAAATCGTTCGGATTTAAAAAGAGTAAGTGCGCAGCGGAAATAAAACACAAAAACAATGCTAACACGGTCGTTTTACTTGGTTCGGAGCCTGTGTCGACTCCTACTCCAAGGCCCACGGTCGTTGACCGTTTTCTGCGGGCAATTCTATAAGTTCGTAAACCAGTTTACAATTATTGAATACAGAATAAGTGCAGTAAACTTATATAATAAGAATTATGCTCTTCTTTTACCGACGTCCGGAGTAGATCGAAGATTTCGGGGCAGCGGGACGTCGTCGGCTCGAGTTGGGCAGTATCTGGAGCAAAGCACGAGAGCAGAAGAGCGTGGAAGTGTCCGAAGAATTGATGCTTTGAAGAAGGAGGTCGAGGGCCCTTTATATAGGGCCTAGGGGCGCCCTGGTCGACGGGGGCGCCCCCCACGTGGCAGCCAATCCGGCTGTAGCTCGGTCGCCGTCTGATCCCATTATCCTTTGGATCCGGTTTGACCGGGGCGCCCGGAGGACTCGGGGCGCCCGGCTTGACCGGTCAAAGGCCTCATCTCTTGGGCTTCGCAGGGATGCGCTTCGACAGCTGGCAGTGGGGGCGCCCGCGACACGCAGGGCGCCCGCGACAAGCGGGGCGAAAACGCGTCGAGGTTGTTACATACTTGGGTTGACCTTGGGGGCGCCCTGGTCGTCCGGGGCGCCCTGCTCAGCTTCTGCCTCACTCCTTCGAGGCTCTCTGAGCTGCAGATACTCAGTCCTTCGATCCTGCATCCAGGGTTAGTCCAAATAACAATTATATTATTATTTTATACAGCCTTAGCTGTCTTGGTTCTGACTTTGGTCTCCAAAATGGAGCCCTAGGTCGAACCGACGCCTAATGTTCCCTCAAGGGGAACGCGTCCTCACCTACTCCTCTCGGGAGAGTTTTACCTGGTGCCAACCGGATCCTCCAGTTGGACTTTTGCCCGGCAGTCCTTCGCCAGGTCTTGAGGTACCAAGCTGCCTTTCACTTGGTGCCTAGCAGCCCTTCGCTAGGTCTTTACTTCTGGCAGCCCTTCGCCAGTGCCTAGCATTCCTTTGCTAGGGCTTTGTCCATTCTGGCCGTCCTTCGCCAGTGCCTAGCATTCCTTCGCTAGGACTTTACTTCTGGCAGCCCTTCGCCAGTGCCTAGCATTCCTTTGCTAGGGCTTTGTCCATTCTGGCAGTCCTTCGCCAGTGCCTAGCATTCCTTCGCTAGGACTTTGTCCAGTCTGGCAGTCCTTCGCCAGTGCCTAGCATTCCTTCGCTAGGACTTTTTCAGTTTTTGAAAACTCTTGTTTTTAAAAAAATTTGAGACTTGGAAAACTTTTTCAGACTTAGAAAATTTTTCAGGATTTAGAAAAAATTTCAGACTTTAGAAAAAGCTTTTCAGAGAATATTTTAAGCAAAAAATTAATAGCAATTCAGAGCAAAAAGAATTTTAAGCAAAACAAATTGAGCTTTCAGAGTTAGAAATTTTGGAAAAACATTTTTGTTCCGTGTTTCCTTTCCAACTCTCCCCCTTTGACATATATCAAAAAAATGCACAAAAAGATATTTGCAATAATAAAGCATTTGCTGTACTGAATTGAGCTAGGACCTAAGTCTGGTTAAATCTTTTAGGGACCTGTCTAACCCATTTAGCTACTTACTAACTGTTATAAACAGTAGCTTTTGCTAGAGTTAGTCAAGTTAAGTGCATTGTTCAAGTTAGATTGTCTAAACTTGACACTTGACCTGATTGCTGTTCATTTAGTGCCCCAATTGCTGCCGATGCACTGACTTAAAGCATCTTGAATTGAGGCAAAGACCTAAGCATCTCAACCCTTTCTAGGTTATCAATCAAAAGTATCCTAAGGTGCTTGTGAGATGCTGGCTTCTAAGTCTATAGGTGCATGCAATTCTAGGGTTAGAGCCTAGGCTAATTCCATTTCGAAAAAACCCTAATTTTGAAGGGGGGTAGTTTTTGAAATAAAACTAAGTAAAAAAAAATCAAAGTAAAACATTTTTAACAAAGAACTTATTTTAAAATCAATTAAGACATTTTCAATTAAAGCAGAAACCAAAAAGAATGATTCTATTCTACTAAGCATAATCCTAACTGCCTTCTTAGTGAGCTAAACTCAGATTCAGGTAGGGGTTTAGTGAATATGTCAGCTAGGTTGGACTTGGAGTCTACATGCTTAAGGACTATTTCACCCCTAGCTACGTGATCTCTTACAAAGTGATGTTTTACTTCTATGTGTTTGGTTCTAGAATGTTGTATTGGGTTTTTGGTTAAGTTAATTGAACTAATATTGTCAATATTGACTTGGGTCTGATTATAGTCTAGCTGAAAGTCCTTAAGAGTATGCATCATCCATAGGAGTTGAGCTACACACTCTCCTAAGGCTACATATTCAGCTTCAGTTGTTGATAAAGCTACACAGTGCTGCTTCCTACTGCACCAACTTACTAAGCTGTTTCCTAAAAGTTGACAGCTTCCACTTGTACTTTTTCTATCTAATTTACAACCAGCATAGTCAGAATCAGAGTATCCTGATAACTTAAAGGATGAAGTCCTAGGGTACCATATCCCTACATTTAGGGTGCCCTTAATGTATCTTAAAATTCGTTTTAGGGCTGCTAAGTGAGTTTCCTTAGCACAGGTTTGGTACCTAGCGCACATTCCTACTGAAAAAAGTATATCAGGTCTGCTGGCTGTAAGGTATAGTAGACTTCCTATCATACTTCTATAAAGTTTTAGATCTACTGGTTTGCCATCAGAGTCATTATCTATTTTCACATTTGTGGCCATTGGGGTACTTATACTTTTAGAGTTATCCATTTTAAATTTCTTAATTAGTTCTTTAGCATATTTAGATTGATGTACATAATTTCCATCCTTAGTTTGTTTGATTTGTAACCCTAGGAAAAAGTTAAGTTCCCCAACTAAACTCATTTCGAACTCATTTTCCATTATTGTTACAAATTCTTTTAGAAATTTAGAGTTAGTTGATCCAAATATTATATCATCTACGTAAATTTGGGCAATAAATATATCCTTTTCTAAAATTTTAACAAACAAGGTTGGGTCAATTTGACCTTGTTTGAATTCTTTAGAGATTAGGTAATTGGATAATCTTTCATACCAGGCCCTGGGTGCTTGTTTTAGTCCATAAAGGGCTTTACTAAGTTTGTAGACATGATCGGGTTTTTCTATATCCTCAAACCCTGGGGGTTGTCCTACATAAACTTCTTCCTTAATAAGCCCATTTAAGAAGGCTGACTTTACATCCATTTGGTATAATTTAAATCCTTTATGGGATGCAAAGGCTAGTAACATCCTAATAGACTCAAGTCTAGCTACAGGGGCATAGGTTTCATCATAATCCAACCCTTCTACTTGACTGAATCCCTTAGCTACTAAGCGGGCTTTATTTCGAACTATTTCACCTTGATCGTTTAACTTATTCCTAAATACCCACTTAGTGTCAATTACGGATTTGTCCTTAGGTTTAGGTACTAACTCCCAGACTTGGTTTCTCTCAAATTGGGCTAACTCTTCTTGCATGGCTAAGATCCAGTCAGGATCAGGTAGGGCTTCCTCAATAGTCTTAGGTTCAATCTTTGAAATCATGGCTATTTGACTAAGATTTCTATAGGAAGGTCTAGTTCTGACTCCTAAGGTTGGATCACCTACAATTTGGTCAGTTGGGTGACTTAGTCTGGGTTTCTTGGTTTTTCTAGTACTTGGCTCAGCTTCAGGTCCAGCTGGTCTAATAGGTTCAGTTCTGGGTTCATTGGTTGGTTCAACTGATTCAGAAGTTGGTTCAATTGTTAAGTCATTAAAGGGATCAATTGGGGTTTCAGAGTTATCTTCTTGATCAGTATTTGATGAAGTTAAGTCAGAATTATTAGATTTTGGGTTAGTTTCTTCATCAAATATTAAGTTGGTTGTTTCTTCAATTCTCTTAGTTGTTTTGTTGTACACTCTATAAGCTCTACTTGTTGTAGAGTACCCTAAAAAGATACCTGGGTTTGACTTGGATTGGAATTTTCCAAGATAGTCTTTGGTATTAAGAATATGGACTTTGCATCCAAAGACTCTAAGATAGTGTAGGTTTGGAAGTCTATGATAGTAAAGTTCATAGGGTGTTTTATTTAATCTTTTATTAAGCAGAATCCTGTTTTGGATATAGCAAGCTGTGCTAATTGCTTCTGCCCAATAGTGGTTAGGTAGGTCAAATTCATTGAGCATAGCCCTAGCAGCTTCCTGTAGGGTTCTATTCTTCCTTTCTACTATGCCATTTTGTTGGGGGGTCCTAGGACACGAAAATTCGTGTTTATATCCATTTACTTTGCAGAATTCTTCGAATCTTTGATTCTCGAATTCTCCCCCGTGGTCAGACCTAAGTCTTTTGATTTTGATGTCATTTTGATTTTCAATTAATTTACAAAAGTTGTTAAACAGGTTTAGGGTTTCATCTTTGGTCTTTAGAAACCTGACCCAGGTAAACCTAGAGTAGTCATCAATTATCACTAAGCAGTATCGGTTTCCACTTAGTGACTTGGCTCCATGTGAATCAAGTAGGTCAAGGTGTAGGAGCTCAAGTGTGGTTTGGGTTTTTCAACTTTTTGTAGTAGCTTCGAGCTAGCCGGACCAGTTCAGATTGATCTTCTTCTTGATCTTCTGTTTCTGAACCTGAGGTAGACTCGGGTTCAACTTGAGTTTTCTTCTTAGTCATTCTTCCTGTTTTTTCTGCAAAGAAAGCTATACTTTTCTCGGCCAAATTGCAGTTAGTTTGTTCATGCAATTCAAGTTCAGAGAATAACTCATCTAACTTAATTTTTGAAAGATCTCTAGAGACCTTGTATGCATCTACCATAGATGCCCACAAGGTGGTCCTAGGGAACGCATTTAGGGCATACCTTATAAGATCACGGTTTTGAACCTGGTGACCTATTGCGTGAAGACCGTTCATCAATTCCTGGATTCTGGCATGGAGCTGGGCTGCTGTCTCGTTATCTGCCATTTTGATGGTGAAGAGCTTGTTCAGTAGCAGGTCCCGTTTGCTGATCCTCGTATCTGAAGTTCCTTCGTGGAGCTCGATCAGTTTAGCCCATAGCTCCTTTGCACTGTTGAATGGGCATACGCGGTTCAGCTCCTCTTTTGTTAGTCCGCATTGAAGAGTCTGAGTTGCTTTGGCATCAGCTTCAATTTTGCGTTTGAGGGCAGTGTCCCACTCTGAGTAGTTCTGCGGTATGCCTTCAACATTTGTGGGAATCATCAGTCCAGACTGGATGATTATCCACATATCCACCTGAGTTTTCAGGTGGACCTCCATTCGACTTTTCCAGTAAGGAAAGTCTTCTCCACTGAAAAGTGGAGGTCTGGCGGTGCTAAAGCCTTCTTGGATGGCCATTTGTTCTGAAATTGTAAACAACAAAAAAAAACAAGAATATTCCAAGACTTGGTCTTGGATTAGTAGTGCGGGAAGAAAAGAAATAAAAACAATTTCAAGGGGTGTTGCACCAACCTTGAAAGAAAAATTCGAACGAAAATTAAAAAAAAATGAGAGAGAAAAACGAAAGAAATCCGAAAAATTTTCAAACTGGTGGTTGCACCAAGTTTGAATTCCCCGCTCTGATACCACTTGTTGGATCGAGAAATGCGAGAGAGGGGGGGTGAATGTCGCAAATCGTTCGGATTTAAAAAGAGTAAGTGCGCAGCGGAAATAAAACACAAAAACAATGCTAACACGGTCGTTTTACTTGGTTCGGAGCCTGTGTCGACTCCTACTCCAAGGCCCACGGTCGTTGACCGTTTTCTGCGGGCAATTCTATAAGTTCGTAAACCAGTTTACAATTATTGAATACAGAATAAGTGCAGTAAACTTATATAATAAGAATTATGCTCTTCTTTTACCGACGTCCGGAGTAGATCGAAGATTTCGGGGCAGCGGGACGTCGTCGGCTCGAGTTGGGCAGTATCTGGAGCAAAGCACGAGAGCAGAAGAGCGTGGAAGTGTCCGAAGAATTGATGCTTTGAAGAAGGAGGTCGAGGGCCCTTTATATAGGGCCTAGGGGCGCCCTGGTCGACGGGGGCGCCCCCCACGTGGCAGCCGATCCGGCTGTAGCTCGGTCGCCGTCTGATCCCATTATCCTCTGGATCCGGTTTGACCGGGGCGCCCGGAGGACTCGGGGCGCCCGGCTTGACCGGTCAAAGGCCTCATCTCTTCGGCTTCGCAGGGATGCGCTTCGACAGCTGGCAGTGGGGGCGCCCGCGACACGCGGGGTGCCCGCGACACGCGGGGCGCCCGCGACAAGCGGGGCGAAAACGCGTCGAGGTTGTTACATACTTGGGTTGACCTTGGGGGCGCCCTGGTCGTCCGGGGCGCCCTGCTCAGCTTCTGCCTCACTCCTTCGAGGCTCTCTGAGCTGCAGATACTCAGTCCTTCGATCCTGCATCCAGGGTTAGTCCAAATAACAATTATATTATTATTTTATACAGCCTTAGCTGTCTTGGTTCTGACTTTGGTCTCCAAAATGGAGCCCTAGGTCGAACCGACGCCTAATGTTCCCTCAAGGGGAACGCGTCCTCACCTACTCCTCTCGGGAGAGTTTTACCTGGTGCCAACCGGATCCTCCAGTTGGACTTTTTCCCGGCAGTCCTTCGCCAGGTCTTGAGGTACCAAGCTGCCTTTCGCTTGGTGCCTAGCAGCCCTTCGCTAGGTCTTTACTTCTGGCAGCCCTTCGCCAGTGCCTAGCATTCCTTTGCTAGGGCTTTGTCCATTCTGGCAGTCCTTCGCCAGTGCCTAGCATTCCTTCGCTAGGACTTTGTCCAGTCTGGCAGTCCTTCGCCAGTGCCTAGCATTCCTTCGCTAGGGCTTTTCCTGTACACTCAAAAAACTTGTTAGACACCAATTAACCCTTAACTTTTGAACCCTTTTGTCAATATCAAAACACAGGTTTGACTTGGGTGCAATCTGCCCCAACAACCAATTCTATCATCTCTTGAAACAAAAGGTGTTTGTTTCAAGGCATGCTGTATTTCTAGAAAAAGAATTTCTTTTACAAGAAAACAGTGGGAGTAGCATTGAACTTGAAGAAGTTCAAGAAACTCCAATAGACATTACAGAGACACCTAGTCTAGACACACAACCAATAACTCATAATGATGAGCTATCAGTTGAACCTAAAACAACACCACTTCTTCGTAGGTCTGATAAGACACGCAATATTCCAGAGAGATACGAATTTTTCATAAGTGAATCGAACGACGTGTTACTCATTAACGATGACGAACCTATCAGTTATGAAGATGTTCTGAAAAATTCTGAAAGGGATAAATGGCTTGAAGCCATGAAGTCGAAAATGGATTCCATGTACAAAAATCAAGTATGAGACTTGGTTAACCCACCTGAAGGGATTAAGCCCATAGGGTGCAAGTGGGTTTTCAAGAAGAAAACCGACATGGAAGGTAATGTTGTTACCTTTAAGGCTAGATTAGTGGCAAAAGGATATCGTCAGAAACAAGGAATTGATTATGACGAAACCTATTCGCCAGTAGCTATGCTTAAATCCATTCGGATGCTCCTGGCCGTAGCAGCTCATTATGATTTTGAGATATGGCAAATGGATGTGAAAACAACTTTCCTTAATGGAAACCTGCTTGAGGATGTATACATGATACAACCTGAAGGTTTCACATCGGTTAATAAAACCAAAGTATGCAAGCTTCGACGATCCATATATGGATTAAAGCAAGCATCCAGGAGCTGGAACATTCGTTTTGATGAGACAATCAAAGAGTTTGATTTCTCACAAAATCCTGACGAACCTTGTGTGTATAAGAAAGTTAGTGGGAGTGCAGTCGTATTCCTAGTGTTATATGTCGATGACATATTACTTATAGGAAACAATATATCAGTCTTACAGTCAATTAAAATTTGGTTGTTCAAAACTTTCTCCATGAAAGACCTGGGAGAAGCAACCTATATCCTTCGGATTAGAATCTATAGAGATAGATCAAAACGATTGCTTGGTCATTCGCAGTCTACATATATAGACCGAGTGCAAAAAAGGTTTAGCATGTCAAAATCCAAGAAAGATTACCTTCCCATCAGGCATGGGATCAACCTTTCAAATTCTATGTGTCCGCGCACAGAAGACGAGAGGATTTGCATGAATAAGATTCCTTATGCATCCGCGATAGGATCTATCATGTATGTTATGTTATGTACTAGGCCCGATGTATCGTATGCTCTGAGCGTCACAAGCAGATATCAGTCTGATCCAGGAATGGATCATTGGGCGGCTATCAAGACAATCCTCAAGTACTTAAGAAGAACTAAGGATGTGTTCCTAATATATGGAGAAGGTGATATGGTAATACATGGGTATACAGATGCCAATTTCCAGACATATAAGGATGACTCCAAATCTCAGTCCAGATACGTATTTATTTTGAATGGAGGCTCAATAAGTTGGAAGAGTTCCAAGCAAGACACCGTAGCGGATTCTACCACGGAAGCAGAATACATTGCAGCTTCGGAAGCAGCAAAGGAAGCAGTCTGGATCAAAAAGTTTGTCTCAGAACTTGGTATGGTTCCAACCATTGATGAAGCAATACCGGTTTACTGTGACAACAATGGAGCTATTGCACAAGCAAAGGAACCAAGGTCTCATCAGCGATCCAAACATGTTCTTCGCCGCTATCATCTGATCAGAGAGATTATAAGTAGGAATGATATACAAATTGAGAAAATTCCCACTGAAAGGAATTTAGCGGATCCTTTAACTAAGGCCTTGCCTCAAAGCAAGTTTGAGGGTCATGTTAGAGCCTGTGCTATTGGATACCGTAGCGATTGGCATTAGGCCAAGTGGGAGTTTGTTAGTGATATAAGAAAAATATCCTAAAGCAATCGCCTTATGATTGTAATCGTTTATTTTAATAAATGAATATTCACTATTTGAGTATACATGTTTATGTATTTGATTGAGATCTTAAACTCATTTACTGAATGTCCGCAATACAATTCACAGCATGAGAGAATTTGTGATGAATTCACAACTAGTGATTATCTCTGCATGTGCAATTGTGAAGTATTGAAATTGTCCCTAGTCGATGAATTGATAAATACGAACACTATCAATTCTGTTGAGACTAGCATGGGTTATTCTCTAATCAGCTGATTCTCACTGGCTGGTGACATTGAGATGTCCGAAGATAAACATGAATGCTAGTTAAGGGAACTAGTTCATTGGAGTGACTGGCTGTAAAACTTCATATGGTAGTCTACATATAGATATGTCAGTGAAGTTCTTATTGCATCTTAAGTGCGATGTTCCTTTGACTTGCGGTGTTCAAGTCATCTTGGTCATGGAGACTTATACTTTGACATCTTAAGCAAGCATCTCCAAGGAGGTGTGGACCCAGGATGATTGGGTATAAGCCGAAGTGCCCGAAGATGTTTAAACAGCCTACAAAGGATTCACCACTCCTTGCGAGGAGATGTATACCCAAGGCCTATCGTCGGATTGTTACTCGAAGCCTCTGGCCAGAGCATGACATGTTCAGAGTATGAATCTCTTAAATACATGAGAGTAATTAGAATCCGTAGGATGAGAAAACATTACTTGGGCTAGGTGTGACGTAGTCAGCCTAGTGGGGACTGACACACATAGACCATGTCCTGAACCAAGTGGGTATAAGATGGTGAAGGGAATGGGGCACGATTCATTATAGCTGCTGAAGGGTTTCAGAATTGTTTCTGAGGTCAACCGTTGATCTTTCGATTAATTGGGGATCATGATGTACTACTAGGTGCTACTCATGATCATTCTATAATTGATTAATTATAGACAACCAACATAAATCGAAAGCCTATTTAGTCACACGCACTACGAGTAATCCGAGGGATTTAAAACGAGTTGAAAATTGGATTTTCCAATCAAGAGAGATTAGGTTTGGTTAAGCCAAACAATAAGTCGAATCTGAATTTTTCAGAGACGCATCGGAAGCGTAAAATGGCTAAGTCTTTTGAAGACTTATTAGATGAATTAAATAAGTTTAATTCATTGGGGCGTGGCTTGGATGGGCCGGCCAAAGAGGGCCTCCATCCTCTTTGCTTGTCCGGCCACAACAAAGGGAGAGAACCAAGTTTTTGGTTCAATTTATAAAATAAACCAAGTGTGGTTTATTTTATAAAATTATGGATGATATAAATTTTATATAATAAACCAAGGTTTGGTTTATTTTTCATGGAAATTAAAATGAACCATGGATTGGTTTATTTTATTTTATAAAATCAATCATGGATTGATTTACCATGATAAGAAAATTTATTCCATAAGAAAAAAGGAGACTTGGTCGATTTTTATCATGAATTAAAATATGATAAAACTTGGCATGATGGAATAAGTCTCTTTTTTGAGAGGCTTGATGGTTGAGAAGCCACTATATAAAGGACCCAAGGCAAGGCTTGAAAGGGAATCGAAGTATTCTTGCCTGGGCTCTCTCCCTCTCCTCCCTTCTTCCTCTTGGCCGGCCACAAGGTTCTTCTCTCTTCTTCTTGCCGTGAGCACAAGGAGAAGCACCGAGGCGACGAAGTTCTTCCGTTAGGACGATCTTCCTCTCCGGCCATCATCACCTTGGGATTGGGCGCAAGTCATCTTCCTCCTTCTCGCCGGAATTGTGATTCCGGCCAACCTTGGTGGTGAGTTTTTCCGATGTGATTATTTCTCTCTTGGTTTTTCTTGTCGCGTTCTCGGAGAATCTAGTAGTTCTCGAGAACACGAAACTCGTGGCTTTGCGAAGTCATCCCAAAGATACTCGGCGTGGACGCGAATAGAGGCGGAGCTTTCGAGGGACGCTTACGGTTGGATCTCGTCCCTTCCTTCGACTTACGCGAGGTAATAAGTAAATTAGTTTACGTTTCTGTAAAATTTTAAATATATGATCATGTCTACACAAGATAAAGTTGCATGCTTATATGTGTGGTTAAATAATTTGAGAAATTATTTATGCTAAACCTTCCGCTGCACATAATTAATTTTAAAATTACGAACCCGCATCCATGTCAACATGCACCCGGACCCAACAGTTTGCTTGTGTTATTGTGGTTCTAAGTGCTAAGTAAGATCCTTCTTGTGTTTCCTGTACTTTATACTTCATCATCTTGAAACGCTGTGGAGAGGTTACTCCACCGAGAAGGAGCTTGCATTCTATCCGAATTTTTCGAGGCTTGATCTGCCGACGATCAAGGGATCGTCCACCTTACGGGCACGCCAAGGAGTAGGGGCAAGTTATCCCCGAACCTTGTAAATCCTCTTTGTTAGCATTTGGTGGTTGTTCTTAGCTTAGGTTTTAAATTCTGCATACTCTGTTTTATTGCTTCCGCTGTGCTACTAAATGTTTAAGTGCAGAAAACTTAAAAAGTGCTAAGTTTCGGTGTCTGGCTACATTCACCCCCCCTCTCTAGCCATCCAAGTTTCAACAGTAATGAGTAATATTTTAGATAACACATGGTACCTCCCCTTAATTCATTCTCTTAATTCGCCGCAGCGAGCGACAATGCCGAACCCTAAGACACCTCAAACTTCCTTGCCATCTTTTCCTTCTTCTCCTCCTCCTCCTTCTTCTTCTTCCTCCTCTTTGCCATGATCGACTATAAAGCTTGCTCTTAACCCTACCCTTGCGCCTCCATCCTAGCGACCGGTGTCTGATATTTAGTCGGACCTTGGAAATCGTAACTTGCTTGAAGCATGGCATTCGTCACGATCCAGAGTGCGACACTGACCGTCTTTCTCCTCGCGGCGATGATGGCACCGGCGCTTGTCCCTTGCTGTGCCAAGTTGCAATGGTTCGAGCGCTCTCCCAAGCCCGATGGGTCGCTGAGTCTATTGGTCGTCGGAGATTGGGGAAGGAATGGGTTGTTTAATCAATCGGAAGTGGCGACTCAGGTAGACCTCTCTCCTTTGTTTCTCCTCTTCGATTTCTACAAAAAGCATCGTTCTTTTAGCAAAAAGGATGCAACTTCTTTTCTATTTTGTTTTGATTGTGAATAAATTGAGCACAGAGATCATTTTCTTAATGAATGTCATTTCTCTCGGTATTCCGAGTGGAAAATCTTGCAACTGTGTGATTGAGATGCTTCTGATTGCGGGTCGTCTTTGATTGGTTCTTTTGGATGTTGGAACACGCATCTTGTTCCAACGCCCCTTTCGTGTCTCAGATGAGAATATGCTCCTAATGCAGTTTTTAAGGATGAAAAAAAAGAATGCAAGAAAACTTTTCTTGGATCCCAAATAGAAAGAGAAGTTCGTATTGATTGCAAGAAGAAATACTGATTGCTAATAATATGCTAGATGGGGAGGATTGGAGAGCAGCTGGATATCGATTTTGTGATATCCACCGGAGATAACTTCTACGAGGACGGGCTCACCGACGTTGACGACAAACAATTTGAGGAGTCATTCACCAACGTTTACACCACCAAGAGTCTGCAAAAGCAGTGGTACAATGGTAAGTTCAAGAAATCCATCGATCGTTTGATCTTCTTTTTGATCTGATTGCCCGACCCCCTGTTGCTAGTTCTGGGTAACCATGACTACAGAGGCAATGCGCTAGCACAACTGAGTCCTGTTCTTCGTTGCATGGATAGCAGATGGCTCTGCTTGAGAAGCTTCGATTTGAATGCAGGTGAGACTCTTAAACATGTAAATTTGATCTTCGTTTTGTATCACAAGAAATTGCAAAAGAAAAAAAATCTTGACAGAGATTGTCGACTTCTTCTTTGTGGATACAACTCCATTTCAGAAATCTTACTGGGCCAACTCAACGAAAGATCACTTGGAGCCTATTTCAGATTATTATGAACTAAACTTGCACTTTGAGGACATTAGTCCTTTGTATCACATGGAGCCTATTTCAGAAAATTGTGTGGTTGCTTACATATGGTAAGTTTTCGAATTATCTTAAACTTTATTTGTTCTTTTATTAATTTAGTATATAAGAAGCACATACTTTATTTGTTTAGTAATACTAATATAGTTTTGATTTTCTTTTATTTTAAATGGTAGGCATCTTTATAAAAAGTTTGTGAAAGAAAACAAGACTGATAAATTCAGATTTATAAATCCGCACAGCATCCCATACTTTCAAAAAACCATACAGGACATAATAGGTAAAACTAAACAGTTGAACTAGAGGGTGAGTTTTTTATCGGATAGGATGAGTGGTGCATCAGTTAATCAATTGATTTTGGTGCCAAGTTGCAACGGGTAATTAACATCCAAAATATCATTTTCAATTTTTTTTAGTGAATTGCACTGATTATGTGTTTGTGTGTAGTTTCCATTGGAATCTCACTGTTATTGAACCTCATAAGGAGATTGTTTACTTCTTGGATTCCCTAAGTCATCGTATTCGCGATGAGGATTGGAAATATATTGTGGAAATGTGAGTTCATATATTGTTTTTATTATGCAGTTAATTTAGTCATAAAACAATCATATATCAACTATATTGAATGTATACATGAAGGGCGTTAAGATTGTTTAATTCGAACAAAGGAAAGAAAGGAAGAAAGAATGTATAATGGGAAGTAATGAAGGAATGTGTACTTTTATTTCAATCAAATAGCTGAATGCATACAAAATTATATTTATGAATGCATACTGTTGGTTCTTGGATGGCTATATAGGGGGGGTGAATGTAGCCAGACACAAAACTCTTGCTCTTCTTTGAAATCATTCTGCGATCAGAGATTAGCAGCAGCGGAAACAACAACACAGAAAGAACAGAAAAGAGAAAGAAAGCAAACCAAACCGACGCTAACACAGCGATATACAAGGTTCGGGGATAACTTGCCCCTACTCCTTGGTGTGCCCGTGAGGTGGGCGATCCCTTGATCGTCGGCAGATCAAGCCTCGGTGAACCCGGATATCAAATGTCTCCTTCTCGGTGGAGAAACCTCTCCACAACAAGTCTCCAGATGATATAAGTTAAGCTCACGAGACAATAGGAGGAATCGCTCACAAGAATGTGGCAGGAACACTTAAGCACGAAGCAATACAAAGAGCTCTAGAACAACCCAGCCAAACTCCTCAAGTTTTCTGTCTGTTCTCTCCCCGCTCCTCTGCATCTCCGCTTCTTCTTAAGCTCCAACTCCCATCACCAGGCTCCATCTGAGCCACAGCCTGACCCCCTGACTCCCTGAGCACTCAGTCCACTGAAGACCTCTCCAGCTGAGCCTCCGTCAGTTGCCAGCCGCGCCTCCGCCCGTTGAAACCTGAGAAGAGCAAACAGCTAAACCTGATCCATGGAAAGTCCCCAGTTGATTCTCCTTCATTGTTTGAATCACCTTCACACTTATCAGGAGCTTAGCAAAGCATATCAAACACAATCAGCAAGGTAGCAGAGAAAACGCAGTGAAAACAGAAGGCGATCAAAACACGATCAGAAGTCTGACAGCATATTTAAATTAAAGTGATCGGTCACCAGACCGATCCAGGGATCGTGGATCGGTCACCGGACCGATCTACAGCATTGCTGGAGATTCCCAGCTTTCGCAGGCCAAAGCCCTGATCGGTCACCTGACCAATCAGGTTGTGCCCTGATCGGTCTGGTGACCGATCAGGTCACTCCCTGACCGATCAGGTGCTATCCTGATCGGTCAGGGTGAGGAATCTCGCGACAATTTGATCGGTCAGATTGACCGATCAAAGTTCCCCGCAGAAACCTTTGTGAACCATCTGAACTCTCTCTGATCGTTCACCAGAACGATCAGAAGCCAAGCAATGCTTCTGTTCGCTCCCTGATCGGTCACCAGATTGATCAGACTTCCCTGGGTCGGTCACCAGACCGATCAACAACAGGGAGTTCGTGCCAAGTCCCTGATCGGTCTCCAGACTGATCCAGCTCCGCCCAATTCAACCCTAAGTCCAGAAAACATCCTTCCTAGCCTTCTCTGACTCGTGCTCAGTCCCCCGGACCAAGACTCCGTGCCCAGCTTCACTCACCGGGACTTCATTCAACCTAGCTTCACTCACTAGGACCTGGCTTCACTCACCAGGGTTTCGGTCACTGATAGATACCATTTTTGTTGATTATTTTAATTGCTAAAATCCATGTTTGACCTATGTTTTTATTGCTTAATTGTGAAATTGCCCTAGGTTTTAGAACTTCCTCTTATTTTGGACTTAATTGCAAATTTGCATTAAATTGAATTATTTGGCCACTAAATTTTTGATCTATTTTTGTAGGCATGAAAGGTTCATGGACCTAGGGCATACTGGGTCAAACTTGAGTCGGAAATGGAACCGGATCGAATTATCAAGCTTAGGATTAATCCAGGTCGTCTGATTCAAAAGCGGCTAGATCTGAGCCATCCGGGACCATCTGAAGCAATCCGAGCTAGGGTTACGGTTGATCAAGCATGCTGATCAAGATCTGAAGGTTTCATCCCAATCAGAGCTCAATCAACCGTTGGATCAAGCTTGGAGGGCTCTAGATTGTCCATTAAAAGATTAGGATAATCTGGACCATCTGTTGCAAATCTAGAGGATCCAAACTACCACGAGGTAGATCCTGACCCCAGATCATCATCATTAAAGTTTGGATTAAATCAAAGCAAGATCAGCCGTTGGATTTTCTCAAATCAATATGGGCCGTCCATTCTTATGTATTTAATCAACTTTTCCCAGCAGCTTCTCCGGGTCGCGTCTTCTTCGCCGCAACGCTCCTTCTTCATTTGTTCTTGTTTTTTCTTCATTAGTTTCTTCATCTAAGGGGCGCGACCCCTCATTTCTTGCTTAGATCGAATCATAGGTCATTGGGAAGGCTTCTCGGTGAATTTCCAGCTCTCAATTGCACAAGAACAGAGCTTTTGTGAGGTCTCCGGAGCTCTGCCATCTGATTTCGTCAACATCGGCTGCGCATCATTTCATCACCCTGAGTAGTTCAGAGGGGTTCCCTGGAGTGCTCAGAGCTATCCCAATTCATCATCGCAGCTGAGTTGAAGGAATTGGATGGGTTTTCGGATTTGAGCAGCGATGAGCTGGTTTTGAATCGCAGAGACAATTTCTTGATGATTTGCTGAGCTTGCGGGTTCGAGGCTCACACTTGCGTGACGAACAAGGAGGATTCGAGCTAGGGAAGGATTGAGGCTTAGATTTCTTTAGTTAATTTCGGTTTTTAGCTGTTAATTTTCATTTCTGTCATTTCTGTTTCATTACTGAATTCGTATCAGAATGTTTAATTTCAGTTTCTTAATTGTTCTTGCTTAATTAGGTTTCAATTCTGCAATAGTATCAGATAGATTGTTGTTAGTGAGCTTTCAGATTTAATTTTAGTTCATTTCTTGCCTTCATGCTTGCGTGCCATTTCCATTTGTGCGTATCAGCTCTGTTCTGAAATTTCAGTTCAGCTGCTGAGTTTTTCAATTTATTTCCACTCTAATTCGTGTCTAGTTTAATTCTTGTAATTGCAGACAACATTAGTTGTTATTGAATTGATTTGAAATTGTTTAGCAAGTTAGATTTATTTCTGCGTTTAAGTTCAGCTTGTTTTGTATCGATTCAATTTCTGCAACTCAGCTCAATTCTGAACTTTCAGCTCGAGATTTCTGAGCTTTTGTGTCAAATAAACGTGAGTTCTATTTAAGCCTTGCTGATCTTTAGGATTGTGCATCCATTTCAGCTCATTTTCTGGGTTTGTGTCCAATTCGGTTGCTGAATTTCTGCATTTGGTCTGAAATCGCAGATCTGATACAGGTTTTGTTTCATAAATTCAATCCTGCAGTTCTGAAATTCTGTTTCATTCTCTGATTTTCTTCATTCAATCACGCAGAGCATTCCAATTATAGTTTCACCTTCCAGCTGCTCTGATCAATTCATTTCTGAATTGGCAGTTCACGATTTCTTCATTCAGCAGCAGTTTTAGCACAGCAGTTTCCTTAGTCTGCATATCACTTTTGCTAAGTTTTTGCATGACTGTAATCTGCACTTAATTTGTTTACTTCACATCCATTTACTTAACATTCTTGGCTTCACACCAGTTGTAGACCTGCTCTTTGCATCAAGGAGCAACTCCAAACTGCAGCTTGCTACCTCTGAACTTTGTATCAGCTTGTTTCTTGCACATCAGCTTATCATAGCTGAATTGTGTTTCAGTTTTCTTACTTAATAACAAATTGTTTAGCATTCAGCTCATTTCGAGACTCAATTCTTGAAGCTAAGCATAGTTTTTGGTGTGCTATTGCACCAGAATTCTGCATTGCTTTGCATCTTAATTTTGCATCCGGACTCATTTCTGAATAGTTGTTCCCAAATCTGAATTTTTCCCTTCATTCATCCAAAGCATTTCACTAAGAGTGTTGACTTCCAAGTGAACTGGTTAGTTTCAATTTGACTTGATCAGCTTCATTCCTGCAGTTAATATCACTTTAGGCACAGCAGCTACCTTTTCTGCATAATAACTTGTTGCATTTGTTTGCGCCCTGATTTTGTAGCTAACTGGTGTTGTATTTGTCTTAAGTTGATTGCTGAATTTTATGGATAACATTTGACTTAAGCCTGCTTGCTTAACATTCGGTTTTGATGGATTGATAAATCCTGAAGTCGATTATAAGGAGTGGTGTGCTATTACAGTTTGTATCAGTTGAATTCTAAAGGTTGCAAGTTTGCCTTAATTGGTCAAAGCCTCATTCGGTCAAGCTTATTAATTGCCATCACTTTGTTTAGCTTATTAGCTAAGTTCCTTTATTTTCATTGCATTTCCATGTCTATTTGAAACCAAATCCAATTCACATTCGAAACCCGAAATTCATAAACGACACATAAACACAAGCATCGAATCGAACAACCTCAACTAGTCCCGAGGAAAAATACGACCTGTGGCCCCTTTACTACGTTTTCATATTTTGATTGCAAAAAGGGTTTCCAGCATTTATAAATTCTAAATTCTGATGGATCCACATTCGTGACATCTTTAACCTAGTATTTTGGGTCCGTCAAATTTTTTGGCGCCGCTACCGGGGAAGCAACTAGTTGATTTGTTTGATTTTTGCTTGTGTACTATTGGGCATATCATTTGATCATATTTTCTTTTGCTTTATCTTTTGTATACGGCTGTTGCCATTTTTCTTGTTTGTTTTGTGACAGGGCTGTAGGTTCAAAATGTTTTCATCCACTTATCAGCAGTCGTGTCCACAATTTCAGCAGAACCAACCTTTCAATCAACCATTACAGCAATTTCAACCGCCACAGCAAGAATTCCAACAGCCCTATTTTATTTTCCAGCAACCAAATCAGTTTTTTCAGCCACCATTACAACAATTCGAGCAACCACAACAATTCCAACAATTTCAGCCAGATTTTCAGCCAAGTCTACCAAATTTCCAGAATTTTCAGAATGGGCAGCCACAATTCCAGAATTTTCAGCCCCACTTTCAGCAATTTCAGCCCAATTTTCAGCAACCTTGTCAACAAGATCAATCACCTTTTCAAGGAATTCAACAAGGGTACCAAGTTAATTCGAATTTCCAGCAACCATGTCAATTTCCACAGCAAGTTCACCCTTGTAACCAGAATTTCCAGCCCGCGCAATCTCAGTTTTTACCACCACAATTTCAACCTCAGATCCAAGATTTCCAGGGCTACCATTCTCAGCAAGTTCAACCATCCTTTCAACCACAATTTCAACATTTTCAGCAAGATTTCCAGTTTCAAGGACAGAATTTTCAGCAAGACACTCAGAATTTTCAGCCCCTCCCATTTCAACAGTTTAATCAAGGAGGCTTTGATGATCCTGATTGGGATGAGGCTCTACACCAAAGGATGATGGAGATGTTGCAACAAGTTCTACAACAACAGCAAAATTTTCAACTACAACAACAGCAAAATTTTCAACAACAACAACAACAACAACAATGGTTTCAAAACATGCAAGATAAATTGAATAAGATAAAAGCCCAAAGATCAGGACAATCAGATGAATCTATAGGTGCAGGGGATTGCACAGAGCCCCAGGAACCACCTATATTGATTGATGCATCAGAAAATTCAGAGGATAGGATTGAGAGTGTAGGGGATTGCATTGAGCCCCAAGAATCACCCATTCCTACTGATTTAGAGGAATTGGAGGAGATTGATAGCGGAGCTTGTGGAAGTTTTGAATTCAATTTTGAAAATTTACAGGATCATTCTATACTTTTATCTTGTGATGATTTAGTTGTTAATGATCCTAATTTTTCTAATTTGGTTGATACAGGAATGGTTGAGGAAGATGATTCCATAGGTGTAGGGGACTGCACTAAGCCCCAGGGACCACCACAATTATCAGAAAGTGTAGGGACTTGCATGGTGGAAGCAAGAACCCAAGGATCACCTACTTTAGTGGAGTGTCCACCAGAACTTGAACCTGAAATGGAGCAATTACTTGACCAAGAGGAGAACACAGATACATCTACTTTTGTAGAACCTCCAGGTATTTTTCAGCATGATCAGGTAAATATTCCTCCTATTTTTTTTGAAAATTGCATTGAGGTACCTCAAACTGATTCTATTGTTTGTGATATACTTAGGGATGCATCTCTTGTAGAATTTAATTGTGAAAAATCCCTAGAGGTACCTAGTGTAGAATTTGTTGAATATGAAGCATGTGGTGATACATATCATGAAAATGCTGAATGTGAAAATTTTTTAGAAGAGCCTGAAATTGATATTGATTTTTGTGATGAGTCTCTTGATATATCTTATACTGAAAATAATTGTGAAAAATTCATTGAGGCACCTCAAATTGATTTTATTGGCTGTGATACATTGCTTGATACATCCTTGGTAGAAAATAATTGTGAAATTTCTATTGAAGTGTCAAAAATTGATTTCATTATCTGTGATGAGTTCCTGGATGCAAATTTTATAGGAAATAATTGTGAAAAATTTATTGAGGCACCACAAATTGATTTAATTGGATATGATGCAGTTTTGGATTCATTTCATGCAGAGACTGATATTATTTTATTTCTTTCTGACCCTGCACGCTTGAGAGAGGTATTACATTATTTTGCAGGGTCCAGAAGACTTCAGGAGTGGGTGCTCCAACTGAACAGACTTCAACCTCCTGGAAGGACTTCTAAAAGGCATAAAGAAGGAGGAGATGATTTTACTTTAATTCGAAGCACTCCATTCCTTCAATGGATTTTGAACCTAAATCGCCTTCGGCCACCGGAGCAAATTTTTGTAAAGTTCATGTGTGGGGGAGTCCGAATTCTCTCAGCCACCCATTTTCCTCCACTACCACGATGGAGGCTACTTCTGGATAGACTCCGTCCACCAGAAATAAAGGGGAGTTTGTTCCTTCTTGCATTTTCCTTCACTGTTATGACTTCTAGAATTTTCTTTTAAGTTGAGTCCTTGCTAATAAATGCATGAGTAGAGTAGAATGCATAGGAGTCATTGTAAATACCTTGTTATGTCTTTTCGCACTTTTTCTTACATGACTAGCAATAAATGTATCCCTCTAGGTTATCCGATAGCATTTTAGAGTCTTTTGGAAAATAAATTAAATTTAGTTGTTAAAACTTAGGGTTTGAGTTCATGGATGAATTCTTGGATGCTTGAGTACTACTTGGTTTTAAATTCTTGATTGAGGACTTGAGATGAATTATTTTTGCCTAGTGAGAATTAGCCTTATTTTTGTGACACACGTATGTTATTGAACTCTAGAACTTGCTTAGGTTCTTTCAAAGCCATATTTCAATGATTTGATCACATTTATGCCATATTTCAATTTGTTTCCCTTTCCATACCAATTTTTGGCACTAAACCTGTTTATTCTATTTTTCTTACTCTTACCCTTATTTTTCTATGGGCTTGTTGTTTGAGATGTTTTTAATGCTACTTTGCCCGAGACGGACAAAGATTTAAGTGTGGGGAAGTGAGTAGTGTTTTGGAAAAGTTTTGTATCAAGAAGGCATTTTCATCCAAAAAGAAAAAAAAATTTGCAATGGAAGGAGGGAAATAATTACATTTTGAGTGAGTTTGAATTCCAAGAAGGAGTGGTTGAGTAAGGAAGCACTTAAGGCTTCCACTACCATTTGATGTGAGTTGTTGATTAGGGACTGCAGTGTCTTCAATTGAAGTAATCTGTCCATTTTGAAGTTGTCCATATCGGGACAGAATATATAAAAAAAAAGAGGTTTGGAAGAGGAAAATGCAGCTATGGAAGGGAGAAAGAGCTGAGAATTCAGTAGTGTTTGAGCAAAAGTGCAGAAGTTTTTAGACAGATTTTAGACAGAACTTGGTTTGGAAGTGGCTTGGATCAAAGACTGGGAAGTTGAATATCTTGAAGGATTGTTTGTGAAGCTGAATTGAAGCTGTGGAAAAGTCTGAAATCAATGCAGAAACCCTGTATCAAGTGGGAACTAAGCAGCAAATCTGTGTCAAAGTGGAAAAGTTGAAATGAAACTATTCTGCCACTCAGCTAGAGCTTATTGCAGCTATTCTTTACTGTAACATCAGAACACAACATGCTAGAAGCTGGATTACAGCTGAATAAAATCAGAAAGGGCTGAAAAGAAGTTGGAAACAATCTGAACTGAAGCTTATAGAAAAGAATCCTAGTGAATCCGGATTGAGATGGGTTGTTTTGACAGGAATTGAATTGCAAGGTCCAACTATCTGAATTGTTGGAAAGCAGCCAAGTGGACAAGTTACTGAGGCATGGTCGTGAGGAAGTTAGCTAATAAAAAAAAAGAAAAAAAAAAGAAGAGAACACAACAACAAGGTGGCTGAATTTTTGCCAATTAGGACAAGCTGAATATTAATGGAACATTAAGGGAAGGATGAGCTTTGATGTCCCAAAATTTTAGAGAACTTGGAGCAGTGAATCGGGCACAGAAGGTAGAATTTGACAGCCTATAAAAGAAGCTGAGAAGATCTGGAATTCAGCTGTGCAGAACTGCAAGGTTTGCTAACAATTGAAGAAAACAGCAAGGGTTGCTGCCGAGTGCTGACTTGTAGCTACTGAAACGATACAAACTGAATGCAAGGGGAGCTACAAAGTGCTGAAAGGTTTGTGAAGAGCTGTGAGGAATCTGCAAGAAACAGAAAAAAATATGGAGGCTAGGAATTTCTGAACAGTGAAGAAAAGCAATTGCAGTGAAGGGCTGAAATTCAATTGCTGATCAGAATTGTTGAGAGGAATCCCCACTTTACTAATTGTTTGAGAAATCAGAGAATATGAAATGCAGTAAGGTTGAGAAAGCAAGCTGAGAATGCAGCTGGGAAAGAAAAAAAAAATCAGTGTCAAAAAGCTGAGAATGCAATTTGTATCAAGAGTGAATGACAAGAGGAGTTTAGTGAGGATTGTATGTGGAGCATCTAATTTTCTAATTGTTACTTGATCTCTCACGTTTTCTGATTTAAATCTGATCTGCAATGCTCCAGTAGAAGAATTAAGAGCAGAAGAAAAAGAAAAGAGCAACAGTTTGAAAGAAAAAAAAAGAAAAAAACAAAGGTGACACACAATTGAAGTCTTGGCGTTATAAAATCATTGAATGTTTTTCTCATCCGTATTTAAGTTTTATTTCATTTCATTTCTGACCTTGCTAGAGAGAAAGGAAAAGAGGAAAAATCAGGAAAGAAGATGGAGAAAGAATTTGGCACGCAAGGTGGAAGTTGGCACATTGAGATCAATAGAGTTTTATTCATCCAAGTCGAAGTCATTGTTCAAGATTAACTCCACCACATTTTTGATATCACTAGAGGACTGACAAGAGGGGCAAAGCACATTGGAAACATACTTGAGCACTCAAGTCTTCCACTTTATCAATTTTTCCATTTCCTTGATTTTTACTCCATTTCTTACCATTTTCCATGTTTTCATTTGTTTTTGTAGATGTTGATCCTAATAATGAATAATGGTGGAGATTAGACAATAAGCAAGCCTATGGTAGTGCAAGAAGCATGTGTGTTTGAGTGAGCTCCACTTCCATCATCAACTTAGAATTTAAGGAGAGAGCCACTAAAATTTTCCTTGAAAGGCTAGTGATTTAAATTCATCTCAATGACTCATGATGGAGGAAAAGGCTAAGTTGTTGATTTAAGGACAAAATACTAATCCATAGAGCTTAGATTTTTGAGAATTGACAACCTTAGATAATTTCTTTTCGTTAGCTTCTAATTATGCTTTAGAAAACCTAAGGGATACTTATTTAATAGTTTCGCGAGAAGCTCAAGGTTAAGTGTGGGGGAGTTGATAGATATCATTTTTGTTGATTATTTTAATTGCTAAAATCCATGTTTGACCTATGTTTTTATTGCTTAATTGTGAAATTGCCCTAGGTTTTAGAACTTCCTCTTATTTTGGACTTAATTACAAATTTATATTAAATTGAATTATTTGGCCACTAAATTTTTCATCTATTTTTGTAGGCATGAAAGGTTCATGGACCTAGGGCATACTGGGTCAAACTTGAGTCGGAAGTGGAACCGGATCGAATTATCAAGCTTAGGATTAATCCGGGCCGTCCGATTCAAAAGCGGCTAGATCTGAGCCATCCGGGACCATCTGAAGCAATCCGAGCTAGGGTTAGGGTTGATCAAGCATTCTGATCAAGATCTGAAGGTTTCATCCCAATCAGAGCTCAATCAACCGTTGGATCAAGCTTGGAGGGCTCTAGATCGTCCATTCAAAGATTAGGGTAATCTGGACCATCCGTTGCAAATCTGGAGGATCCAAGCTACCACGAGGCAGATCCTGACCCCAGATCATCATCATTAAAGTTTGGATTAAATTAGAGCAAGATCAGCCGTTGGATTTTCTCAAATCAATCTGGGCCGTCCATTCTTATGTATTTAATCAACTTTTCCCAGCAGCTTCTCCGGTCGCGTCTTCTTCGCCGCAACGCTCCTTCTTAGTTTGTTCTTGGTTTTTCTTCATTAGTTTCTTCATCTAAGGGGCGCGACCCCTCATTTCTTGCTTAGATCGAATCTTAGGTCATTGGAAAGGCTTCTCGGTGAATTTCCAGCTCTCAATTGCCCAAGAATAGAGCTTTTGTGAGGTCTCCGGAGCTCTGCCATCTGATTTCGTCAACATCGGCTGTGCATCATTTCATCACCCTGAGTAGTTCAGAGGGGTTCCCTGGAGTGCTCGGAGCTATCCCAATTCATCATCGCAGCTGAGTTGAAGGAATTGGATGGGTTTTCGGATTTGAGCAGCGATGAGCTGGTTTTGAATCGCAGAGACAATTTCTTGATGATTTGCTGAGCTTGCGGGTTCGAGGCTCACACTTGCGTGACGAACAAGGAGGATTCGAGCTAGGGAAGGATTGAGGCTTAGATTTCTTTAGTTAATTTCGGTTTTTAGCTGTTAATTTTCATTTCTGTCATTTCTGTTTCATTACTGAATTCGTATCAGAATGTTTAATTTCAGTTTCTTAATTGTTCTTGCTTAATTAGGTTTCAATTCTGTAATAGTATCAGATAGATTGTTGTTAGTGAGCTTTCAGATTTAATTTTAGTTCATTTCTTGCCTTCATGCTTGCGTGCCATTTCCATTTGTGCGTATCAGCTCTGTTCTGAAATTTCAGTTCAGCTGCTGAGTTTTTCAATTTATTTCCACTCTAATTCGTGTCTAGTTTAATTCTTGTAATTGCAGACAACATTAGTTGTTATTGAAGTGATTTGAGATTGTTTAGCAAGTTAGATTTATTTCTGCGTTTTAGTTCAGCTTGTTTTGTATCGATTCAATTTCTGCAACTCAGCTCAATTCTGAACTTTCAGCTCGAGATTTCTGAGCTTTTGTGTCAAATAAACGTGAGTTCTATTTAAGCCTTGCTGATCTTTAGGATCGTGCATCCATTTCAGCTCATTTTCTGGGTTTGTGTCCAATTCGGTTGCTGAATTTCTGCATTTGGTATGAAATCGCAGAACTGATACAGGTTTTGTTTCATAAATTCAATCCTGCAGTTCTGAAATTCTGTTTCATTCTCTGATTTTCTTCATTCAATCACGCAGAGCATTCCAATTATAGTTTCACCTTCCAGCTGCTCTGATCAATTCATTTCTGAATTGGCAGTTCACGATTTCTTCATTCAGCAGCAGTTTTAGCACAGCAGTTTCCTTAGTCTGCATATCACTTTTGCTAAGTTTTTGCATGACTGTAATCTGCACTTAATTTGTTTGCTTCACATCCATTTACTTAACATTCTTGGCTTCACACCAGTTGTAGACCTGCTCTTTGCATCAAGGAGCAACTCCAAACTACAGCTTGCTACCTCTGAACTTTGTATCAGCTTGTTTCTTGCACATCAGCTTATCATAGCTGAATTGTGTTTCAATTTTCTTACTTAATAACAAATTGTTTAACATTTAGCTCATTTCGAGACTCAATTCTTGAAGCTAAGCATAGTTTTTGGTGTGCTATTGCACCATAATTCTGCATTGCTTTGCATCTTAATTTTGCATCCGGACTCATTTCTGAATAGCTGTTCCCAAATCTGAATTTTTCCCTTCATTCATCCAAAGCATTTCACTAAGAGTGTTGACTTCCAAGTGAACTGGTTAGTTTCAATTTGACTTGATCAGCTTCATTCCTGCAGTTAATATCACTTTAGGCACAGCAGCTACCTTTTCTGCATAATAACTTGTTGCATTTGTTTGCGTCCTGATTTTGTAGCTAACTGGTGTTGTATTTGTCTTAAGTTGATTGCTGAATTTTATGGATAACATTTGACTTAAGCCTGCTTGCTTAACATTCAGTTTTGATGGATTGATAAATCCTGAAGTCGATTATAAGGAGTGGTGTGCTATTACAGTTTGTATCAGTTGAATTCTAAAGGTTGCAAGTTTGCCTTAATTGGTCAAAGCCTCATTCGGTCAAGCTTATTAATTGCCATCACTTTGTTTAGCTTATTAGCTAAGTTCCTCTATTTTCATTGCATTTCCATGTCTATTTGAAACCAAATCCAATTCACATTCGAAACCCGAAATTCATAAACGACACATAAACACAAGCATCGAATCGAACAACCTCAACTAGTCCCGAGGAAAAATACGACCTGTGGCCCCTTTACTACGTTTTCATATTTTAATTGCAAAAAGGGTTTCCAGCATTTATAAATTCTAAATTCTGATGGATCCACATTCGTGACATCTTTAACCTAGTATTTTGGGTCCATCAGTCACCTAGCTTCACTCGCTAGGACCCGGCTTCACTCATCGGGATTTCAGTCACCTGGCTTCACTCACCAGGACCCGGCTTCGCTCACCGGGTTTTCCATCAACCTGGCTTCACTCACTAGGACCCGGCTTCACTCACCGGGATTTCTTCCAACCTGGCTTCATTCACCAGGACCCGGCTTCACTCACCGGGATTTTCAATCACCTGGCTTCACTCACCAAGACCCGGCTTCACTCACCGGGATTTCCATAACCCGACTTCACTCACCGGGAGTCGTGCCTCACCGGGAGTCGTGCCCAGTCCCCGACCAGGACTTAAACCAGCATTCACTCAACCAAACTTAAATCGTTGTCAACACCAAAACAACAATCGGGTCAGACTGCATCAACAATCTCCCCCTTTTTGTTGTTTGACAACCCGATTTAAGTTTAGGTATCAAATGATCAATTTAAGTCAAATCAATTACCGTAAGGGAATCAAAGTCCTCCCCCTACAATAACACAGCCCTAAACTTAATCAACCATTCTCTCCCCCTTTGTCAAACATCGAAAAGGGTATGGTTATTAAGTTTAAACATAACTCCCCCTTAACCGAGGGTCTCTCCCTAAACCCAAAACAATGAAAGGTAAAATTGTGAATTGCATATGAAAACATATACAGAATTGTATCATGGTAAAAACATGTATATATTTCATATGACAAGTAAGTAAAGCAGCTTTATCAGACTGATGATTGATACAGAAAAATTTCTGATTTATCTATGAATGATCAGTTTTCAGAAAAATTTCTGTAACTCTGATTCGTTCAAGATTATACTGCATTAACAATTAAAATTTCCAGGAACATTTTATTCAATCCAAAACTCATCCAACCACACGGGTGTAGACAATAGGTATTTCAGAAAAATTTCTGAAACACGACATGAGTTTCTTGACTAAAAGTTACTCCTCATCAAGGAACAAGAGTCATGATTCAAAACAACCCTTTCTTATGAATTTTGAAAATTCCAACACGGGTTTGTAGCGACACAGTAGTAGGTTTGTTCCAAGTATGATGAGTATGTTTCAATTGTAATCGGTTTGTATCAGATTTGTTTGTATCAGTATGATCAGTAACCTGATACAATTTGATGAGAGGGGATTGGACTGCGGAGTAGTCTGATACCATTTGGAACGATCTGGGAGTTCCCTGATCAGCATTGATCTGATCGGTCACCAGACCGATCAAAATGATCCCTGATCGGTCACGGTGACCGATCAGTGTGAGTCCTGATCGGTCGGTGGACCGATCAGGTCTGATACAGAAGGTTTGTTTCAGAAACTTGTTTGTTCTGATCAGATTACAGAAATGAAAGTTCAGAAATCTGATATGGTTCAGAAACTTGTTTGTTTCACCTCTTAACCATTCCTAACCCCTAATCCAATTAGATTTAATCCCATTGATCCTAAAGGGGTTCCCTTAACTAGAAGCTATCCCTCAAATTAGGATCAAAATATGATCAAATTTCCAAAACATGCTTATATCAAATTAGTATCAAAACATGATCAGATTTCCAAATTTCTATCAGTTTGTATGTTTATAACACTTGTTCCAACTAATTGAAATTAACTCCATAATCCTAATTCCCCATTCTATTGATAATTCATGGATTGGATTGGAAAATTCATAGTTCCAAGTGTGTATCAAGTTCATGGTTCCAACCCATTTGAGTTCAAGTTTGTATCAAAAATTTATTCCCCAAGTTGCCCATAAATACAAGGTTTAAATCATGATTCAGAAAAACATGGTGAACCTGAATATGATGAGCTAGATGTTGGGGATACATGTATATATATCCTAAGTCCTAGAACCTTGATTTTGTTTGATATAAAGAAAACACTAAGTCATACAACATAAGCAGTGAATTTTGAAACTCATGTTATTTGTTTGGTAATGCCTTGTGAGATTTTTATAATGATCATCACAAACTATGTGTTCATCTTGTTCTTAAACAAAATTTGCATGCCATAGATTAATGTTAATAACACATACAGTAAAATCATTGCATACTCGATCATGTTCACCAAACGAAACACCTTAAGCTTGAGTTATCTAATCAGGTATTTCAAACATAACTGCTATTTTGATATTATGGCTAACTCCTAGATTTGCAGTAGACCATAAATTGTAACAATAGAACTAATCCTCCTAAGCAATCCATGGTAAAAACAAGTTATGTGTCAACCTAAACCTTCATGTGAATTTAAGGAAATGGTAAGCACATTCCTAACTAGGAATGACTATATGTTTGGAGCACCAAATATCAGCCATCCATGTTGATAGATGCTCCCTCTCAACTAATGCCTATACAATTTGAAATATGGAGGTTTTGGGTACCCAAATTTTGAGACCTAAAGCATCTACAATGAATGACTTTGGCACCCATGCCTTGGTCATTTTCCTTCTACGTTTTTGAACCCTAGAAACATGTGATGATCTAAAATGAGTTCTAGTCATCAATGACATGAAACTTGGTTCTTTAGGTTGGTAACCTAAACCAACCTTGTTGTAAACTGCTTTTTGTGAGTTTAGTATCATGTCTAAAGTTTTAGAGCTAGTTGAAAACTTCTCAAGAATATTCTTGAGATTTTCAACTTCGCTCTTTAAGTCCTTATTTTCATTCTCAAGAGACTTATCATGCAGATCGTTTATTACCTCATCCTTAGAGGTTTTCAACTCCTCTATTTCTAATTTCAATAAATTTGCTTTGTTCTTATATTTTTTCAACAAACTAGTTAATCATGCAATTGTCCTATAACACTTATCTAACTCGGGAGAAATTACCTCTTCATCATCCGAAGATGATGAAGGCACGGTTGAGGAGTTACTCGATTCGTTATCACTCTCCTTGGTTGACTCTTCTAAGGCCATGAAGGCCACGTGACAGTAGGTCTTCTCCTCCTCCTTTTCCTTCTTCTTCTTTTTCTTCTTGGTCTTGTCCCCTGCCATAAGAGCTATACCCTTCTCCTTTGGGCTTTGGTTAGAGATCTCATGTAGTTCCATTTCACAAAATAGATCTTCTAACTTAACAAAGGATAAGTCCTTGGAAACCATGTAAGCATCCACCATGGATGACCACAAGGCATTCCTAGGGAAGGCTTTGAGAACATACCTCACAAGGTCTCGGTTTTCTACCTTCTCACTGATGGAATGTAGACCATTGAGGATCTCTTTAAATCGTCCATGGAGTTCACTTACCTTTTCATTTTCTTCCATGGAAAGGTTTTGGAGTTGGCTGAGAAGCAAGTTTTTCTTGGCTCTCCGGGTATCTTGAGTGCCTTCATGGAGCTCAATGAGCTTGCTCCATAGGTCTTTAGTACTTGTGAAAGGACCCACCTTGATCAACTCCTCCTTGGTCATCCCGCATTGCAAGGTGACCACAGCTTTGGCATCAGCTTCCCCCTTTCTGATTTGTTCTGCCGACCACCTTGAGAAATCGAGCTCTTTTCCTTCAGCATCTCTAGGAGGGATGAAACCTTCCTTCACAACAAACCACATACTGATGTTGGTCTTGAGATAAAACTCCATCCTTAACCTCCAATATGGAAAATCAGTTCCATTCAAGAACGGAGGTCTGTTTGTGCTGAACCCTTCTCTTCCCATGGCCATCGTTGTTAGATCTCGGATGTTAAGTCGTTTGAACAGAGCCCCAGGCTCTGATACCACTTGTTGGTTCTTGGATGGCTATAGAGGGGGGGTGAATGTAGCCTGACACAAAACTCTTGCTCTTCTTTGAAATCATTCTGCGATCAGAGATTAGCAGCAGCGGAAACAACAACACATAAAGAACAGAAAAGAGAAAGAAAGCAAACCAAATCGACGCTAACACAGTGATGTACAAGGTTTGGGGATAACTTGCCCATACTCCTTGGCGTGCCCGTGAGGTGGGCGATCCCTTGATCGTCGGCAGATCAAGCCCCGGTGAACCCGGATATCAAATGCCTCCTTCTCGGTAGAGAAACCTCTCCACAATAAGTCTCCAGATGATATAAGTTAAGCTCATGAGACAATAGGAGGAATCGCTCACAAGAATGTGGCAGGAACACTTAAGCACCAAGCAATACAAAGAGCTCTAGAACAACCCAGTCAAACTCCTCAAGTTTTCTGTCTGTTCTCTCCCCGCTCCTCTGCATCTCCGCTTCTTCTTAAGCTCCAACTCCCATCACCAGGCTCCATCTGAGCCACAGCCTGACCCCCTGACTCCCTAAGCACTCAGTCCACTGAAGACCTCTCCAGCTGAGCCTCCGTCAGTTGCCAGCCGCGCCTCCGCCCGTTGAAACCTGAGAAGAGCAAACAGCCAAACCTGATCCATGGAAAGTCCCCAGTTGACTCTCCTCCATTGTTTGAATCACCTGCACACTTATCAGGAGCTTAGCAAAGCATATCAAACACAATCAGCAAGGTAGCAGAGAAAACGCACTGAAAATAGAAGGCGATCAAAACGCGATCAGAAGTCTGACAGCCTATTTGAATTAAAGTGATCGGTCACCATACCGATCCCGGGATCGTGGATCGGTCACCGGACCGATCCACAGCATTGCTGGAGATTCCCAGCTTTCGCAGGCTAAAGCCCTGATCGGTCACCTGACCGATCAGGTTGTGCCCTGATCGGTCTGGTGACCGATCAGGTCACTCCCTGACCGATCAGGTGCCATCCTGATCGGTCAAGGTGAGGAATCTCGTGACAATTTGATCGGTCAGATTGACCGATCAAAGTTCTGTAGGATCGGGTTGGTCCGGCTAGAGGGGGGTGAATAGACGGTTAAGAAATAAAACAAGAGGGCACTCGTCTTTAAGAAAAACTTGGTTGCAACTTGGTCGTTGCTTCCAAGACGGTTAACGCTCAATCAGAAAATCTCCTTGTGGCGGAGAAGCCTTACAACTGAAGCACACTTAGACTTAAAGAAATTACAGAAAGAATGAATTGCATTTTAAAAAAAACAAAACCTCTAAGTCTATTTATAGCCTAAGAGAATGAATCTGGATTGTTGATTGTTGATGACTTTTCTCTTGGCCGTTGATCCATGGATGTAATCTGGATGGTTGATCTTGGATGGGATTAACTGCATCCATTGGATTTGATTAAAGGATAATGTAAGATTATCTTTTAAGAAATAAAGTTTTAATTAAAACTTTATCTTTCCACTCGTGTTGGTTGTTTGAATTTCCATGTGGCTGTTCTAATCTCTAAGTAGCAATATCGGAAATACTTTACTGCCATCGCCCTTTATCCCAAATGGTAAGTGGTTTGCCGTGGAACGTTGATGTCTCGGGTTTGATTCTTCTTGGCTCCAAATGTTCTTCTCTTTTCTTTTGGGCATTGAACCAGTCTTTTTGAATATTGGCAACCTTTTAGTGTAATCACCCTTTATCCCAAATGGTAGTTGGGTTAGAGATTGTCGATGAGGTTTTGGGTTCGATCCTCCTTGGCACTAAATAACTTTTTCTTTTCTTTTGGGCGCTTGGACTAGTCTTTTTGATTCTTCGTCTTCTGGGTGATTTCCGGCCAACCGAAGTTAGGCTCACCCGAACCCGACTCCGGCCTTTCGCCCCTCGAGCGTCCTTCCTCCCGGCTTCTCGTCCCTCGAACACCGCGCACGTCCTTCTCGCTCCACCGGTGTACTCTTCCGCAGCTTCCGCGTCCCTCGGATTGCACTGAGCCCGTCGGCTCACTTCCCCGCGCAATCCTTCTCGTCCACTGCGTCTTACGCTTGACTTCCTCCGTACCTAAGCTCCTGCACACTTAGCAGAGGGATCAGTAAACCAACAGGACCCAACTAACTTGGTGGATCACATCAAAACTAACCGGGGCACCAACAATCTCCCCCTTTTTGATGTGTATCAATCCAAATTCAATTAGGGTTAAACCAAAAAACAAGGAATTTAGTAAAACTAAATTAAGCAGTTAAGCATGGGAAAAAATATTGACATGCAAAACTATCATCTCCCCCTGAACTTCAGGCTACTCTCCCCCTTTGATCACAGCAAAAATAGGGAAAGAAACTAGGGAAAGGAAAAATATTAATATCAAACACCTTTTGATTTAGTAATTCAAAATTTAATTTTTAAAATTCTAAAATTGACTTATAAAATTTAAAAAAATTGACAGATTCAACATCTGATGTAAAGATTCTAAAAATTTGAATCTGGTCAAAATATCCTTCTATTGATTTTAGTAAAATATTTATAGAAAATTGAAATATCAATTAAAAAATCTAAAATATTTTGTATACAACGATGATAGGTATATGGGGTTGAAAAAAAAAATTTAATCTTAAATTCGATCAACAAGTCTAAAAATAAATTAAAACCTAACAGAATAGAATTTTTGAAGAAAAAATATTTAAAAATTCAAAATTGCTTCAAATATTCGAATAAAAAATTTATTAAATTCTTTTAATTATATCTAAATCATGGAAAAATCAGATCTGAGAAAATAACTTTGTTTTCTATTTTTAATATTTAAGATTCGAATTTTGAACATAAAATCATGAAAATTCGAAACGTGTTAAAAAAATCTGAAAAAAATTCTTCGTATCTAGACAACAAGATTATGCATTTGCAAAAGTTAGAGATACTATTTTTATTTAGTAACAATTAATCAAACTAAATTTCCTAAAAAATGTCAGATAATTAAGCGCATATGTAATAGAAAGAAAAATAATCAACTTAAAATAGACTTTGGAACCCAAAATAAATTCCTATCTACAGGGTTAATTAAAAATCTAGGAGGAATATAGTTCTTGGTCACTTTTCTAAGTTGACCCCTGTGATTTTTAACATACCAATTTAGATTTTCAGGATAAAAATTCTTTTTAGTTCTTAAACATGCAATATCATTTTCTAATTTTTCTACTAAATTTTTTAAATTTTCATTCTCTATTTTCAGTTGGTCAGATAGATCAGATGAGCATGGAGTGACTAATTTTTCTTTTAATTCAGAGTTTGCTATTTCTAATTTATTCATCGACTTTAGCATAGATTTTAGTATAGAGTAAATTCGAGCAGGTGGAAGTAGGCATACCTCACTTACCGGGTCAGTTTCGAAGTTAGGGATTTCCCCTTCATTGCTACTTTCTTCCGAGGTACTTTCTTCATCTTCATCTTGGTGACTTGCCATCAGTGCAAGTCCAATGAATTCTTCGGCTTCCGATTCATCTGACGAAGTCTCGTCCCAGGTAGCTTTTAGTGCCTTTTTCTTCTTTGGCTGGTTCTTGAGTTTGGGGCACTGATCTTTCAGGTGTCCCTCCTCGTTGCAGTTGTAACATCGGATCGTGCGTTTCTTCTTTCTCTGCACCTTTTTAGAGCGATTAGTATTAATGAATTTATACAACTTTCTTACCGCTAGTGCTGTTTCTTCATCGTCTGCTGAAGATTCTTCGTCGAGTTGGATCTTCCTTGTGTTCAGTGCGACGTTGTCTGCTTTTCTGTTCTTTTCTACAAAACGAGATTCATGAAGTTCTAGAATAGAAAATAACTGTTCTAACGTACTTACCTCTAAATCTTTTGAAATATAATATGCGTCGATTATCGAGGTCCATTCCGGGGTTCTCGGAAATGCGTTTAGCGCATACCTTTGTGCATCGCGGTTGGTCACCGTTTCTCCGAGATTTTCGAGGCTTGTGATTAGTTCTTTTACCTTAGCATGCAATCTCGCAACAGATTCTCCATTTTCTATCCGGAGATTTGTTAGTCGGTTTCGAAGAACATCTCGTCGCGCCAGCTTTGCCTCCGAGGTGCCTTCGTGCAGTTCGAGAAACTTTTCCCAAAGTTCCTTCGCCGATTCGTACTTACCGATCCGGTTGACATCTTGCTCTGGGAGGACGGTCAGCAAATGGAATTCTGCCTTTCCGTTAGCAACTGCGTCTACTTGCTCCTTCTTATTCCAGGAGTCAGGATCCTTGATCTTTCCTTCATTATCTTTTGGAGCTGCATAACCATTTTTCATAATAATTAATAACTCATAATCAGTAACAAAAAATACCTGCATCTTCCGTTTCCATGCCGTGAACTCCCCCTCAAACTTAGGCGGGTATATCACTGGTCCAACCATCTTCTTGAGATTTGCTGCAGTTGGCGGTTAGTCCTTCTGCGGCAACTTGGCTCTGATACCACTTGTAGGATCGGGTTGGTCCGGCTAGAGGGGGGTGAATAGACGGTTAAGAAATAAAACAAGAGGGCACTCGTCTTTAAGAAAAACTTGGTTGCAACTTGGTCGTTGCTTCCAAGACGGTTAATGCTCAATCAGAAAATCTCCTTGTGGCGGAGAAGCCTTACAACTGAAGCACACTTAGACTTAAAGAAATTACAGAAAGAATGAATTGCATTTTAAAAAAACAAAACCTCTAAGTCTATTTATAGCCTAAGAGAATGAATCTGGATTGTTGATTGTTGATGACTTTTCTCTTGGCCGTTGATCCATGGATGTAATCTGGATGGTTGATCTTGGATGGGATTAACTGCATCCATTGGATTTGATTAAAGGATAATGTAAGATTATCTTTTAAGAAATAAAGTTTTAATTAAAACTTTATCTTTCCGCTCGTGTTGGTTGTTTGAATTTCCATGTGGCTGTTCTAATCTCTAAGTAGCAATATCGGAAATACTTTACTGCCATCGCCCTTTATCCCAAATGGTAAGTGGTTTGCCGTGGAACGTTGATGTCTCGGGTTCGATCCTTCTTGGCTCCAAATGTTCTTCTCTTTTCTTTTGGGCATTGAACCAGTCTTTTTGAATATTGGCAACCTTTTAGTGTAATCACCCTTTATCCCAAATGGTAGTTGGGTTAGAGTTTGTCGATGAGGTTTTGGGTTCGATCCTCCTTGGCACTAAATAACTTTTTCTTTTCTTTTGGGCGCTTGGACTAGTCTTTTTGATTCTTCGTCTTCTGGGTGATTTCCGGCCAACCGAAGTTAGGCTCACCCGAACCCGACTCCGGCCTTTCGCCCCTCGAGCGTCTTTCCTCCCGGCTTCTCGTCCCTCGGACACCGCGCACGTCCTTCTCGCTCCACCGGTGTACTCTTCCGCAGCTTCCGCGTCCCTCGGATTGCACTGAGCCCGTCGGCTCACTTCCCCACGCAATCCTTCTCGTCCACTGTGTCTTACGCTTGACTTCCTCCGTACCTAAGCTCCTGCACACTTAGCAGAGGGATCAGTAAACCAACAGGACCCAACTAACTTGGTGGATCACATCAAAACTAACCGGGGCACCAACAAGTTCCCCGCAGAAACCTCTGTGAACCATCTAAACTCTCTCTAATCGTTCACCAGAATGATCAGAAACCCATCAGAAGCCAAGCAATGCTTCTGTTCGCTCCCTGATCGGTCACCAGACCGATCAGACTTCCATGGATCGGTCACCAGACCGATCCATAATAGGGAGTTCGTGCCAACTCCCTGATCGGTCTCCAGACTGATCCAGCTCCGCCTAATTCAACCCTAAGTCCAGAGAACAACTTCCCTAGCCTTCTCTGACTCGTGCTCAGTCCCCCGGACCAAGACTTCGTGCCCAGCTTCACTCACCGAGACTTTATTCAACCTAGCTTCACTCACTAGGACCTGGCTTCACTCACCAGGGTTTCGGACACCTAGCTTCACTCTCTAGGACCCAACCTCACTCACCGGGATTTCAGTCACTTGGCTTCACTCACCAGGACCCGGCTTCACTCACCGGGATTTCCATCAACTTAGATTCACTCACCAAGACCCAGCTTCACTCACCGGGATTTCGTCCAACCTGGTTTCACTCACCAAGACCCGGCTTCACTCACCGGGATTTCCAATCACCTGGTTTCACTCACCAGGACCCGGCTTCACTCACTGGAAGTCGTGCCCAGTCCCTGACCAGGACTTAAACCAGTATTCACTCAACCAAACTTAAATCGTTGTCAACACCAAAACAACAATCGGACCAGACTACATCAACACATACAAGATTATATTTATGAATAGGTATGCACAAGTTCCTTTTCTTATTATTATTTTGCTACTATTTCCAACATATTTGGGCCAAATGTTTTATTTTGTGCATGACTATTACTTGGAGTTGTATTCTTATTTAATCTAATTTGTTTAATATTCTGTTGCTGTGTTTATGTGTAGATAACCCTTTTCTGAGTTTTGATATCATTTATAGCCTTAAATTTTGTTTTAGATATAATCAGTTGATCTCTTAATAGAAACTTAAGTTGATTTGGTGATTATTTATACCAACAATTTAAATTTCTAGGAAGATCCTAATCCATAAGCTGATAGCTAACAATAAGCTATTTATACATTGAGATTTTTTTCCCCTTGCTTTATTGCTTTAAATAACTAACTGGAGTATAATTTTTATTGTCTGGTATCAGTTTTATTTATTGTCTAAACATCCTATTGACTTGCCTACCTCAGTCTTCCCAAAGAAAGTGAGATGCAATTCTCACAAATTAAACTAGGTTGATTTATTGTCACATACAGCCTTGTAGACAATACAGAAATGTCCTCCCACATTCTGAATCTTGCATCGAGTGATCACCATTGTTCTATGAGCAAAAATGATTGTGACAGCTTATCTCAATGCATGTCGATAAGGTATGAATCAATTCTGGAAGCTTTAGCCATATCGTTGACAATATGTTGCAAACTAAATAGAGATTTTGACAGCTTATCTCAATGCATGTCGATAAGTGATACAATGCATGTCGATTGTATCACTTGCTGTAAGTGTTTTACAAAAGAACACAACTTGTTGCTTGTTTTATTTCAGACCAATTTCATATGACAACATTGCATCTCTGTCGTACTATAATATAGTTGTATCATAATCAGTTTCTGCAAAATTATCTTCTAGAATCTTTGTTCTAATATTTTTAGTTGTGATTGCTCATTTTATATTTCTATTTGTTGTGATAATTCATATCCAAGGGAAGGAATCAGCTTCTGGTGCAAAACTAAGGGGTGTGGCTGTCTTCATCTGGTTGACTGCACTTAGATGAAGCTACTGGGGATATTTTGATGATGTTTGGACTAATTTTGATGATGTTTATCTCAGTTTCTGGTTCTTGATGTATATGATATTTTGATGATGTTATCTCAGTTTAGACTAATACTGGGGATATCTTGATGTATGATATTTGCGCAGTATGATATATGATATTTGATGATATTTTGATGTATGATAGTTTGAAGTGTGTTTGCTCAATATTTTTTAATTATTTAAATAATTTATTTTTTAAATGACGTCAGTTTATTTGTTGTTATTTGATGGCTGCCTCAACCAAAAGACAACGATTTTTATTTGTTGTCAAACTGTTGTTTAAATCACACACAAACAACGGTTTAATACTATTGTTAACCTGTTATCGATCACATTAAAAGACAACAGTGAAAAACAATTACTGCACTGTTATTATTGACTATAAACGACAACGGTTTTTAACTGTTGATTTTGAGCACCCCTTTTAACAACACGGCCTTTAACAACAGTATTTTTAGCCTACGACAACAGTGAACGACCATTGTTAATAAGCATTTTTCTAGTAGTGCAAGCCCACGACTCATCCTCATGTCATCCTTCGTGTATGCCTCGAAGTGCGCTTTCCTCGGCTCATCGTTCCTACTTTGTCCACGGTCCCTCAGATGTATACAAACCCATGACTTGTCTCCTCATGCCATCCTTCATCGGACCCGAAGCCGTCCAGCTAAGCTTATGTATATCCTGCAAACCTGGGCACTCACATACACATATCAAATACAAAGGTGAACTTAACTTAAACCTTTTGCCCAAATATCAAAACACATGGTACCACGGACCATAGATTGCTTCAACACCAAGGAGGCACGACCAGAGCCATTTTTATAGATAGTCTAACTAGATTACCGGGGTCAATGTTCTCCTTATTTGCTCTTCAGTGCCATTAAATAGACAAGGTAACTTAGGATGCCCTTTTTAGCATGACCAAGAACCTATCACTCAAGTTGCCCCGAGATATGCGATCCTAAATTACATAGGTCATCTCCTAACATGGGAGTAGAGGAAACCCATCGGGGCCAGATTGTCTTCCCTATGGTTTATCCAATGTCATTAGATAGTCAAGGTAACTTAGGATGTCCCTTCTAGCATGTCCAAGAACCTGTGTTACTCAGGTTGCCCTCGGATATGTGATTCTAAATTATACGAGACATCTCTTAACATAAGATTAGGGGAGGCCCATTAAGCTAGGGTTAGATCTTAATCCATTCAATCAACACTACAATCATACAAGCACTCAAGAGATTTAAGCACTAAGCATTCATAGAAATATTTAATCAAACATTACATGTTCCAAATCTATATCATTAATCAAAGGGCATTACAAAAAATATAGAGTTATCATCAAGTATACATCATATATACTCCCTAGCCCTAGGAGATGGAGAATCTACTCTAGAGACATATGAGAAAGCAAAGAAGAGTCAAAGGAAATAACCTTCTAAAGAAATGGAGAACAAGAAGCTTAGCCCAAGTTGTGTCGATGTCTTCAGAACCAATCCTTGCCTTCCGAAGAGAGTGGAGCATCAGAGATGTGGTAGAGAGGTCGGAGATCGCCGAAGAAGGGTGGTGGAGCCTAGTGTTGAGTCCCCACAAAGGGGGAAAATTCCTCCCTAAGAATAGGGGTGAAGAGCCCCTTTTATAGGTAGGACAACTCGGCTCCTCGCGGCATGGGCCGCCCTAGATGGCACAGCCTAGCCATGCAAAGCATGGCCAATCCATGCCAAGCATGACCCAAAGCAATGTCGTGCCACAATCATATGGTTGAGCATGGCCTGGCTCAGGCCGTGCCAAGGAGGCATGACCAGAGCTGGAGTGGGAGGCTTGACCATAGCATGGTCGTGCCCTCAAGACACAGCTGTGTCTGAAATCTAGGGCATGGCCCAGTCTGGATGCCTTGTACAACCTGGTCTAGATGCCTTGTATGGTCGTGCCAAAAGGCACGCCCTAGTCTTGTACTGGGACACGATTGAAGCTTGATCGTGCCCAGGGGCACAATTGGAGTCTGGAAAATACACACGGCTTAAACATGACCGTGCCTGTGGGGCACGACTTGGCTTGGGAAAGAGGCACGCATGGCTCGGCCTTGTGAACTAAACAGTGGAGTCTTTCTTAGCCTAAGTTCTTGGCGCATTTCTGGCTCTGAATTGCTCCTTTTGCATTCAAAATACTTCAAAAAACCCCTGAAAGAGAAAATAGAGCATGAGTGGATCTCCAAACCAAAATATAGAATATGCTGATAAAAGCTACGATAGGAGTGTAATAATGCAAATATGAATCAATGCCAGTAAGTGAATAAGCATGAAAATAAGGATACAAACATATTATATCTACGCTCATCAGAAGTCCAGTTGGGTCTGCGTGCCTAACAATTGGCTGAAGCCCCAGGTTGGTTGAGACTTAGCATGAAGTCCAGTTGGGTCTACAAGTTCTGACAGTTGGCTGAAGTCCTAATAGGTCATCTAGTAAGAAGATCTGGTGGGTCAAGAAGCTGAGTAAGTCTACAAATGGTAAGTAAGGTAAGTCACAGGAGGAGAGAGATTCAATGAGGATGAATCTCCGATGGGACTTTAGGCATGGTTCAGCTTAGAGCCATTTCGGAGAACTAAGCTGAGGTCTTGATTAAATTCTGGTATTGGGAAGACAAGATCTAATTAATAATCATGTTTTTTAAACTATGCTAACTTTGTTTTACAGGGTATGTTATGCTTTTGGACAAACACTTTTATGCATAAAAATTACCTCTGATAAACAATACCCGAGGCACCTCAATTTAAACTAGAAGCTCCCAAGTATCTAAAGGCGCCTCCGCGCAATTGAGGCTGAAGATAGAGTTTTGGCCACTGGAGGTGCCTTGTGTAATATATGGCAAATTAAATTCTAATGGTTAAAATGATAAATAATTTTATAGAATTTATTGAGAATTTTAGATTTTTTTTGAATTTTTCTGGAGCCTTTTTATAATTTATGGGGATAAAAGGGTAATAGGAAAAGTTTCTTTAGATGTACGCTAATTAAATGAGGAAAAGTTTATTATTAAGAAACTCATTTATATATATAGATGGATATTATTTTCTCAAAACCGATCCCTTTCTTCCTCTCCTCCCATGAGAACGACTCTTCCATGATTCCTCTCACCACCAAACCGATCTCTCCTCCCTTACTTCTCCACTCGACTCCACCCAAGCGAAGTCTTCCCCTCGGTGCAACCACCCAAGCTAGCCACTGCGATTCTCGTTTCCCTTATTCCCCGATCCGAGCACCACACTGGCCGATCTAGATCCTTCTTCTCCTTGGGCTGTCACCACCATATTGATCTAGGGTTGTGCCTTAGCCCTTGATCTGCCTCGCCATTGGTGTTGTTGCATGCTATCGACCCTCGGCTGCCTTATGGTTGAGATGGGTCGTCAGCCGTGTCTCCGATGTTGTGGCATACTGACGACCCTTGGCTCCCTGGTTGTCTAGATAGGTCGTCAGTCAACATCTTAGTGTTATTGTATGTTGGCGACCCTTGGCTCCCTTGTGGTTGAGATGGGTCGTCAATCATATCTTGGTACTGTCGGATACAGTCGGCCAATAGCTCCCTGGTAATTGAGATGGGTCGTCGGTTATGCCTTGGTTTTCTTATATAGCCACAAGTGATAGGCTTTATCATGCATAGCTCTGAGTGTTGGGCTTCATCTTACATAACCATGAGTGTTGAGCTTTATCATGCATAGCCATGAGTGTTATGTAGGACCGGTGTCGTCGATAGAGGGGGGTGGTGAATATCGACCATGAAAATTCTCGCGGAAATCTTCGTAAAACTTTCGAACTATGTTCTAGACTCAGAGCGTTAGTGCAGCGGAAAATAAACAGAAAGAATAAAAGCAATACAACAGACACACGGGATTTATTTACTTGATTCCCGACCCCCCTGGGTCAGTACGTCCAAGGCCTATGTACTCAGCGTGAGTCCACTATTGGTCTCCTTTTCAGAATTTCCAGAGGCAGAGAAAACCCATCTTACAGTTGATAATTACAATGAAAAAGATATTAAATTACGTGCGGAATAATAAACGCAAACCGAACAAAACAAAGTTTGAAGCTCGGCCGATCTGGACCTCCGAAGTGCCGAACACTTCCTCCTGGAGCCTCCTGGTCGTAGAGCCTCATCTTTAGCACGTTGTCATCGATCAGAATGATCAGAATCGCTCTGGAAAGTTGTCTCTGAAGCAGAGGGGTCGAAGCCGCTTTTATAGGCTTCATACGGGCGCCTGCGATCACCGGGGCGCCCCTATGGGCTTGGTCAAACTTCATCCTTGTGCCGAACTCGCCGCAGCTGATAAAGCCTTTGACCAGGGTGCCTTGGACCTCCCAGGCACCTAGCTTGACCCCAGTCAAAGCTTATCTCTGCTTCGAACTCGAAGTAGCCAAAACAGCTTTGACCTTGGGCGCCCCGAACCTCCCAGGCGCCTAGCTGGAAGCCTATTCTGCTGTCTTCAACTAAACAACAATTTTACTCTTTAGCTTGGGCGCCTAGATCCTACTGGGCTCCTGGCTTCAAAGCTTCCATCACAAAACTAGTTTTTGTACTTTGATCTGGGCGCCCCCATCAATAGGGGCGCCTGGCTTGGCTTGTTTCCAGCCCTTTTGCCTGCTTTATCTCTGGTTCATAGTACCTGCAAGATACACAAACACAAAGCAAATATACACACAATATTAGCCTTAAGGACTTGGTTCTGACTTCAGATTTCCATGAAATCCTAGGTCGAACCGACGCAAGTTCCCACCCCCGAGAACGCGCCTTTCACTTACTCCTTTCAGGAGCCGATTGCCACCCAGTCCTTTGGGTGGACTTTTGCTTAGCTTCCGATACTCTCGGATCTCGAGACGTCTGAACCCTGACCCGTCTCTACTTCTGTCCTTAGTCATCGCTCAGCTAAGTTGCTCAGTAGCTCGGACTAAGACTTCGTGCCTAAACCCTAGGTCCAGGACTTAGGTACCTAACCCTTGGCCAGGTCTTCATACCCAATTCCCCGAACCAGGTCTTCGGTGCCCAACCCTCGGCCAGGACTTCTTGCCCAGTCCCCGACCAGGACTTAGTGCTCACCTTCCGAGCAGGTCTTCGGTGCCCAGCCCTTTTGCCAGGACTTAGTGCCCAGTCCCCGACCAGGACTTAGTGCCCACCTTCCGAGCAGGTCTTCGGTGCCCAGCCCTTTTGCCAGGACTTAGTGCCCAATTCTTCGAACCAGGGCTTCTTGCCTAGGTTTACTAGGACTTTGGTCCATTTTGTTACTCCTCTCTTAACTCTCCTTTTCTTGTTTAATATATTACTGACTTAAGTACATTGTCAAACATTAAAACACTTAGAGGAGGACATCACTAATGCAACTTGCACCAACAATCTCCCCCTTTTTGATGTTTGATAATATCTTAAGTTAGATTGGTTGAAAGGGCTAAACCCTGAAAAAAATAATCTAAGTTTTGAAAGTACATTTTGATCCTTTGGGAGAAAAATAAAAAACATTCTAACTTGAGCATACTTTCCCCCTTTTTGAAAAAAAAATATTTTGATTTTTTGATCCTTTGGTAAGAGAAAAAAAGTTTATTTCTAACTTAAGGCGCATCTCTCCCCCTTTGTCATATATCAAAAAAAACCAA
The DNA here is from genome assembly GCA_024364735.1 of Boesenbergia rotunda. Lineage (NCBI taxonomy): Eukaryota > Viridiplantae > Streptophyta > Magnoliopsida > Zingiberales > Zingiberaceae > Boesenbergia > Boesenbergia rotunda. Next base: position 60,514 of record JAGFNQ010008870.1, on the reverse strand, counting down.
AAATTCTTGCACCAACAATGGAAATACTTAGTATAAATTTTTGAAAGTATAGCATAAAATTCAGTACTTATAAAAGATTATGCAACTAAAACACGTTATGTATTTTGCAAAAAAAAAATTGTACTTTGGAAAATGTTGTGTATTTTACAAAAACATTAGTAATTTGAAAGACATTTTACACTTTTTGAGAATATACTAGTACCTTTGAGAAATATTAGGCATTTTCGAAAAGTATAAGTATAATTTTTGAAAAATATCAGCATTTTCTAGAAATATAAGTACCTTTTGAAAAAGATATTATGCATTTTTTAGAAAATGTTTGGAAAATATAAGTACTGTTTGAAAAATGTAAGTATTTTTGAAAAATATTAGACTTTGAAAAACATAAGTACTTTTGAAAAATACATAAGTACTGTTTGAAAAATATAATATTTTACTTGACTAAGTTTCTTTTCCAGTCTGACACAATCATAGGAAATCTTGTTAACTACAAGGATATTTTCCTAAGTGTCCTGGAAAATTCTCCAAATTCATGTAGAAGATAATTTCAAAAGAATTCATAAGCCACATAAATTTTGAAAACCCCAAGTAGTAGTATTTTGAAAGACAGACTATTTATGTTTTCAACAAGATTTTGAAAATGTAATGTGTGAAAACATTTTTTTTTGAAATGTTTAATAATTCTCTCGGTTTAACCTCCCCCTAAACTTGACCCAGTCCTAGGAAGCTTGTTGACCACAAGTACTCTTCCTCTAAGTCTTTAGGGTTTGGTTTAGACCAAATGAATTATTAAAAAAAATTTGAAAAATACTTGACTTAGACTCCCCCTAAATTCGACACATCCTTGGAGTCCTTGTAGATCATGAAGTAGACCTTCCTCTGTGTCTTTTAGGGTTTCTCAAAGTCAAGGAAAATTCTTTAAAGCATAAGTCTTTTTCGGAAACACAAATGATAGTAATTTTAAGGCAGAGTTTTCGAAAGGTATTTTTAAATGATAGTAAAAAAAACATTTCAAGAGAATGAAAACACTCCCCCTGTACCCGATACTGTTTGACTCTATCTAAGTGCCCTAAGGAACTTTAGTGTTGTCCTAAGAGGCTTGTGTCTAATTGAGTGAGTCAAACAATTTTTGAAAAGATATACTTTTGAAAAATGTATAATATGTATAATCAATCAGACAAGCATGAATTTCCATAAAAACATTATTATGTTGAAGCACTATTTTGAAAATATATTTTTAGAAAAATATTCTAACCATTTTTAAAATAGTTTTGAAAAATATTCATCAATTTATTAATCCTTAACATCTTATCCATTCTAGATGTCTCAATACAGCAAGCATGGTTGCCTTATGGGTGCATTGTGAGATGCTTGAATTATTTTTCTTAATTTATTATTAACTCTAAGATTTAATTGAAGCTTGTGTTAGATTCAAATCTGACAATAGTAAAATGAATTTGATTTTTAGTAATTGGCTTCCAGGTCTTGGCGAGGCACTAGGCCTTCTTTGGTCGCAACCTTATTGGATCATCAACCCTTTTCTTGACAAAGCCTTTTATAGAAAATTCATTTTCAAGTTACTTCTTGAAGGATTTTGGTCTAACTAGTTTGGGTCTTGGATCGGTAGCTTCGGCTAGTTCCACCATAAAGGTTTCCCTAACGTACTATCATCTCACCTCCTCCCAATACTAGGTTGTTCAAGTTTCAATTATTCTTTTTCCTATAACCATTTTATGCATAAAAATTAAATATGAATGACATGTCATATATTTAAAAGAAATAGCAATGCATGGCATGACAATTATGCATGAGTCAAACAAGTCAAAATATTTAATTAAGTGTCTAAAGATGTATCAAATTCTCGATTTGATACATGTCGTGTGAACCTGCGAATATGTCAACCCACTTTGACACATTTAATTTTATTAAGTTGATTGTTGCGGTTTGGGTAAGATTTTAGTTTAGTTCGAGTTTAAGTTATTTAAGATTTGGTTGGATTCAAGTTAATTAAGAATTAATTGAAGTTGAATTAATTAGAAATTAATTGAGGTTGAATTAATTAATTTTAATTAATTTGATTTAATTAGGATTTAGTTGAATTAATTTGAATTTGATTTAATTAGGAATTAATTGAATTAATTTGAATTAATTAAGAGTTAATTGAATTAATTTAAGTTTGAATTAATTAAGAGTTAATTGAATTAATTTAAGTTTGAATTAATTAAGATTTAATTGAATTAATTTAGGTTTGAATTAATTAAGATTTAATTGAATTAATTTAAGTCTGAATTAATTAAGATTTTATTGAATTAATTTAGGTTTGAATTAATTAAGATTTAATTGATTTAATTTAAGTTTGAATTAATTAAGATTTAATTGAATTAATTTAAGTTTGAATTAATTAAGAATTGAATTAATTTAAGTTTTAAATAATTAAGATTTGATTGAATTAATTTAAGTTTGAATTAATTAAGAATTGAATTAATTTAAGTTTTAATTAATTAAGATTTGAATTGAATTAATTTAAGTTTGAATTATTTAAGAATTGAATTAATTTAAGTTTTAATTAATTAAGATTTAATTGAATTAATTTAAGTTTGAATTAATTAAGAATTGAATTAATTTAAGTTTGAATTAATTAAGATTTAATTGAATAATTTAAGTTTGAATTAATTAAGATTTAATTGAATTAATTTAAGTTTGAATTAATTAAGAGTTAATTGAATTAATTTAAGTTTGAATTAATTAAGATTTAATTCAATTAATTTAAGATTTGAATAATTAAGGTTGAAATGATTAATTAATAGTTGTAGATTTAAGTTCATCATTTTCATTATTTCGAAAATTTCTGACTCATCCTTATTTTTCTTTTCAAGTTTTTCCAATAATTCTGGTTTATTTGAATCTTTGTAATTTTTATTGACTATGGTCTTAATCTTAGAAAATTCCATCTCCTCCTTAAGATTAGATCTTTCAATATCCTCAAAGTAGGTGGAGTAAAATGGGCTACTAGTTAATTTTTCAAGATTATCCAAAAAAATAATTAAATTGTTATCTAAGTAGATTTTATCTCCACTATCTTCAAAATTATCTTCATTATCCTTAGAAATATTTTTGGAATAATCATCTTTATCCTCAAGATTTTTAAATTTTAATTCTGAATTATCCTTAAGGTTTTCAAATTTGAATTCGGGATTAGCCTTAGGATTTTCAAATTTGAATTCCGAATTATCCTTAGGATTTTTAAATTTTAATTCTGAATTATCCTTAAGGTTTTCAAATTTGAATTCGGGATTATCCTTAGGATTTTCAAATTTGAATTCCGAATTTTCCGAATTAAAATTAATTCCAAAATTAATTTCAGAATTAACTTTGTAAATTATCGAGTTAACATTAAGGATTAAAGTGTTGATTTCTGATATTTTAGAATTATTTATTTTTCCTAACTGGTCATGCAAGATATTAACTTGACTATGCAGTAATTCTAATTTATCAAAAAAATTAACTAAATTATCATAAGAAAGTGCAGGAATTTGTAAAATTTTTGGAATGTAAATTTTCCTTACCTTCGCCGGACACTTATTTTTGTAGTGTCCGTATTTTCCACACTTGAAGCATTGTACGTGGCTCTTATCCCTCCGGCTTCCTGGCGCTGGTGCCTCCTTTGCCACCGGTGATGAAGATCGAATCTTACGAGTAGGGCACTGATTTTTATAGTGCCCTCTCTCCCTGCATGTGAAGCACATAATATGAAATTTAAAAACAGACATTTGAAAAATTATACCTGATTCACCCCTGGGCTCCCCTTCAACTCCTGGCGTCGTTGCTCCGTCGGCGGTTAGTCCAGTGAAGAGCGGCCTTGCTCTGATACCAATTGTAGGACCGGTGCCGTTGATAAAGGGGATGTGAATATCGACCGTGAAAATTCTCACGGAAATCTTCGTAAAACTTTCGAACTATGCTCTAGACTCAGAGCGTTAGTGCAGCGGAAAATAAACAGAAAGAATAAAAGCAATACAACAGACACGCAGGATTTATTTACTTGGTTCCCGACCCCCCTGGGTCAGTACGTCCAAGGCCTATGTACTCGGCGTGAGTCCACTATTGGTCTCCTTTCCGGAATTTCTGGAGGCGGAGAAAACCTGTCTTACAGTTGATAATTACAATGAAAAAGAGATTAAATTATGTGCGGAATAATAAACGCAAACCGAACAAAACAAAGTTTGAAGCTCGGCCGATCTGGACCTCCGAAGTGCCGCATACTTCCTCCTGGAGCCTCTCGGTCATAAAGTCATGTCTTTAGCACGTTGTCGTCGGTCAGAATGATCAGAATCGCTCTGGAAAGTTATCTCTGAAGCAGAGGGGTCGAAGCCCCTTTTATAGGCTTCATACGGGCGCCTGCGATCACCGGGGCGCCCCTATGGGCTTGGTCAAACTTCATCCTTGCGCCGAACTAGCCGCAGTTGATAAAGCCTTTGACCAGGGCGCCCTGGACCTCCCAGGCGCCTAGCTTGACCCCAGTCAAAGTTTATCTCTGCATCGAACTCGAAGTAGCCAAAACAGCTTTGACCTTAGGCGCCCCGGACCTCCCAGGCGCCTAGCTGGAAGCCTATTCTACTTTCTTCAACTAAACTGTAATTTTACTCTTTGGCTTGGGCGCCTAGATCCTACTGGGCACCTAGCTTCAAAGCTTCCATCACAAAACTGGTTTTTATACTTTGATCTACGTGCCCCCATCAATAGGGGCGCCTGGCTTGGCTTGTTTCCAGCCCTTTTGTCTGCTTTATCTCTGGTTCTTGGTACCTGCAAGATACACAAACACTAAAACACTTAGAGGAGGACATCACTGATGTTACTCCTCTCTTAACTCCCCTTTTCTTGTTTAATATATTACTGACTTAAGTACATTGTCAATCATTAAAACACTTAGAAGAGGACATCACTGATGCAACTTGCACCAACATGCTAGGCTTTCATTTTGCATAGCCACGAGTGTTTAGCTTGTTTGTTTATTTGCATGTCACAAGTGCTTGGCTTTGTTTGGTTATTTGCATGCCACAAGTGCTTGGCTTTGTTTAGCATATCTATATGCCATGAGTGTTTGGCTTCCCTATCTCCTGTCAACCTAGATATCTAGTATAGCGGTAGTTGGAGTGCATATAAATCGGGTCATTGCATCATGTGCATACGATGTAATTACTGCATTTGATTGTATTTACTGCATTTGGTTAAAGCTATGGATGTTGCATGAGTTGCACATGCGCATACAGGTAGTATATTGTATATGGTAGGTGACCTTGCATTGCTCTTATAGTATGAGTGTATCATAGTGGGATTTCTGGAGTTTTGACTTTGTTACCCCGCAAGTTAGACTAATTCTAGTATGTACATTCATTCAGTAGTTCAGTTATCTATTATGATGCTCTTATAAGACTGTGTCTTGTTGATTTTATATTACTTGTATAGCTTATTTCCTGTCATGCATATTTTATCTATATACTCGTAGAGTTCGCTCAAACTCACACCTGTTCGTTATGCTTTTATTTTCAGATTGATGTTGTTATACTGGGAGTCGCCAGGAGAACCCCGACAGTCAATCCCTACCCGTCGAGCTAGTCTTGGTTTTTGACTTGTATGCCTTTTGATACTTTTATATTTTCCTTTTAGTCATGTGAACTTCTATTGGGTTTGATGGTGGTTGTGTGATTTGTGTACCTCAGAGGGGCTTGATGTGATGTTTGGATGTTGTAAGTTGTACCAGTATGAATGTGTGTTTGTCTCTATTCTTTTTTTTTTTTTTTGTTTTCAGCTGTGTGGGCTAAGGTATATTGCTGTGGCCATGTTGGTCTTATATTCAGATTGTCCGATGTACAAGGAAAATGTTGTCTGATTTTTTATTAAACATGCGACTCCTTGGGGCATGACACCCTGTCTAGGATCTAAGGTGCTTCAGTTCGGACTAAATGCGCCTCAAGTTGGATTGAGGGAGCCTTCAATCAGATAAGTTTCGCAGAGCTCGGAGAAGATAAGGCCTCGGATTGAGGTGCCTTAGAGAACTAAGGTGCCCTCAATAGGCTTTATAAGGAGATCTCGAGCAGCTCTTTGGTATCAACTCATACAAAAGTTGTTCTAATCTTTCTGCTACTCCGTTTTCAAGTCGCGACTACTCTACTACTTGTTTATATCCAACCGCTGCTGAAAGATAGGCACCAATATACAAACACAACCGAATTTCTACAACTATGTTAGGTAACGAAATTTCATATTGTTAATTCATTCATTATTGCAAAGGAAAGTATATAATTGTTAGACTTTCCAGTTCTCATATTGTATTCGATCACTCTATCAGAGTTTACGGCAAGAGTATATTAGTGGATTATCCATCAGAAAGGTCCAAGGAATCCCGGTCGAGTAGGAGTCGTCGAAGGTTTCGAACCATGTAAAAATCGAACCGTGTGCTTTTTCGTATTTTCGGACTTAGTTTTTTGTTATGCACTCATTTTATAAATTCCAAAAAACTAGTTTTTTTAAAAGACACATAATTCACCCCTCTCCCCTCTCTTACATGCATCGATTCTATAACATGGAATCATATCAGACCCAATGTCACCTGATATGATTTCATATCAGGCTTAACGTGAATTTTTTTGTCGATTCTTCCTTATTACATTTTAATATTTCTGGAGAAATCGAAATAAACAATGGATAACATATTTGAACTCCTTGCAACTTCAGAAATACACAAAAATAGAAATGGATATAATTGGAGGTCTCTAGATCCATCAATAGATTTCAATAATAAAGAATCGATAAAAACTCACGTTGAGCCTGATATAGGGCCTGATATGATCCATATCAAGCACAATGCAGATTTTTTATCGATTTTTTCTTATTATATTTTAACACCTATAAAAAGTCAAAATAAATAATAGATAACATATTTAAAGTCTTTGTAACCTCAAAAATCCTCAAGAACTGAATGGGTGCAATCGAAGCTATCTATGTTCATAAGTGGTTTCGATAAAGAAAAATCTATAAAATCCCACGTCGGGTGTTATATGGAATCATATCAGGCTCGATATGGATATGATATGATTCTATATCAGGTTCAATGTGGATTTTTTTTACCGATTCATCTTTAATACATTTCAGTCAAAATCCACTGATGAATCTAGAGAGCTTCGATTGCATCTATTTTACTTCATGTGAATTTATGAGATTGTAAGGAATTCAAATATATTTTATTTATTTTCACTTTTCTAGAGGTATTAAAATATTATCAAAAAATTAATTAAATCATAAATATTATGGGCCTGATATGATTTACATATCTGGCCTATTATGCATGTATAAAATAAAGAAAAGAGAGGAAAAAGAAAAAAAAATTATAGGTATAGAAGAAAGGAAAGAAAAAAATATAGAGAAAAGGGGAAGAAAAATAATTTAATTTGTCAGTATATATAGAATGTGAAAAGTATATAATTGAATGTGTCCATTAATAAATAGTAAAATAATATATATATATATATATATATATATATATATATTCAAAAATTTATATGCATGATTTAATAAATTGCCGAAACATAAAAGATGTGCACTAATGCTCTTTTGCTCCAAATCTTAGGAGAATCTATGGGACTGGTTGAAAAAAAAAACATAAACTAATTTTCATTGTTTGTTTTTTTTAAAAGTACAACGAATGTATTAAAAGGATAGCATACACTTAGACGGATATTAGGAAGAAAAATTATTAAATGATGCATTACTCTCATACTTGAATGGATTTTTGGTATACATCATGTATGTACTCCCTTCAAGAGATTTCATCATCACTCCCGGCAACTGTTGAATGGTATGCCAGTAAGGGCCGTCCTTGCAGCATCTACGAAGCAGTGACAAGCTGCACTTGACAAGCAGCACACCTGATGCAGCATAACCCCTCATGTGCTGCTCAAGCAGTTCCGGTAGCCAAACCGGGAGGGGACCTTCTTGCGTATCAAGACTGAGGTGCTGCAACCATGGGATCCACGATGATTCCGGTAGTCTCCAGTAAGAATTATGTCGTAGTTCAAGCAATTCTAATGAACTCAAACTATCCACTTGTTTCAGCAATGGGCAAGATCCAACGATCAGTGATTTCAACATGGGAAGGTTGGACACTTTTTCCAGTTTCTTGTTGTCCTCGAGCAAAAGCTCAGTAGTCAAGGATGGGAGGTTCTTCACTGCCCCTAGCTCATGCGCACCATTGATCCACAATTTTTGTAGGTTGGTTGCGTGATGCAGACCATCAGGAAGCGCTTTCAGTTTTGGGCAGTCTACGACCAACAGTCGTTTCAGAGAAGGCAATAGTTTCTGCTCATGTGATATGGCAGTCTCAGTCTCACCGAACGACCATTCTTCCCAGTTGGGCATTATCAAGAATTGCAGAAATTCAAGTTTGGGGAATGCTACTAGTCTCGTCGATGGCGACTGACCGTAGAGAAGTTCCGGTCCAATGGTAACTATTGCTTCAGCTCTTGCTATGGAAAGCAACTTCAACTGGGGTAACTGGCCGAGTACAGGAAGCCGTGTACACGATATGAAACAATGAAGGAAGAGAAATTGCAGATTGGGTAAAGACATTGGCATGCATCTGTCCATGCATTTTGGCAATTCCTGACCAAGAAAGTGGTAGACTGTAAGTAACTCTAGGCTTGATGGCAGAGAAAGCTCATTAAAGAGACTCACATTCCTCCGGTTCTCTTCCTCGGGAAAACATTCTAAGTTTGAAGGAGGGAAAAGCCCACTCCAACGCTTTGCGAAAGCCTCTGCTGCCTGGCTCCCACATCGTGTGAGATCAGACTTCGCACATGGTGGCAGCCAATTCAGCAACAAATGTTTAAGAAGGGTTTTATTAGCAAGGGCCAAAGATCCACTGCGAGCCCTCTTCAATGCCGCAACATGCAGAAACCTCAGGTCGTTAAGTGACTGCAGATCATCTAATGCACAGTCTTCGACTTGGCCTTGTGCATCTCGTTCATGGCCTATCAGAAAACCTTCAAGATGGTTGACTTTTATCAAGTTCCCAATTCCTTTTGGCAAATAATTTAGAGGAGTTTCACTCACACGAAGACATCTTAGATTCTCCAACTTTGTGATGGCATCAGGAAGGTAGTGCAAAAATCTACAGCCTTGAAGATTTAAAATTTCCAAGTTTCTGAGGCATCCAATTGACTCTGGCAACGACTGAACATTTGTTCGATCCAGATCCAAGTACCTCAACTGTGTCAGATTACCCAAGGAATCTGGAATTCTATCAATGACAGTGTCCTCAAGACATAGAACCCTTAGTTGACCCAGCTTTTCAAATAGATCAGCTCCAATCCTCTTCGTCTTGAAACTCCTCGAGACGAATAAAGTGCGCAAGCAATTCTGACTGGCTACCTCTTCAGGAACTGCAACCTCCTCGCCCATGTTTGATACTGACAGGTGACGAATTTTTGTCAAAGAATTTGGTCTTTTTAGTCTTTCCCCGTTGCTAATAGAAACACTTTCCTCTTCTACCAAGTAAACTGCTAAGGACCTTAGAAGTCCATGCATAGTGCATCCACTGTTACCCAAATATTTGGGATTCGGTTGTAGAAGGTTTCTTCCAAGCAATTCTTCATAGTAGCCCTCGGCTAAATCTTCCAACAGTCTATCTCCCTGTGGTTTCACAAATCCTTCGGCTATCCAAAACCTAGTAAGATCCTTATAATGCATTGAGCGATTTTCAGGATACAACGAGCAAAAGAGAAAGCATTGTTTGAGGTGTGATGGTAAATCCTCGTAGCTCAAGTATAGAGCTCTTGGCAGTTCTTCTTGAAGCTGATTCATTGACCATATTTCACTTTCAAGAACTTTGCTCCATTCCTTCTCGCATCTTTCCTTGGATCTCAAAACACCAGCAACTGTCTTAATGGCAAGAGGAAGACCGTCACATTTCTTGACAATTTCTCCCCCAATTGCTTCTAATTGGCACAGATCTTCGTATTCTCCATCTCTAGAAACCATTTTGGAAAGCAGGATCCAACTAGTTAACTTATTCATCTTCTTGACGCAATGAATACTGGCTCCCATTTGTCTCGCCACCCTTTCATCCCTTGTCGTGATCAAGATTCCACCAGAAGAAAATTTAAAAGGAATTCTCAGTAGATCCGCCCACACGTTTGCATTCCACAGATCATCTAACACAATGAAGAACTTCTTTGGTAGGAGATAAGAAAGCATAAGTTCCAATTCAGCCTTGCTTCTAGCCTCTCCATGATCACCCCCAACACTTCTAATCAGTTCTTTCAACAACTCGTTGCCCGAAAATTCTTTAGAAACACAAAGCCAAGTTTTCCTCGGAAAGTAACCATCGATCCTGCTGTCGTTGAAGACATTACGAGCGAGCGTGGTCTTGCCTATCCCACCCATCCCTACTATACCAAAAATCTTCCATCCGTCGTCTTTTTCTGTTATCAGGGATTTCACAAGGCTCTCAGAAATCTTTTTAATTTGAGTCCCGACGATGTCGGACTGGATGAGTAAAGGTGAGGTATCACGAGGGTTGATGCCACTGTCATGAATAGTTATAGAGGGATCGATTTCATGCAACCGAGACATCACATGTCTGTCCTGTGAGACCTCATCTACCCTATCGTTGATCTCGCTCACCTTGTTGGCAATTTGACGAGCAAGTGGAAGGCGAGTAAAGTCAGAAGCAGAAGGGAATGCTGAATGGCTTACCAGCAGCTCCTCAGCCTTTGTCTTGCAGAGATCGAGCAAGTCTTCAACATCGTACATGATGTCTTTCATCTCCTTCACCCAAGCGTTGATCTCTGCGCTACCGTGCCGCTTCTTCTCGGCGTCCTCGAGAACGCCTCGAACTCGCAGCAGCCTCCGTTGGAGCTTCTTGAGGTCGTCCTTGACGCCGAGGATCTTGGTCGCCTTGCCCTCGACAAAACTTAGCAGTTTGTTCATGCACCTGCCGGCGAAATCAGAAAGTATCTCCGCCATGATCGGGATCGCAAAACAGGAAAAGATCAAAGCTTAAACCTTTGGGAGACTACGGACGAATTGCAATTTGTTGGAAGTGGAAACATTGGAAAATCCTTGCAAGTCTAAACGTCAACTAGATGACTTGGTCATACAAAGCGAAGAGCACGTCATTCTGTTAAAAAAAAATTATTAACGAGGTTGGATACAACCTCCCCTTTCAAAAATTTTTCAATGATTATCAGAATAAATCAAGAATTCACATCTCATATAAACGAAAATTTTCTACAAAACTAACTGAGATTTGGTCCTGTGAGCTCTTTAGAATTCATGGTTCTGGAAAAGTGCTCCGAAGAATAGAAAGGTGAAGCTATATTCTTTTTTTTTTTTGTTTGATTTTTCTGATAATTTTTTCAAGGTAAGCAATGATCTATTATTTTCAGTTAATGTTTGATAAAAGATCATGAAGTCGATATGTAACTGGAAGTAGTTTTTTTTTTTTTTTTTGTTCTTGTTTCAAGTGATGATTTTAATTTTTTTAATTCGATATTCAGGAGATTTACAAGGGAACATAGAGTTAAACTTGACAATCTTGGAACCAGTGTCATGATTTTCATGTGCATTCCTGTCTACTTAGTAAAACATGACTAATTGCCTACACTTATAGTTGACAATCACCGAAATGTCTGATGATTTTCATTTATATTTCTTTCTTCTTAGTTGAGCCAAGTCAATTGTAAGAACCCTTACCAACTGCCTCAAATTTGGTTCATCTATTTTGTGTGCTCAAAATTCTCTATTCTATGTTTTTTAAAGATTGTTTTCTACATATTGCAATATAATTTTTCAAAATTAGAGGCAAAAGCTGAAAGACTTGAAACACAGTTAACTGCAGAAGATAGGGAGCTAGCCGTACTTTAATCCGAATGGGTTGTCAAATTGGAATTATTATTTCTTTGCACTTTATGTTTTAAATCTCTAAAATTACGTTTGAACAAAAGGCTAAAATAAAGCTAAGCTAAAAGCTTAGATGGAGAAGTTGCAAATATATGCATTGCTTAGGTGCATATAGTTGTTCCATTAGTGTTCAATCTTTTTTATTTAAATGGAATATGCATTCAATTTATATTTTAAGTTAGCAAAATTCTATTACAATGTATTCCTTACCTCGATTGGACCTTTCTTGCATTGTTAACATAAATATATCTTTTTGTTTGATGAGATAGAGTTTAACAAACTTGATGTGGAATTCCTTCTATGATATTTCACTCCTATTTGGGATCTCAAATAATTCTGGAACCAAAAGGCAAAAACAAACATACAGTAACCATTTATCTCCAAAACAAGATATGAGATCTTGATGAACTACTGCTGTCTACTACCGATATCCTCCTCAAGGGACTCCTTTTTCTTGCAGACTAGCTGATGAAAGGATTTCTCTTGTTTCTAATTTGCTTCCCATGTTTTTGACATGGATTCACCAGCTCAGACCCATGAAATCGTAATCATTTGTTTTTGAAACTGTTTGGTTTGTTTCAAGTCAAGTTGATTTCATTCTCCAGTAACTTAATTATATATGATTCTTTTAAACGATGTATACTTCAAGGTTTATTGGCTATTACTTCTTATGTACATGGATAATTTGTGCTCTCCATTCTGTGTCTAATTAATGGACCAATACACCTCCAAGCTAGAAGAATTCGAATCCCTGGGATCAATGAGAAGCAGACAGCTTCAGTAATTTAAAGGTGATACGATTGTGAGTTTCCCTTGCCACTTGATGAATTGTTCACTTGTTATTATCTGTATCTTCCTTTTGATCAATATTAATATGAAAGACTACTACAGGCACTATTTAACATGGATTTTAATGCTAGTTTGAGCAGTGACGTAAGAAACCTTACACCCTCTTTGGAAACATGTTAAGTTGAATTTCAATTCTCATGTTTGAAATGAATTGCAAAAACCGAATTGAATTGAATTCAATTATTATACTTTTACGATTTTATCCTGTGAGGATGGAGCCGGAGCAACTTTAATTTGTTTTGTGAGGGGGCGATTTGGTAATTTAATTTGTTTAAGTGAATTCCTTTCACAAATCATATGTGTTTAGATGTGATTTGTTTTGAGGGGTTTGAAAGGAATTGGAATTCAATTCCTTAGCAATTCCTTCCTGAAAATTGCTACCAAACAATGGAATTGAATTTCAATTCCCAAAGGAATTTCAATTCCTTTCTTTCCAAATAGGATGTTAGTGAATTGGAAGAATTGCAGCAATTGAAGATTTTATATATGAATGTTTGGATGCCCATAAATGCAGTGTCCAATTCCAACAAGCTTTGGGAACTTGAGATAGCTACAAGTATTGTACGTGCCTTGT
>JAGFNQ010008870.1:0-42055 GCA_024364735.1 Boesenbergia rotunda | reverse complement strand
TCCAAGGGATGATAGAATTGGTAACCCTTCGTTTCCTTAGGGTATCCAATAAATAGACATTTATCAGACTTAGCATCCAATTTGTCTGATACAATCCGCTTCACATAAGCAGGACAACCCCATATCTTAAGGTGAGTTAAGTGGGGTTTCTTACTATTCCATGTCTCATATGGAGTAGTAGAGACTACCTTGGTCAGGACTCTGTTTAGCAAGTAAACAGCTGTCCTTAGTGCATAGCCCCAAAAGGATTTTGGAAGAGTTGCATGATTCATCATCGACCTAACCATGTCCATCAAGGTTCGGTTGCGCCTCTCAGATACACCATTATACTGTGGTGTATACGGCGGAGTCCATTGGGACAATATTCCATTGTCCCTAAGATAATCTTGAAACTCTTGACTTAAGTATTCACCACCCCGATCGGATCGAAGTATCTTAATACTTTTGCCAAGCTGTTTCTCTACTTCATTTCTGAACTCTTTGAATTTCTCAAATGCTTCAGATTTGTGTTTCATCAAGAACACATACTCGAATCGTGAGTGATCATCGATAGAGGTGATGAAGTAGCTATAGCCTCCTTGTGCAAGAGTTGACATTGGTCCACATACATCAGTATGTATTAGACCAAGCAATTCTCCCACTGGATTACCTTTTCCGGAAAAGGGTAATTTGGTCATCTTGCCTTTTAAGCATGATTCGCATGTATCAAATGAATCGGGTTCAAATGATTCCAAAATTCCACATCGGTGTAATTTGGTCATGCGTTTCTTACTTACATGGCCAAGACGACAATGCCACGTGTAGGAGTCTATTCGATTATCTATTCTAGCACGTTTGTTGCTAACTTCGATATTGAAAACGTCACTGGATAAATCTAACGTGTAGATACTATTGCACAAAGTTTTATTCCCATAAAGAACTTCATTTAAAGTTATGTAACAACAATTGTTACTAAAAGTTAAATGATAACCCTTTTCATTCAAAATGAAATAGATACAATGTTCTTTATTAACGAAGGAACGAAATAACAATTATCCAATTCTAAGACACGTCCAGTAGGGAGCTTTAGCAAATATGTTCCGATGGAAACAGCAGCAATCTTTGCTCCATTTCCAACTTGCAAATTCGCTTCTCCTTTGACGAGTCTTCTTCTATTCCTTAGCCCCTGTATGTCATTACATATATGTGAGCTACACCCAGTATCAAGTACCCAGGTGTTTGAGGAAATAGAGTGACATTCAATAACGAAGATACTTGAAGAGGATGGGGCATCGGATGCCTTCTCTTTCAAGGACTCAAGATAAACTTTGTAGTTTCTTCGCCAGTGACCCTCCTTGCCATAGTGATGGCAAGTGTCTTTTAGGGTATTTTCAGTCTTTTTGGCCTTTTTCTTCTTTCCCTTATTCTGTTCTTTGGCCTTCCTCTTAGAACCTTTCTTCGAGGAACCAACTAACAGTACCGTCTTTTGATCCTGCTTCACAGAAGGCTCTACAGTCTTCAGCAGGTTGAGCAACTTAGGAAACTGGTCTGGAGTTGCATTTTCAGGAGAACGGTTGGGAAGTTGATCTTCAAGGACATAAGCAAGCTTCTCTTCCTTGAGGACTATCCTCAGGTTTCGAAGCCAGTCCATGAAGTTTGGCCCAGTCAGTTTATTGGTGTCCAAAATGGAAAGCAAATTCAGAGAAGACATGATCGAGTGATTATCCTAGAAATACAAATTGAGCTTATGTGAGAAGAATGATTAAAGAATGTATCAACATACATTAATAAAATCCTATTTATTTTTCGAATTGAATAACCCTTTTTATCAATTCGGGAGATCGTAGGAACATCTCCAAATAGGTTGATATCCAACCATAGATAAGAACAACCATGGCTGTGGCCATCAAGTTTTTCTTAGCTATGAAGGTAGGTAATTATACCGATTATATATCACATATATGTAACTATCACATTATGCTATCAACTAATTGAATGTTTGCATAAAACATTGGGTTGTTAACTCATTAACAAGTATGCAACAATATACATAGCACCCAACTGCACCTCTCTTTACATCGACCTTGGCTGTGGCACAACAAATCGATGCTCCAAGCTTAAGGCTGACCCATTAATCAAGAAATAGTTTTAATATAGTTGGAGCTCATTCAACCGTTTAGTCAGGCTTGGATGTGTCCAACAACCAAAACTAAGGATTGACCTCTGACTCCAACTATATTATTCATAAACCAATTCCATGGTTTGAACATGTTGAGGTTCAAGTCGGGCATGGATGTGTCCATCAACCCAAACGAGAAACAAAACTCTGATTCTAACCATATTAATGGAAGGTGTTGGCCTTAATATTTTGTAAGGGGTTTTGGGTCTCATCCTTTCTTTTCTAAGCACATTCATGACATATAATCATGTCATGACTAACGATTTCCTTAATAAAGTATGTATGTGACTTAATTTATCAAGTCTCATTAATTGAATTAGGAACCGAATTTTCTAATTCTTATTTCATACTTTATTAAAGGAATTGTTTTGGGAAACAATTTCCTAAATTGTCATAATCAATTTCGGAAATAATATGTTCAAGACTTTGATTTCTCTAAATCAAATCTTATTAAATTAAGAGACAAATCCCTTAATTCAACTACATATTATTTTCATGAAAATCTCATTTAAGAAAACTCTATAGGAAACCATTTTCCTAATTAATTTTGGAGACAACAATATGTAAGAGCATCACATCTTAAAACATATTTTATTCATGGATTTAATTAATTACAACGAATTATTTTCTAAGGGTGGCTCCCCGAGGCTCAGATACCCAAAGAAAAGTAATTTGCTGTAAATCCAATTGGACGGCTCCCCGAGGCTCAATCCAAATCAAACATGACAATTTCATTTAAAATTGGGAAATTAAATTACAACAACTAACTTTAAATTGGACGGCTCCCCGAGGC
Source organism: Boesenbergia rotunda (assembly GCA_024364735.1). Classification (NCBI taxonomy): domain Eukaryota; kingdom Viridiplantae; phylum Streptophyta; class Magnoliopsida; order Zingiberales; family Zingiberaceae; genus Boesenbergia; species Boesenbergia rotunda. The sequence goes on along the minus strand of JAGFNQ010008870.1, from coordinate 39,104 downwards.
TCAATCCAAAATAAAGAATTTTGTTGTCAATTTAAATACCAATTCAAATTTAATTGTCAATTAACTGTCCATGAATTTGTCTAGACTTTCTTGAATGAAAGTGCCCAAAATTGCGAGATTTCATAATAGGTTTTCAGAATAATTGTAAGTTTCTGGTACAAAGAAAATTTACATATTTCCAAAATTGGAAAATTTCTAAAATAGAAAAATTTCCAAAATTGGAAAGTTTCCAAAGATGGGAAGTTTTCACAATTATTATAAAATTTCAGAAACTAGGATATTTCAAAAGTTTGCAAAATTTCATGAGGATTTCCAAACTTTGAAATTTCTAAATCTAAAATTTATTATAATTGGAAAGTTTCCATAATTGAAAAATTTTCCGAAATTGAGATCATGACAAAGTTTTCCACAAAACAATTATATGATTATGTCGAACACTAACCGGCTCTGATACCACTGTTGGGACCGGGTGCATTTTGACAAGGATACGGGTTCGTAAAATTTTAAATTTTTTACGTGCAGCGGAAGAGTTAGCATAAAATAATTTCCTAAATTATTTTAACCTCGTATCTAGCATGCAACCTTATGGTGTGTTGACATATTCATAGAATAAAACTTTGCGGAAAAGTAAACTAATTTACATTATACCTCTCGTAACTCGAAGTAAGGGACGAGATCCAACCGTAGCGTCCCTTGGAAGCTCCGTCTCTATTCGCGTCCACGCCGAGTTCTCTTCGGGATGACTTCGCAAAGTCACGAGTTTTGTGCCAACGAGAACTACTAGATCCTCCGAAGACACAACTAGAAGAACAAGAGAAAAGATAGGAAACTAACCACCAAAGTAACGGAATCTAAATTCCGGAAGAGAGGAGTTGTGGTCCACTTCTTCTTCTACTTGGTTGGCTTCTCCTTCTTCTTGATAGCTCACGGCAACCACTTGGGAGGTGAGGATGGTGCGTCGGCCCTTGCTTGGAAGGTGGGCGCCGGCCCTAATCTTCTTAAGGGGCGCCGGCCCTAATGGGAAGAAGGGAAGGAGAAGAGAATAAAAGAGAGAGAGGGAGAGATTAGCTCTTTATCAATTGGTTAGGAATAAAGGCTTCCCTTTGGTTCCTTATATAGTTGCATCTCCCTTGCTAAGTCTCCTCTTAACGGAATTAACGGAATTAGTTATAAGAATTTTATCTTATAAAATTTCTTATGACTTATTCCGTTATGCCTAGTTTTATTACAACTAATTTATAATAAAACAAATTCTTCTTCTCTTTAAATTATGGAATAAATTTTATAAGAAATTTATAAACTTCCTTATTATGAAAAATCAATTCATAATTGATTTTATAAAATTAAAATAAACCAATTCATGGATTATTTTAACTCCCATAAAAAGGAATAAATTTCTATAAATTTATTTATATAAATTTCTTTATACAAATTTATTTATCCATAATTTATAAAATAAATCTCGCTAGATCTATTTTATTAATTAAACCAAATAAAATGGTTTTCTCCCTTTAATGTGGCCGGCCAAACCAAAGAGGGTGGGCACCCTCTTTGGCCGGCCACTTCAAGCCCCACCAATCGCGAATTAAACTCATTTAATTCGCCCAATAAGCCTTCAAAAGACTTAGCCATTTTTAGCTTCCATTGCGCCTCTGATTAACTCAGATTCGACTTATTTCTCTTGATTGAAAAATTCAATTTTCAACTCGTTTTAAATTCCTCGGATTACTCGTAGTACGTGTGACTAAATAGGCTTTCGATTTATGTTGGCCGTCTATAATCAACTAATTATAGAACGATCATGAGTGACACCTAGTAGTACATCAAGACCCCCAATTAATCGAAAGATCAACGGTTTGACCTCAGAAGTAATTCTGAAACCCTTCAGCAGCTCTATTGAATCGTGCCCCATTCCCTTCACCACCTTATACCCACTTGGTTCAGGACATGGTCTGTTTGTGTCAGTCCCCACTAGACTGACTACGTCACACCTAGCCCAAGTAGTGTCTTTCTCGTCCTTTGGATTTCTAATTACTCTCATGTATTTAAGAGACTCGCACTCTAAACATGATATACTCTGGCCAGAGGTTTTGAGTAACAATCCGACGATAGGCCTGGGTATACATCTCCTCGCAAGGTGTGGTGAATCCTTTGTAGGCTGTTCAAACATCTTCGGGCACTTCGGCTTATACCCAATCATCCTGGGTCCACACCTCCTTGGAGATGCTTGCTTAAGATGTTAAAGTATAAGTCTCCATGACCAAGATGACTTGAACACCGCAAGTCAAAGGAACATCGCACTTAAGCCGCAGTAAGAACTTCATTGACATATCTATATAGATAACCATATAAAGTCTTACAGCTAGTCACTCCAATGAACTAGTTCCCTTAACTAGCATCCATGTTTATCTCCGGACATCCCAATGTCACCAGCCAGTGAGAATCAGCTGATTAGAGAATAACCCATGCTAGTCTCAACAGAATTGATAGTGTCCGTATTTATCAATTCATCGACTAGGGACATTTTCAATACTTCACATTTGCACATTTAGAGATAATCACTAGTTGTGATCCCATCACAAATTCTCTTATGCTGTGAGTTGTATTGCGGACATTCAGTAGATGAGTTTAAGATCCCAATCAAATACATAAACATGTATACTCAAATAGTGAATTATCATTTATTAAAATAAATATTTACAATCATAAGGTGATTGCCTTAGGACACTTCTCTCATATCACTAACACCGAAGACCTGACTGGAATTTGGGCACGAAGACCTGGTCAGGTGGATTGGGCAAAAGTCCAACCGGAGGAGCCGGTTGGCAAAAGGTAAACTCTCCTGAGAGGAGTAGGTGAGGACGCATTCCCCGTCGAGGGAACAGTAGGCATCGGTTCAACCTAGGGTTCCATTTGGGAGACCCAAAGTCAGAACCAAGACAGCTACGGCTGTAAATAATGGCTAACATATTTGCTTATTGTGTTTTGGAACTAACCTTGGTTGCAGGGATCGAAAGATTGGTCTTTTGCAGCGTAGGCACCTCAATGGAGTGAGGTGCCTCACTGGGGCTAGGCGCCCGTATGGATACGGGCACCCTAGTGTAAAGGCAAAAACCAAACCACTGCCGTGAAGCCTCTGGACCAAGGCAGCTCAAGCGCCCGTGAGGTCACGGGTGCCCCCATCAGCTCAGGCGCCCAAGTGAAGATGGATAAGCGCTGACAGAGCCTACGGATAAGAGATCACGCAGGGAAGGCCACGTGTAGGTGCCCCCATCGACACAGGCACCCGTATGGGTGCTATAAAAGGGGGTTCACCCCCAAGGCTTCAAGACACATCGCTCTCAACGCTCCAAGACTTTTCGTGCAAGCGCTACGCTCCGACCAGCTTTGACTTCGAGATTCCAACGCCGCCGACGACCCTCTGCTCCGAACTTCAATCCACCTCGTGTGTCGATAAAATTATTTTACGAAAAGTGTTGCAATTTAAATTCCAATTCTATTCTTGTACTCGATTTGTAAAATTCTTCTTGCGATTATAGAATTGCCCAAAGTAAACGGTCAAGGACCATGGGCCTTGGAGTAGGAGCCGACCGCTACTCCGAATCAAGTAAAATCGACTTGTGTTCATGTGTGTTATGTTATTTTCCGCTGTGTAACTGCTCTGTTTTTATCCAAAAATTTTATAACGATATTTACCCCCTCCCTCTATTGTTTTCTCCGATCCAACAAACACAAGCGCCTGAGCTGACTTGGTCCAGGGGCTTCATGGCAGTTTGCTTCGATGAATTTGTTTTTGCCTTGAACTGGGGCACCCGTATCCATTCGGGCGCCTAGCCTAGTGAGGCGCCTCACTCCATTGAGGCGCCTGAGCTGCAGAGACACCATTCCTTCGTTCCCTGCAACCAAGGTTAGTGCCAAAACACAAGAAGCAAGTATGTTAGCCATTATTTACAGCCTAAGCTGTCTTGGTTCTGACTTTGGGTCTCCCAAATGGAACCCTAGGTCGAACCGACGCCTAATGTTCCCTTCTACGGGGAACGCGTCCTCACCTACTCCTCTCGGGAGAATTTATCTCTTTGCCAACTGGCTCCTCCAGTTGGACTTTTGCCCAATCCTCCGATCAGGTCTTCGTGCCCAGTCCGCGACAAGGACTTCTTGCCCAACTTTTGATCAGGTCTTCGGTGCCCAGCCTTTTGCCAAGACTTCTTGCCCAGTCCTCGACCAGGACTTCTTGCCCAGCCCTTTGCTAGGACTTCTTGCCCAGCCCTTTGCCAGGACTTCTTGCCTAGTGTACCTAGGACTTTCCTGCACACTTAGTAACTTTATTAGATCACAAATAGTAATTAACATTGAATCCTTTGCCGACGCGCCCATCCGATGGTCGAAATAGTAATTAACTTTATTAGATCACAAATAGTAATCAACAAGTCCATCCGATGGGGAGGAAGGCGCTCAGAGCCGACACGTAGATTTGTTCGCATCACTTGTCAAATTGTAATAGAAGTCGTGGGACCCTTAGGGTCCCTCTCCCACTTAGTAATTTATCTCGAGGAATTTTCTAGCACAACCACACAACCAAGCACATAACCAATAACATGAAATAAAATAATGAAAATCTTAAATTTTCCAACTTTCATGGTCCCTTGGTCTCTAATATGCCTCCAGTCTTGTCGTCACTTCGTCTGCTCCTCCCTTTCGTCTGCATAGGCTACCTTGAGGGATCTCCGAGCCGAAATGAATAGCTAATTATTTACATCATTGATCATATACTCCACGAAGAAGTGTACATGAAATCTAGATCAACTGTAAATAAAAAAACTCGGCTAAACATGTGTCGTATTTAATTACAAAAATTAAATACCTAGCCTCGTCAACCCCGAGGATTAATTAATTATAAAAATTCACAAATCAATCACACAACACATATTTGGCCATGAAGTTGGAATCTCATGCCTGCAACACAAAGTTAGCCTACGCACATCCACGCATCATCCAACAAAATAAAATGTATGAAAATTGCAAAAATTAACCAATCCTAAACACACAAAGCCGGAAACCTTAGCTCTGATACCAATTGTTGGGTATGGCTTGGCGGATTTCCTAAGCGAATACCTGGTCAATCCAAGAAACCTCTCCATGTCTACGGATTAAAATTAATCTATATGGAGAGTCGTCTCCCATTGACCGTCTCGTGCCATGTTGAACGATACAAATTACAACATAGCCAATTACCAAAATCGGCCTTGTAATTTGCTCGACCGTTCGACCGCGGAAAATGCGACGAGTTGATCGCCGGCTTTTATGTTTATGGTTGGGGTCCAGTTAATAATTTATTCATCAAGATTTGGAATCAAAATAATATATTATTAAACATAAAATGACGAGACATATAATCATGGCACAAAATTGATATAAGGAAATACAAAGGAGCATAGAAAACGATATACCTTTCCGATCACCTCGTGGTCTTCTACCTTATGTCCCTCCCTTCGCGGACGTCGTGTGGGCGACGATCTACCATGAACTGAGATCACCAAAGACTCCAAAAGAATCCTATCCTCTAGTCGACCAAAACCCTAGTCCCTAGGTTTTGCGCCGCCGACCTCCTTCCCCCTCTCCCTTGTTCTTGCGCCGCCAGCCACCGTGGACCACCAAAGCCCCACCGACCACAAGAAAGCCTTTGAGAGGAAGATTAAGAAGAAGAAGAAGAAGAGAAAGATGCTTCTTCTTCACCAAACCAAGCCGCATAAACCTCCTTCCCTCACCTTGCTTGCGCTGCCACCTTCTCCAAGAGAAGGTTGGTTTTCTCCACAACCGGCCACCTTCTTCTCCTTCTCCCTGCTGCCGAGAGTCACAAAAGAAGGGGAAAGACTCCTTCTTATCCCTGCAACTTCTGGCCAAGAGGTGGAGAAGAAAAATTGAGAGAAGAGAAGTGGATCACCCTCTTCTTCAATGGTACCGCCGGTTAACCTAGGAGAGAGGGAAGAGGGAGAGAGAGAGAGCCTTGGATGGTTTTTGGATTAATTGGATTAAGTCTTGGTTTCTTGATCCCATAGGGTATATATAAGGCTAAGGTAGGAACCAAGAGGAGGAGTTGGTTCTTGGCCCACTAATGGATCTAAACCCGATCCATTAATTAAGATTCATTCCACTAAAGGATCTTAATTGAACTTCCTTACCAACCCTCATATTTTCATATGGGCTCCACATATTACGAGTCATCCATCCCCCCATGTTTAAGATATCGAATGCCCATTAATTAATTAAATTACTGATAATTTAAATTAATTAACTTCTGGATCCTTGATTAGTACCACTCAACCTTATCATCGTGCCGAATCAAATCCACCTGCAGGGTTTAGCACGATGAACCTTTTGAGCTCATCAAGGGGGCATCATCATCTCGACTCACCAGGACATGAATTCCGTCAATAATCAACGACACATCATATTATTAATATTATCTCCCAACTTAACGGGTCTATCGATCTAACAGAATAGATCTCGCTCATTGATAAATTAAAGAAATAATAATTAATAATATATGTCCGTTATTATTTCGGGATTAAGGGATCGTACTCCATAATATAAACTGAGGTCCTATCCAATTATTAAGTCAGTATAAATAGGATAACCTCGGGTTTTAGTCTTGCTCAATGTACTCATAGCACACTAGTATAATTCTATGGTCAAGACCAACCAAACCTAATTACACTACAACCATCCCGATGGGTTGCCCAATTCCATCTCGATTGTGAGCCTCTACTTATACTAGGCAGGGAACTGATAACACGATCTTCCGTGTGTCACCACATACCATGTTATCTACAATGCGAAGTATTGGACTTCATGCATGTACTAATGTAAACAGACACCTAGTGTAGTTGTGATTCTCTTTTCATAATAAAGATATTCATATATAAAAGTCATATCTTTCAGTATACACATCTTACACATACCTCGTTCCGCCCACGGCTCATTCAACCCTGAGTTCGGTCGTGGATGGGGCTCCGCCTCCCGAGTTGATCTCGGGTCTTCTGGCCCGGGTGAGCGCAGGCGCTATCCATCCCGCGATGCTCTCGAGGCCCGATCCCTTGGGGTGAGCCCGGGGGGCCTTCTGGCCGACCTCCCCGGGCGGGTCCCCTGAAGGAGATCTTGTGGCCCGGGTAGGAAAGTCTTTCTGATTCGAAGTGTCACGTCCCGCAACTTCTTCATCCCACGTGTCCGCCACAGGCTTAGTCAACCCTATCACAAGTCCCTTCCTCTAAGTCTGATCGAAGGAAGTGTGGTTGACTGATCGGACTGCGTGGTGATGGAGAAGCTGGGCCCTATCTTCTTTCACCTTCTTTAAGTTTCAACCGGACCTTTAGACATATCCCGCGAGTCCCTTGACTCTGGCTGATTTTTTGAATATGTCTCGTACCGCTGCGAGCTTTGCGGCAGCCAAGGTGACGTAATTGCTCAGCGCATGCAACAGCGCCACATGTCTTTTTCCTTGCTTTGTGGCATACTGCGGGCCATACGAAGTGACGGCGATAAGGGCTAGCCGATCCTCGAGACAACCCGTTAATATCATCAACCTGCTGGCCTTTTATTGCCTTGGGGGATGTGTCGTGCCCCTATAAAAGTGGGTGCGACAGCGCCCTGCGGCAGCCTTACCCTAGTTGCTATCAAGAGTCCTCCTTACTTACTTGTCCTTCTTGCTGCCGCGTTTTCTCGATGGGAGTACATCCTCCTTCATTCTATCTTCCCCTCATTCTTTCCCCTTGGGTCTGATGGAGAAGATAAAGAAGTCTTCAGGTGCCGATGAGTGCTCCTTGAGAGAATTAGGATTTCGTCCCGAGTGGTATGAGACCATCTCTTCCAAGGTTAAGCCGGAATCCCTCCAGGCTGCCTGTCAAAAATACGGCATCCCGACAAATTGGGAGATAAGGGTCCCTACCGCAGGTCAATCACCGGTGACCACCGGTGAGGATTTTTACATCTTTTTCCTGGGTCAACTAGAACTAGGGCTTCGCTTCCCTGTCCATCCTTATTTCATGAATGTTGCCCATTACTTCCGCATCCCGCTTCAACAACTGGCTCCGAACGCCTTCGCCTAGATGGGCGGGGCTCTCGTTCTCTTCAAACTTTTCGTCATTCCTCTGACCCCCCCATTCTTCCATTTCTTCTTCATCCCCGTTGGGTCTCACGGGGCATTTGGCTTCACCGCTCGTTTTAGTCATAGATTTCTATGGGGCCTTCCTTCCTCTCACAAGGGGTGGAAGGAAAGAATTTTCTACATCCGGCTTCCCGAGTGTCCTTTCAGCGACATCCACTGGATGGAGAACTTGCCCACTACCCCAAACCTGGGTGATTTCTAACAGGACGTGGGATATCAGAGAGCTAAGAGTATCCTGGCGGGGATGGAATTCCATGGACTCCAGTTGGTGCAGTGCGAGGAGATTCTTTATCGGGCTGAGATTAGTCTGAGGATTACACCCCTCAGCTCCAACCTTCATAAGTTGCTTTGCACCTGGTACAGTGCCTGGTGAATGCTAACTGATGCCCTCCTGCCTTTTACCCTGCAGGCGACATTATGTTTCCTCTCATGATGAATAAGCTCCTGAAGTGGGACCAGGCTAATGAACAGGTGTTGATCCCAGGGTCGGTATCTTCGCCCCCGCAGGAATCCCCTCTGAGGGTGGCGAAGTGGAGGGAGAGTTGTCGACGGGCCCAGCAGTGCCAGAGGTCTGCCAAGGCAGTGACGCCTTGGAGTCGCCCCTAATCTTTAAAGGGGGGCCACCTGCCACCGTTGCGGAGGCTCCACCGGAAAAAGAGGCGTCTGCACCGTCTGTCGTGCCTTCCGCAATCCATGTGCCTAAAAAGAAACGTCGAGAGCAGCGATCCCAACAGGATCACCCTCTAAAATGATTAAAGAAAGGCTTGCGCTCGGCTGCCTCCGAGGATGTAGCTTCCCAGTCTTCGATCGTCGGGGCAGGATCTCCCTCCCCCATCATCGCTACGTCTCTTCCCGTCACCAATGCCACAGCCCCTCCGGCCGACCTTCCAACCATTCCTCGCGGCAAGGAGGTGTCCACGGGGCTGCCCCGCTCTCAGTCCATCCGCATAACGGGGGTCACTATTGAGGCGGCGCCGAGTGCTTCAAGTTCAGACGGAGATGTTCCTCACCCCAGTGACATCCCATACCAGTCCGAGCCTCCTACTGAGGGGACTCTCGTTCTATCGTAGCGGGTAGCTGGATCAGCCCACTACCTGGGCATGCTGCATCATCCTTACTGGCGGTAAATATCCTGAGTGCGCTCTTCATTTCATCTCAACATCCTTTTACTACCTATCTGTATTTGCCCCACAAGTTGCCTCTAACTACGCGGCCATGAGCCGCCTACTGCATGCTGGAGGGGTTACTGAAGACCTTCTGCGGCGGGTGGCAGATGATGAGGCGGAAACCGGTCGGGCTTGCGAGGCCGACCTCTTGCAGCTGGAGGTCAGCCGAGCCCTTTGAGAGAAAATTGAGCATCACTTGTCCGCCTTAATAACGACCGAGGATACCCTGCATGGTTACAGACTCCGGGAACGCCTGGGATCCGAGAAGAACCAGGCACTGGAAGAGGAACTGCAGAAGCTATCGCAAGAGCGGGATCAACTCTAGGCTCGCACGAGGGAGCTAGCTGATCAAGTTGACTTCCTGGAGTCTGCTAAGAAGGCCCTGGAGGACTGGGTGTTGGGTCCGGGTGCATGTTGACAAGGATACGGGTTCGTAAAATTCTAAATTTTTACGTGCAGCGGAAGAATTAGCATAAAATAATTTCTCAAATTATTCTAACCACGTATCTAGCATGCAACCTTATGGTGTGTGGACATGATCATAAAATAAAACTTTGCGGAAAAGTAAACTAATTTACTTTGTACCTCGCGTAACTCGAAGAAAAGGGACGAGATCCAACCGTAGCATCCCTTGGAAGCTCTGCCTCTATTCGCGTCCACGCCGAGTTCTCTTCGGGATGACTTCGCAAAGTCACGAGTTTTGTGCCGATGAGAACTACTAGATTCTCTATTGGAACAACTAGAAGATCAAGAGAGAAGAAAGGAAACTAACCACCAAGAATCGGAATCTAAATTCCGGGAAGATAGGAGATGCGATCCGCTTCTTCTTCTTCATCTTCGGTTCCTTCTTGATGGAAGCTTGCACCGGCCCTAGGAGGAGGAAGCGCCGGCCCTAGGTGGAGGAAGCTTGGGCGCCGGCCCTAGGATTAGGGATGTGGGCGCCGGCCCTAAGGGGAAGGGAGAAGGAGAGAATAAGAAAGAGAGAGGGAGAGAATTAATCTCTTGATTACTCTATTGATTCGAATTCAAGGCTTGCCTTTGGTTCCTTTATATAGTAACCTCTCCCTTGCCAAGTCTCCCTCTTAACAGAATTTTCATAACAAATTTATCCTATAAATTCTCTTATGAATTATTCTGTTTAAGCCAAGTTTATTATAACTAACTTTATAATAAAACAAATACTTCTCTCTTTTAATTATAGAATAAAATTTGTATAAAATTTTCTTATCATGGATAAATCAATTCATAATTGATTATTAAAATTAAACCAATTCATGGTTCATTTTAATTTCCATAAAAAGAATAAATTTACTACAAATTTCTTTATAAATCTCTTTATATAAATTTCTTTATATATCAATTTATTTATCCATAATTTATAAAACAAATCGCGCTAGATTTATTTTATTAATTAAACCAATTAAATTGGTTTATTCCCCTTTTAATGGCCGGCCAAGCCAAGAGGGTGGACACCCTCTTTGGCCGGCCAAACCAAGCCGATCCCATCGCGAATTAAACTCATTTAATTCGCCCAATAAGCCTTCAAAAGACTTAGCCATTTTTTGCTTCCATTGCGCCTCTGATTAATTCAGATTCGACTTATTTCTCTTGATCGAAAAATCTAATTTTCAACTCGTTTTAAATCCCTCGGATTACTCGTAGTGCGTGTGACTAAATAGGCTTTCGATTTATGTAGGTCGTCTATAATCAACTAACTATAGAACGATCATGAGTGGCACCTAGTAGTACATCATGACCCCCAATTAATCGAAAGATCAACGGTTGATCTCAGAAAGAATTCTGAAACCTTTCAGCAGCTCTAATGAATTGTGCCCCATTCCCTTCACCACCTTATACCCACTTGCTTCAGGACATGGTCTGTTTGTGTCAGTCCCCACTAGACTGACTACGTCACACCTAGCCCAAGTAGTGTCTTTCTCGTCCTTTGGATTTCTAATTACTCTCATGTATTTAAGAGACTCACACTCTAAACATGATATGCTCTGGCCAGAGGCTTTGAGTAACAATCCAACGATAGGCATGGGTATACATCTCCTCGCAAGGAGTGGTGAATCCTTTGTAGGCTATTCAAACATCTTCGGGCACTTCGGCTTATACCCAATCATCCTGGGTCCACACCTCCTTGGAGATGCTTGCTTAAGATGTTAAAGTATAAGTCTCCATGACCAAGATGACTTGATCACCGCAAGTCAAAGGAACATCGCACTTAAGCTGCAGTAAGAACTTCATTGACATATCTGTATAGAAAACCATATGAAGTTTTACAGCTAGTCACTCCAATGAACTAGTTCCCTTAACTAGCATCCATGTTTATCTCCGAACATCCCAATGTCACCAGCCAGTGAGAATCAGCTGATTAGAGAATAACCCATGCTAGTCTCAACAGAATTGATAGTGTCCGTTTTTATCAATTCATCGACTAGGGATACTTTCAATACTTCACAATTGCACATGTAGAGATAATCACTAGTTGTGATCCCATCACAAATTCTCTTATGCTGTGAATTATATTGCGGACATTCAGTAGATGAGTTTAAGATCCCAATCAAATACACAAACATGTATACTCAAATAGTGAATTATCATTTATTAAAATAAATGTTTACAATCATAAGGCGATTGCCTTTGGACACTTCTCTCATATCACTAACAAACTCCCACTTGGCCTAATGCCAATCGCTACGGTATCCAATACCACAGGCTCTAACATGACCCTCAAACATGTTTTGAGGTAAGGCCTTAGTTAAAGGATCCGCTAAATTCCTTTCAGTGGGAATTTTCTCAATTTGTATATCATTCCTACTTATAATCTCTCTGATCAGATGATAGCGGCGAAGCACGTGTTTGGATCGCTGATGAGAACTTGGTTCCTTTGCTTGTGCAATAGCTCCATTGTTGTCGCAGTAAACCGGCACTGCTTCATCAATGGTTGGAACCACGCCAAGTTCAGAGACGAACTTCTTGATCCAGACTGCTTCCTTTGCTGCTTCTGAAGCTGCGATATATTCTGCATCCGTGGTAGAATCCGCTACGGTGTCTTGCTTGGAACTTGTCCAACTTACTGCGCCTCCATTCAAAGTAAATACGTATCCAGACTGAGATTTGGAGTCATCCTTATCTGTCTGGAAACTGGCATCTGTATACCCACGTATTACCATATCTCCTTCTCCATATATTAGGAACACATCCTTAGTTCTTCTTAAGTACTTAAGGATTGCCTTAACAGCCGCCCAATGATCCATTCCTGGATCCGACTAGTATCTGCTTGTGACGCTCAAAGCATACGATACATCGGACCTTGTACATAACATAGCATACATGATAGATCCTATCGCGGATGCATAAGGAATCTTATTCATGCAAATCCTCTCGTCTTCTGTGCGCGGACACATAGACTTTGAAAGGTTGATCCCATGCCTGATGGGAAGGTAACCTTTCTTGGATTCCGACATGCTAAACCTTTTTAGCACTCGGTCTATATATGTAGACTGCGAAAGACCAAGCAACCATTTTGATCTATCTCTATAGATTCTAATCCCAAGGATATAGGTTGCTTCTCCCAGGTCTTTCATGGAGAAAGTTTTGGACAACCAAATTTTAACTGTCTGTAAGACTGATATATCATTTCCTATAAGCAATATGTCATCGACATATAATACTAGGAATACGACTGCACTCCCGCTAACCTTCTGGTACACACAAGGTTCGTCAGGATTTTGTGAGAAATCAAACTCTTTGATTGTCTCATCAAAACGGATGTTCCAGCTCCTAGATGCTTGCTTCAGTCCATATATGGATCGTCGAAGCTTGCATACTTTGGTTTTGTCAACCGATGTAAAACCTTCAGGTTGTATCATGTATACATCCTCAAGCAGGTTTCCATTAAGGAAAGCTGTTTTCACATCCATTTGCCATATCTCATAATCATAATGAGCTGCTATGGCTAGGAGCATCCGAATGGATTTAAGCATAGCTACTGGCGAATAGGTTTCGTCATAATCAATTCCTTGTTTCTGACGATATCCCTTTGCCACTAATCTAGCCTTAAAGGTAACTACATTACCTTCCATGTCGGTTTTCTTCTTGAAAACCCACTTGCACCCTATGGGCTTAATCCCTTCAGGTGGGTTAACCAAGTCCCATACTTGGTTTTCGTACATGGAATCCATTTCCGACTTCATGGCCTCAAGCCATTTGTCCCTTTCTGAACTTTTCAGAACATCTTCATAACTGATAGGTTCGTCATCGCTTATGAGTAACACGTCGTTCGATTCACTTACGAGAAATCCGTATCTCTCTGGAATATTGCGTGTCCTATCAGATCTACGAAGAGGTGGTGTAGTTTTAGGTTCAACTGATAGCTAATCATTATGAGTTATTGGTTGTGGGTCTAGACTAGGTGTCTCTATAATGTCTATTGAAGTTTCTTGAACTTCATCAAGTTCAATGCCACTCCCACTGTTTTCTTGTAAAAGAAATTCTTTTTCCAGAAATACAGCATGCCTTGAAACAAACACCTTTTGTTCCAAGGGATGATAGAATTGGTAACCCTTCGTTTCCTTAGGGTATCCAATAAATAGTCATTTATCAGACTTAGCATCCAATTTGTCTAATACAATCCGCTTCACATAAGCAGGACAACCCCATATCTTAAGGTCAGTTAAGTGGGGTTTCTTACTGTTCCATGTCTCATATGGAGTAGTAGAGACTACCTTGGTCGGGACTCTGTTTAGCAAGTAAACAGCTGTCTTAAGTGCATAGCCCCAAAAGGATTTTGGAAGAGTTGCATGATTCATCATCGACCTAACCATGTCCATCAAGATTCGGTTGCGCCTCTCAGATACACCATTATGCTGCGGTGTATATGGCGGAGTCCATTGGGACAATATCCCATTGTTATAATCTTGAAACTCTTGACTCAAGTATTCACCACCCCGATCGGATCGAAGTATCTTAATACTTTTGCCAAGCTGTTTCTCTACTTCATTTCTGAACTCTTTGAATTTCTCAAAGGCTTCAGATTTGTGTTTCATCAAGAACACGTACCCGAATCGTGAGTGATCATCGATAAAGGTGATGAAGTAGCTATAGCCTCCTTGTGCAAGAGTTGACATTGGTCCACATACATCAGTATGTATTAGACCAAGCAATTCTCCCACTGGATTACCTTTTCCGGAAAAGGGTAATTTGGTCATCTTGCCTTTTAAGCATGATTCGCATGTATCAAATGAACCGGGTTCAAATGATTCTAAAATTCCACATCGGTGTAATTCGGTCATGTGTTTCTTACTTACATGGCCAAGACGACAATGCCAAGTATAGGAGTCTATTCGATTATCTATTCGAGCACGTTTGTTGCTAACTTCGATATTGAAAACGTCACTGGATAAATCTAACGTGTAGATACCATTGCACAAAGTTCCATTCCCATAAAGAACGCCATTTAAAGTTATGTAACAACAATTGTTACTAAAAGTTAAATGATAACCCTTTTCATTCAAACATGAAATAGATGCAATGTTCTTTATTAACGAAGGAACAAAATAACAATTATCCAATTCTAAGACACGTCCAGCTGGGAGCTTTAGCAAATATGTTCTGATGGCAACAGCAGCAATCTTTGCTCCATTTCCAACTCGCAAATCCGCTTCTCCCCTGACGAGTCTTCTTCTATTCCTTAGCCCCTGTATGTCATTACATATATGTGAGCTACACCCAGTATCAAGTACCCAGGTATTTGAGGAAATAGAGTGACATTCAATAACGAAGATACCTGAAGAGGATGGCGCATCGGATGCCTTATTCTTCAAGGACTCAAGATAAACCTTGCAGTTTCTTCGCCAGTGACCCTCCTTGCCACAATGATGGCAAGTTCCTTTTGGTTTCTTTTCAGTCTTTTTGGCCTTTTTCTTCTTTCCTTTATTCTGTTCTTTGGCCTTCCTCTTAGAACCTTTCTTCGAGGAACCAACTAACATTACCGCCTTTTGATCCGGCTTTACAGAAGGCTCTACAGTCTTTAGCAGGTTGAGCAACTCGGGAATGGTGGTCTCTAGTTTATTCATCCGATAGTTCATCACAAATTGTGAATAACTTTTGGGCAAACAATTCAGAATTAAGTCAATACTTAGTTCATGATCCATTGCAAAATCGAGTGTGTTCAGTCGCTCAATGTACCTCAACATCTTTAACACAAACTGCGAGGCAGAAGTGCCTTCCTGCATCTTAGTGGTGAAGAGGAGTCTGGAGACTTCGAACCTTTCGGATCTCGCCTGCTCTTCAAACAACTCATGAAGATGGAAGATGATGGTATAAGCATCCATATGCTCATGCTGCTTTTGCAGCTCAGGTATCATAGAGGCTAGCATGATGCAACTCGCAAGTTCAGAATCGGTCACATGTTTCTGATAGGCCACTAGCTGGTCTGGAGTTGCACCTTCTGGAGGTTGGTTAGGAAGTTGATCTTCAAGGACATAAGCAAGCTTTTCTGCCTTGAGGACTATCCTCAGGTTTCGAAGCCAGTCCATGAAGTTCGGCCCGGTCAGTTTGTTGGTGTCCAAGATGTAACGCAAATTCAGAGAAGACATGATCGAGTGATTAACCTTGAAATACAAATTGAGCTTATGTGAGAAGAATGATTAAAGAATGTATCAATATACATAAATAAAAATCCTATTTATTTTTCAAATTGAATAACCCTTTTTATCAATTCGGGAGATTGTAGGAACATCTCCAAATAGGTTGATATCCAACCATAGATAAGAACAACCATGGCTGTGGCCATCAAGTCATTCTTAGCTATGAAGGTAGGTAATTATACCGATTACACATCACATACAATTTCCTTAATAAAGTATGTATGTGACTTAATTTATCAAGTCTCATTATTTGAATTAGGAACCGGATTTCCTAATTCTAATTTCATACTTTATTTAAGGAATTGTTTTGGGAAACAATTTCCTAAATTGTCATAATCAATTTCGGAAATAATATGTTTTAAGACTTTGATTTCTCTAAATCAAATCTTATTAAATTAAGAGACAAATCCCTTAATTCAACCACATATTATTTTCATGAAAATCTCTTTTAAGAAACTCTATAGGAAACTATTTTCCTAATTAATTTTGGAGACAACAATATGTAAGAGCATCACCTCTTAAATCATATTTTATTCATAGATTTAATTAATTACAACAAATCGTTTTTTAAGGGTGGCTCCCCGAGGCTCAGATACCCAAAGAAAAGTAATTTGTTGTAAATCCAATTTGGACGGCTCCCCGAGGCTCAATCCAAATCAAACATGACAATTTCAATTAAAATTGGGAAATTAAATTACAACAACTAACTTTAAATTGGACGGCTCCCCGAGGCTCAATTCAAAATAAAGAATTTTGTTGTCAATTTAAAAACCAATTCAAATTTAATTGTCAATTAACAGTCCATGAATTTGTCTAGACTTTCTTAAAAGAAAGTGCCCAAAATTGCGAGATTTCATAATAGGTTTTCAGAATAATTGTAAGTTTCTGGTACAAAGAAAACTTACATATTTCCAAAATTAAAAAATTTCTAAAATAGAAAAATTTCCAAAATTGGAAAGTTTCCAAAGATGGGAAGTTTTCACAATTATTATAAAAATTCAGAAACTAGAAAATTTCAAAAGTTTGTGAAATTTCATGAGGATTTCCAAACTTTGAAATTCCTAAATCTAAAATTTTTATAATTGGAAAGTTTCCATATTGAAAAATTTTCCAAAATTGAGATCATGACAAAGTTTTTCACAAAACAATTATATGATTATGTCGAACACTAACCGGCTCTGATACCACTGTTGGGTCCGGGTGCATGTTGACAAGGATACGGGTTCGTAAAATTCTAAATTTTTACGTGCAGCGGAAGAATTAGCATAAAATAATTTCTCAAATTATTCTAACCACGTATCTAGCATGCAGCCTTATGGTGTGTGGACATGATCATAAAATAAAACTTTGCGGAAAAGTAAACTAATTTACTTTGTACCTCGCGTAACTCGAAGAAAAGGGACGAGATCCAACCGTAGCGTCCCTTGGAAGCTCCGCCTCTATTCGCGTCCACGCCGAGTTCTCTTCGGGATGACTTCGCAAAGTCACGAGTTTTGTGCCGACGAGAACTACTAGATTCTCTATTGGCACAACTAGAAGATCAAGAGAGAAGAAAGGAAACTAACCACCAGGAATCGAAATCTAAATTCCGGGAAGGTAGGAGATGCGATCCGCTTCTTCTTCTTCTTCTTCGGTTCCTTCTTGATGGAAGCTTGCGCCGGCCCTAGGAGGAGGAAGCGCCGGCCCTAGGTGGAGGAAGCTTGGGCGCCGACCCTAGGATTAGGGATGTGGGCGCCGGCCCTAAGGGGAAGGGAGAAGGAGAGAATAAGAGAGAGAGAGGGAGAGAATTAATCTCTTGATTACTCTATTGATTCGAATTCAAGGCTTGCCTTTGGTTCCTTTATATAGTAACCTCTCCCTTGCCAAGTCTCCCTCTTAACAGAATTTTCATAACAAATTTATCCTATAAATTCTCTTATGAATTATTCTGTTTAAGCCAAGTTTATTATAACTAACTTTATAATAAAACAAATACTTCTCTCTTTTAATTATGGAATAAAATTTGTATAAAATTTTCTTATCATGGATAAATCAATTCATAATTAATTATTAAAATTAAACCAATTCATGATTCATTTTAATTTCCATAAAAAGAATAAATTTACTACAAATTTCTTTATAAATCTCTTTATATAAATTTCTTTATATATCAATCTATTTATCCATAATTTATAAAACAAATCGCGCTAGATTTATTTTATTAATTAAACCAATTAAATTGGTTTATTCCCCTTTTAATGGCTGGCCAAACCAAGAGGGTGGACACCCTCTTTGGCTGGCCAAACCAAGCCGATCCCATCGTGAATTAAACTCATTTAATTCGCCCAATAAGCCTTCAAAAGACTTAGCCATTTTTAGCTTCCATTGCGCCTCTGATTAATTCAGATTCGACTTATTTCTCTTGATCGGAAAATCCAATTTTCAACTCGTTTTAAATCCCTCGGATTACTCGTAGTACGTGTGACTAAATAGGCTTTCGATTTATGTTGGTCGTCTATAATCAACTAATTATAGAACGATCATGAGTGGCACCTAGTAGTACATCATGACCCCCAATTAATCGAAAGATCAACGGTTGACCTCAAAAAGAATTCTGAAACCTTTCAGCAGCTCTAATGAATTGTGCCCCATTCCCTTCACCACCTTATACCCACTTGGTTCAGGACATGGTCTGTTTGTGTCAGTCCCCACTAGACTGACTACGTCACACCTAGCCCAAGTTGTGTCTTTCTCGTCCTTTGGATTTCTAATTACTCTCATGTATTTAAGAGACTCACACTCTAAATATGATATGCTTTGGCCAGAGGCTTTGAGTAACAATCCGACGATAGGCCTGGGTATACATCTCCTCGCAAGGAGTGGTGAATCCTTTGTAGGTTGTTCAAACATCTTCGGGCACTTCGGCTTATACCCAATCATCCTGGGTCCACACCTCCTTGGAGATGCTTGCTTAAGATGTTAAAGTATACGTCTCCATGACCAAGATGACTTGAACACCGCAAGTCAAAGGAACATCGCACTTAAGCTGGAGTAAGAACTTCATTGACATATCTGTAAAGATAACCATATGAAGTTTTACAGCTAGTCATTCCAATGAACTAGTTCCCTTAACTAGCATCCATGTTTATCTCCGGACATCCCAATGTCACCAGCCAGTGAGAATCAGCTAATTAGAGAATAACCCATGCTAGTCTCAACGGAATTGATAGTGTCCATTTTTATCAATTCATCGACTAGGGATACTTTCAATACTTCACAATTGCACATGTAGAGATAATCACTAGTTGTGATCCCATCACAAATTCTCTTATGCTGTGAATTATATTGCGGACATTCAGTAGATGAGTTTAAGATCCCAATCAAATACACAAACATGTATACTCAAATAGTGAATTATCATTTATTAAAATAAATGTTTAAAATCATAAGGCGATTGCCTTAGGACACTTCTCTCATATCACTAACACTGGGGCACAGAAGGAGAGCGCCTGTTGGCTTTGCGAGAACATAACTTGGAAATGTCGAGCTCTTATGCAGTCGATCTCCAGGATCAAGTGATCCAAGCTAAAAAACAAGCTGCTGCTGCTTCCCAGAAGCTTCAGGAAGTACAAGAGGTTCAGGCGCACCTGTTCTGAGATGTGGAGGCACTGAAATCTGCCAAAGCGGAAGTCGAAGCCAAGGTACAACAACAGCAGAGGGATCATGTAATTCAAGTATCCCAGATTGAGGCGGGGTCAAAGGCAAAATTCTTGGAATTGGAGGAGTACGCCGAGATAGTAGTTGTGGAAGCATTTAAGCGCCTCAAACATTGCTTCTACGACGCTATCAAGCAGTTGGAGAAGGACTAGCTATTGAAACTAGGCTCCGACTTGTGCACGATAACTGTCCAGCGTGTCTGGGACAATCATTCCCCCAAAGTGTAGGCTTTATAGGACACCTCCTATCATGTGCATAGCCTCCCCTAATCCTCCTTTGGCCGCTGCTTCTTATTAATCTCTCTTTCCTAGGACGAATGTTTGCTTGATTTGTCGTCGAACTTCTTATTTTTGGAGTGATTTCTCGAGCAGACATGAGGGTTCTATCCGTTCTTGACCGGGCATGTATAGCTTCGAGGCCAATCCTACACACCGAGAGGCTGTAGGATTTAATCAGCTCTTGGCCGGGCATGTACAACTCCGAGGCCAAGCCTACACACTGAGAGGCTGTAGGGTTTAATCAGCTCTTGGCCGAGCGTGTACAGCTCCGAGGCCAAGCCTACACACCGAGAGCCTGTAGGGTTTTAATCAGCTCTTGGCCGGTCATGTATAGCTCCGAGGCCAAGCCTACACACTGAGAGGATGTAGGGTTTAATCAACTCTTGGCCGGGCGTGTACAGCTCTGAGGCCAAGCCTACACACCGAGAGGTTGTAGGGTTTAATAAGCTCTTGGCCGGGCATGTACAGCTCCGAGGCTAAGCCTACACACCGAGAGGCTGTAGGGTTTAATCAGCTCTTGGCCGGGTATGTACAGCTCCAAGGCCAAGCCTACACACCGAGAGGTTATAGGGTTTAATCAGCTATTGGTCGGGCATGTACAGCTCCGAGGCCAAGCCTACACACCGAGAGGCTGTAGGGTTTAATCAGCTCTTGGCCAGGTGTGTACAGCTCCGTGGCCAAGCCTACACGCCGAGAGGTTGTAGGGTTTAATCATCTCTTGGCCGGGCATGCACAGTTCTGAGGCCAAGCCTACACACCGAGAGATTGTAGGGTTTAATCAGCTCTTGGCCTGGCGTTTACAGCTCCGAGTCCAAGCCTACACACCGAGTGGCTGTAGGGTTTAATCAGCTCTTGGCCGGGCATGTACAGCTCTGAGGCTAAGCCTACACATCGAGAGGCTGTAGGGTTTAATCAGCTCTTGGCTGGGCATGTACATCTTCGAGGCCAAGCCTACACACCGAGAGGCTGTAGGGTTTAATTAGCTCTTGGTCGGGCATGTACAGCTCCGAGGCCAAGCCTACACACCGAGAGGCTGTAGGGTTTAATCACAGATGGAGACTTAGCGTTTCCTGAATGATATTCCATTCACACCCTTTATTGATTACATGGCAAGGCCGTGAAGAAGTGAAAAATACATCAAACAAATGCAGTACGCGACAACTCGCTGAGTACAGTAGGGGCGGAGATGGTTAGCAAGGCAGGACCTTTCCAATCTCTTGCCTTTATTGTCTTCTAAATAGTAGCTGACTCCTGTGAGTTTTTTGATGACGACGTAGGGGTCGTCCCACTGCGGCTCTAATTTCCCGGGGTCACCTACCGGTTTTATTCTCTCCCAGACTCGATCACCTACCTCGAAGCTACGGGCGATCACTCGGCGATTGTAAGCTAGCTGCATCCTTCTCCGATATGCCTCTAACCTTGTTGCGGCTTTATCCCATACTCCGATATGAGGTATAGATCAATCAAATGCTCCTGGTCATTATCTTCCTTGCGATAATGTTGCCGTCGCGTGGGCTCTTCCCCAACCTCCACCGGGATGATGTCTTCAAAGCCGTAGACCAGCTGGAAAGGGCTCTCGCCCGTTCCTTCTTTCGGGGTAGTTCGGTAGGACCACAGGATGTTGGGAAGTTCTTCGACCCAGCTGCCTCCGACATGGTCCAGCTTTATCTTGAGCCCTCGTATAATTTCCCGATTGACGACTTCGGCTTGTCCAATGCTTTGCGGGTATGCGACTGAGGTGAAGGCCTACCGGATGCCCAATCCTTTGTTGGATCGAGAGAAACGATAGAGGGTGAATATCGTAAAACGTTCGGATTAACAGTTAGAGAAATTACGCAGCGGAAATTTAAATCAAACACACGTAAACACCAAAGTTTTTACTTGGTTCGGAGTCGCGGTAGGCTCCTACTCCAAGGCCCACGGTCGTTGACCGTTTTCTGCGGGCAATTCTATATGTTCGCAAAAACAGTTTACAAGATTGTATTACAAAATTAGTGCAGTAAATTTAAAAGTAACTCTTCTTTACCGACGTCCGAATGTAGATTTGTATTTTCGGAGCAGTGGGACGTCGTCGGCGCTTGAATCTCGAGTCGGGAGGTTTCCCGAGCAGAGCGCGGGAGCAGAAGAGCGTGAATGCGTTGAAAGGATTGATTTACAAAGCCTTGGGGTCGAGGGCCCTTTTATAGCCCCTGGGGGTGCCCGGAACGTCGAGGACGCCCCCCCATGTGTCAGCTGATCCAAGTTCCTCTCGGTCAGCTCTGATCCCTTCAAACTCGGGATCAGGCTTTGACGGGGGCGCCCGAGACGCTAGGGGCGCCCGGGTTGACCGGGTCAACTCTTATCCGTTGGCTTCGCTGGCTTCCACTTCGTTAGCTTGAATTGGGGGCGCCCGGACCATCCGGGGCGCCCGGGAGCATGGGGGGCGCCCGGGAGCACAGGGGCGCCCCGCCCATGAGCTGTCGAAGCACTTCTTTTGCTTCATCTATTTTGTATTCACCTTGGGGGCGCCCGGGACACTCCGGCCGCCCTACTCAGCTACTGCCTCACTCCTTTAAGGCTCTCTGAGCTGCAGACACTCGTTCCTTCGGGCCTGCATCCAGGGTTAGGCCAAAATAACATAAAGAAATAATATGTTAGTTTTATACAGCCTTAGCTGTCTTGGTTCTGACATTGGGTCTCCCAAATGGAGCCCTAGGTCGAACCGACGCCTACTGTTCCCTCCACGGGGAACGCGTCCTCACCTACTCCTCTCGGGAGAATTTACTTGATGCCAACCGGCTCCTCCGGTTGGACTCTTGCCCAGCAGTCCTTCGCCAGGTGCCTAGCTGTCCTTTGCCAGGTCTTCAATACCAAGCTGCCCTTCGCCTGGTGCCTAACAGTCCTTCGCTAGGGATTTGTATCCTGGCATTCCTTCGCCAGGTGCCTAGCAGTCCTTCGCTAGGGCTTTGTATCCTGGCAGTCCTTCGCCAGGTGCCTAGCAGCCCTTTGCTAGGACTTTGTTTCCTGGCAGCCCTTCGCCAGGTGCCTAGCAGCCCTTCGCTAGGACTTTTCCTGCACACTTGAGTAACATCATTAGATCACAAATAAACTTAACTTTGAATCCTTTGCCAATATCAAAACAAGGTTCGATATGGTGCTTCTTGGACCAACATCCTTCACACCACTCCTTCAGTCTGCGTCCGAAGAATTGTCTCCCGTTGTCCGATACCAGCTTATGAGGGATGTCTTACCTACAGACGATATCTCTCCATAGGACTTTCATTACCGCCCCCTCGGTGATGTTCGCCAGAGGTTCGGCTTCCACCCACTTAGAGAAGTAATCGACGAGGACCAGCAGAAATTTCTTCTACTGGGGCCGGACGGGGAAGGGACCCACAATGTCCATTCCCCACTGGTCAAAAGGGCATGATACTGTAGAAACTTGCAAGGTCTCTGTTGGGCGGTGAGACACATGTTGATGCCTCTGACAGGCCTCTCATCTGGCCACAAAATTGAGCGAGTCGGCCTGCAAGGTGGGCCAAAAGTACCCCGCCAAAAGAATCTTCCGGGATAGGGATTTTCCTTCGATGTGACTCCCACAGATGCCTTCATGTACCTCCCTCATCACGTAACTGGTCTCCTCCGGCCCGATGCATTTTAGGAGGGGTCGGGCGAATGTTTGCTTGATTTGCTGATCTCCGATTAAGGTGAACCTAGCTGCCCGTCGACGAAACAACCGACTCTCCTGGGGCCCCCTAGGAAGGGAGCCATCCCGAAGGAATGCTATGTAGGGATCCCTCCAGTCTAGTCGGCTGTCTGCTTCGATCTCCTCCCCAACTTGAGCCACCATCGTTTCTACTGCACTAGGCTCGTTCAATTGCCAGGTGGATATGGAGCTGGCTAGCTTGGTTAGCTCATCGACCCGCACATTATCCGATTGGGAGATCTTGTGTAGGGTGACCTCTAAGAAGGAGGCCTTCAGCCATTCGTAGAGGGCTACATACTTCTACAACCGTTCGCAGCTGACTTCAAAACTGCCTGTTATCTGTTGCGCCACCAGTTGTGAATCTGAGTATATCGTGACCCGACGGGCCCCCATGTGCCTGGCAGCCTGCAGGACAATTAAGATCGCCTCATATTCGGCCTCATTGTTGGTGGCTTTGAAGTGAAGTCGGATAGATAGATGCAAAGTATCTCCCCTAGGGGAAACCATTAGCACTCCCACCCCGCTATGCTGGCTGTTGAAGGATCCATCTACATAAACCTTCCACATACCTTCAGTCTCCTTCTCCGGGATAGTTTCCAGCATGATGTCAGAGAGCTCTTGGGCCTTGATAGCGGCTCGAGGCTGATACTCGATGTCGTATTCGCTTAACCCTGTCGTTCATTTAATCAGCCTGCCCGAAGCTTCTGGGTTAGTGAGGACTCGGGCGAGCGGGCTATTGGTGAGGACCATGATGGGGTGCGCTAAGAAGTACGACCTTAACCTTCGGGCCATCAGGACCAAGGCGTAGGCCAGTTTTTCCATTGTGGTGTATCGTGTTTCGGCGTCCTTTAGGAGGTGCCCAAAGAAATAGATAGGATATTGTACCCGATTCTGTTCTCTGACGAGCACCGATCCCACCGCTTGCTCGGCTACTGATAAATAGACAAATAAGGTCTCACCTTCCACTGGTTTGTGCAAGGTAGGGAGGTCCACCAGATAAGTCTTCAGTTTTGCAAAGGCCTTCGCACACTGGTCATTCCACTCGAACTTAGCGGTTTTCCTCAAGATCTTGAAGAATGGGAGGGCTCTGTCTGTGGATTTGGAGATGAATCTGGATAGCTGATGGACCCAAAATAGCTGTCACGAATGTGGGTCTCAAATTTAGATATTTATAAGCTGGAAACCCTTTTTGTAATCAGAGAATAAATGGTAGTAAAGGGGCCACAGGTCATATTTTTCCTAGGGCTAGTTGAGATGATTGATTCGAGCTCGAGTTTATGTGTCGTCGATGTTTTTAGGTTTCAAATAAAATCTAGGTTTTGTTTGCAAATAGAAATGAAAATACAATGGAAAGAAAGAGAATTTAACTAAATGAACTAAACAAGGTAACGACAATTAATGCACTAAACTAATGAAAAAATTAATTGTCCAAGGCAACTTAGCCGAATTTTGGAATCAAAACTGAACTCAAACACAAGTGTACATTACAAACTATATTGAACTCAAGGAGTTAACACTCAAGGCCGCAACTTAACTTGATTCAAATGTAACAATGAAACTTGATACACAATGTGAAACAACCTAGAAATGAACTAATCCCATCACTTGGAAGACAAGGCTATTAATGAAGTGCTATGCATGAATGAAGAAAGAAATTCAGAAATGAATGCAGCAGTATAGAAATGAGCTGAATAAAGAATTGAAATGTATGAATTCAAACACTAAACTTGATACCAAGAAAAGGAAAACCTTGTACCGAAAGCTGAGTCTAAATGCAGTTTTGAATTGCAACTCAATAAAAGAAGAGCAGCACTACAACTAATGTGAAACAACTGATGTTAAGCAATTGAATATGAAGCAAATAATTCAAATTCAAAATTCAAAGACAATTCATCACAAAAATGAAATGTAGAGAAGGTAAGCTAACAGTGGACTAATACGCAAGACTGAAGGAAGCAATGTGTCTGTGCAGTACACAGAAACATTTCAAATCCAGAACAAACATAACAAAGCAAGCTAGATACACATTTACCATCCATTGTTCAGATAAGAAATAGGGAAACAAAGGTTTACTTGACTCAAAATTCAAAAGCTACAACTGAAAGAAAACTTGCAGACTTGAGCTGAAATTGCAGAAATTGAGTTGGCACACAATCTGAAATTGGCACGCAACAATTGGAACTAATTGCAATGTAACTGAAACAATTTGCAATGTAAATTCAGAGGTAAAACTAAGGTTCAATCTCAATTCAAAAGAAACTAAGTGATATGCAGGTAAACAAAAGTGATACGCAGGAAGAAAACTTGATACGCAGGAAAAAAAAATTGAACAAAACTGAAACATAAACAACTAAACAGGAAGATGGACTGCAATTGAATACAACTGATCCTTGAACAAGTTCACTAGCTATCTACTTGCAGAATGAAACCTAATTACTGCCGAAACAATTCAGAGAAGTGAACTCGAGCATTCTGATACAAGTGCAGAACATAAATGAATTGCTGAAACTGAAATTACAGCTAGAGAAAACAAGAATGCATTAAAAGAAAATTAAGCCTCGATCATTCTTTATCTCAAGCCCTCCTTGCCGTCACATAAGAACAAGCCAAGAACCCCTTCAACTCGCAAATCACTGGGAAAATAGCTCTAATTTTAGATCTGCTCACAAATTCGCACTCAGTTGGAAAATCCAATCCGATCTCTTTGATCTGGCAACTAAGGACTGCGATGAAGATTGGTTGATGATCAGAGTGCTCCAGAGACCCTCCAGATAGCTCTGATTGAAGAAAACATCACAGAATCGCGATCAAATTGATCAGATAACAGGAACTGACGAAACCCTCAATCAGCCCCTATTCCGATGCAAATCCGAGCTAGAATTTCCATTGAAGTCTCTTCCAATGATCCAGATCTTGCTCCAAAGTCGAATTCAAGGTGGCCACGCCTTTAGATGGAGAAATCGCCGAAGAAAGGAAGAACAAGTGAAGAAAATTCAAAAACTGGCGAGGACGCGACGCGATCCAAAGCAGAGGAATTCCGTTTATGTAGTTAAAATAGTGAACGGCTGAGATCATTTCACTTCCATCCAACGGCTGATCTTCGTCCGATTTGGCTCAAACTTCCTAGATCTTGATCAAGGGTCAGGATCATCCTCGGGGTCGCTCGGATCTGCCAGTTTCACAACGGATGATTCAGATCACCTTGATCTTTGAATGGACAGTCTAGATCCTCCTGAGCTTGATCTGACGGTCAGATGATCTCTGATTTCGATGAAAATTTCAGATCTTGATCTGATCGCTCGATTAACCTTAATCCCAACTTAGATTGATCAGAAGTTTTCAGATGGTCTAAATCTAACCGTTCTTGCATCGGATGATCCATATTAGTCGACACTTAATCACTTGACCCAGTCCACTTTTGACTCAACTTTGACCCAACATGAACTAGGTCCATGATCCTTCCAAGCCTACAAAAGTAGATCAACAATTTAGTGACAAAACGATTCAAAAATATCAAAATTTGCAATTAAGTCCAAAATGAATGTAAATCCTAAAACCTAGGGTAAATCCACAATTACACAAGTAAAATATGGGTCAAACACAGATTTTAGCATATGAAATAATCAATAAAATGATACTTATCAATAGCGTCGTGATCCTTCCATTCAACCGCTGTACTTCCTTGAAGTTCTACGGGGGCGACATATTCAGAATGACCTTTACCTTTTCTGCATTGGCTTTAATCCCCCTCTCCGTCACCACGTACCCCTGGAACCTGCCACTTTTTACCCCAGATAAACACTTAGCCGGGTTTAGCTTCAACCTGTTGGCCCTCAGGGTGGCGAACGTCTCCTTAAGGTCGGCTACCAGGTCTCCTCCCTTATCTGTCTTGACTAGGATGTCATCCACGTACACCTCGATGTTTCGCCCGATCTGGTGCCTAAAGACTTTGTCCATCATCCGCTGGTATGTGGCACCGGTGTTGCGTAAGCCGAAGGGCATGACGTTGTAGCAATACGTGTCATCGGCCGTCAGAAAACTGACTTTCTCCTGGTCCACGGGAGCGAGGGGGACTTGATGGTAGCCCTGGTAAGCATCTAACATTGTGATGAACTCACACCCGGCTGTGGAATCCACCAACCGAGAGGTTGAATTCAGTGCAAGACCATTCTGCAAGTTCTGTCAAATTCAGCTACACGTTTCTGAATTAGGAAGCAGGAATTCAGCTTGAAGTTGATACCAAACTGCAAGACCAAATTTTTTTTTCCAATGCAGATTCAACAATTAATTCTTCAATTGTTTCAGCACCTTGCAGTTCCACTCTTTCAAGATTACTGGTCTATTCAGATATCGAAAAAAAATGTTCTTCCACTTAAATGGCTTGATAACTTTGCTTCCTCACTATTTTTTTTTAAAGTGCCCTGTTTTTGTCTCTTTTATATATATATATGTTGCTAACTTCCTCACTACCGTGCATCAATATTTCTTTCACTCTACTGCTCTCCAGAATATCTGATGGCTGGTGAAGGTGGATCTCTTAATCCATGTCAACAACCCTTGCCATTCGAACAAACTGAAAACAACCCAGCTCAATTTGAATCCTTACTAGCACAATCCAGACTTGTTCAGCTTCAATTTGAATTACTGATCTATGCAGCTGTATTTCATAGTAACTGATTTAGTATAGCTGCAGTCCAAAACAATTCCAAACAAAACATACTCCGCAGATAAACAGTTCAATCTTTTCCTTTGGTACAGATTTCTGCCATTGTGTGCCAATTTTGAATTTGACACATGAACTTTGCTTCTTCAACCGAATTTAGCTTGGCACACATTGCTTAGATCTTCAATTTATAATCAAGAATCTAGATCCCCAATTATTTCCATCATTAACCACCTCTTCTAGCTCATTCTTGACACCAAATCAATTCAACTTGGCACATGAAATTGCAAAAAAAAATTTCCCGAAATGAAGTGTATCCTTGATAAAAATTGATTCCAAATCACTAACCACTCCCCCACACTCATTCTTTTGTCCGTCTCGGGCAAAATAACCTCAAAGAACATCCCCAAACAAACAAGTCCCTATAAAAGCATGGTTAGGAGTAGGAAATAAGGAAAGGAGAATAGAATGATATTATTATTGCCAAAAATTGATATGGAAAGGAAAACAAATTGATTAGCCTCTATAGGTGTGATCCAATCATTGAAATATGGTTTTGAAAGAACCTATGCAAGTTCTAGAGTACAATCACATGTATGTGTCACAAAAATAAGGCTAATCCTCTCTAGGTACAAATGATTCATCTCAAGTCATCAATTAAGAATCTAAAGCCAAGTAGTACTCAAGCATCCAAAATTTCATCCATGAGCTCAAACCCCTAAGTTTGAACAACCAAATTTAATTTGTTTTCAAAAGACTCTAAAATGTTATCAAGACAACCTAGAGGGATACATTTATTCACTAAGAACAAAAGTGCTAAAAGAAATTACATGGTATTTACAATGTCTATTTATTCATCCTATTTGCCTAAGAATTTATTAACAACAACTCATTCCACAAAGAAAATTTACTTCTAGAACATGAAAATGATATATACAATGACATGTAGATGTATGAAAAGTGAACTCCCCTTAAGTTGGGTAGATAGCCTCATTCATGTCCAAACCATCCACCTCTAGCTCCTTTAATTCTTCAAAGTACCTTTGGAGTCGGTGGCCATTGACTTTCCAAATAAAACCATTAGATACATCTTGAATTTCCACAACACCATAGGGGAAAATGTTAGTTACAATAAATGGACCTTCCCACCTTGACCTTAACTTACCTTTTATCAATTTGAGTCTTGATTTGTACAATAATACCTTATCACCAATATGGAAGTCCTTCTTCAAGATGTGCTTGTCATGAAAGTTTTTGGTCTTTTCCTTGTAGATCCTTGAGTTTTCGAATGCTTCTAGCCTAATCTCCTCAAGCTCTTGAAGTTGCAATTTTCTCTCTTCTCCCCCTTTTGTAGCATCGAAATTACATGCCTTTACTGCCCAATATGCTTTATGCTCTATTTCCACGGGAAGATGACAAGCCTTTCCATAGACCAAACGGTAAGGTGACATGCCAATGGGGGTCTTATACGCAGTTCTGTATGCCCAAAGAGCATCATCTAATCTCTTGCTCCAATCTTTCCTAGTAGGTCCAATAGTCTTCTCCAAAACGGACTTGATCTCTTTGTTTGAAATCTCAGCCTGTCCATTTGTTTGGGGGTGATAGGATGTAGAAACTTTGTGTACAACCACATATTTATTCAGCAAGTCTTTCATGAGTTTATTGCAAAAATGAGATCCTTGGTCACTTATTATTGCCCTTGGAATTTCAAACTGTTGGATCGAGAGAAACGATAGAGGGGGGGTGAATATCGTAAAATGTTCGAATTAACAGTTAGAGAAATTACGCAGCGGAAATTTAAATCAAGCACACACTAACACCAAGTTTTTTACTTGGTTCGGAGTCGCGGTCGGCTCCTACTCCAAGGCCCACGGTCATTGACCGTTTTCTGCAGGCAATTCTATATTTTCGCAAAACCAGTTTACAAGATTGTATTACAAAATTAGTGCAGTAAACTTAAAAGTAACTCTTCTTTACCGACGTCCGATATAGATTGGATTTCCGAAGCAGTGGGACGTCGTCGGCGCTTGAGTCTCGAGTCAGGAGGTTTCTGGGGCAGAGCGCGGGAGCAGAAGAGCGTGAATGCGTTGAAAGAATTGATTGTTGGAAGCCTTGGGTTCGAGGGTCCTTTTATAGCCCCTGGGGGCGCCCGGAACATCGGGGGCACCCCCCCCCCCCCACGTGTCAGCTGATCTGAGTTCCTCTCGGTCAGCTCTGATCCCTTCAAACTCGGGATCAGGCTTTGACGGAGGCGCCCGGGACGCTGGGGGTGCTCGGGTTGACCGGCTCAACTCTTATCCGTTGGCTTCGCTGGCTTCTGCTTCGTTTGCTTGAACTTGGGGGCGCCCGGGAGCACGGGGGCGCCCCGCCCATAAGCTATCGAAGCATTCCTCTTGCTTCATCTGTTTTGTGTTCACCTTGGGGGCGCCCGGGACACTCCGGGCGCCCTGGTCAGCTACTACCTCACTCCTTTGAGGCTCTCTGAGCTGCAGACACTCGTTCCTTCGGTCCTGCATCTAGGGTTAGTCCAAAACAACATAAAGCAATTATATGTTAGTTTTATACAGCCTTAGCTGTCTTGGTTCTGACTTTGGGTCTCCAAAATGGAACCCTAGGTCGAACCTCCGCCTACTGTTCCCTCAACGGGGAACACGTCCTCACCTACTCCTCTCGGGGGAATTTACCTGATGCCAACCGGCTCCTCCAGTTGGACTTTTGCCCAGCAGTCCTTCGCCAGGAGCCTAGCTGTCCTTTGCCAGGTCTTTAGTACCAAGCTGCCCTTTGCTTGGTGCCTAGCAGTCCTTCGCCAGGTCTTCAGTACCAAGCCGCCCTTCGCCTGGTGCCTAGTA
This sequence comes from Boesenbergia rotunda, assembly GCA_024364735.1. NCBI lineage: Eukaryota > Viridiplantae > Streptophyta > Magnoliopsida > Zingiberales > Zingiberaceae > Boesenbergia > Boesenbergia rotunda. The sequence goes on along the minus strand of JAGFNQ010008870.1, from coordinate 7,950 downwards.
GTCCTTCGCTAGGGCTTTGTATCCTGGCATTCCTCCGCCAGGTGCCTAGCAGTCCTTCGCTAGGGCTTTGTATCCTGGCATTCCTTCGCCAGGTGCCTAGCAGTCCTTCGCTAGGGCTTTGTATCCTGGCATTCCTTCGCCAGGTGCCTAGCAATCCTTCGCTAGGACTTTTCCTGCACACTTGAGTAACATGTTAGATAAACATTATACCTTAACTTTTGAACCCTTTTGCCATTATCAAAACACAGGTTCGACTTGGGTGCTTTCTGCACCAACAATCTCCCCCTTTTTGATTTATGGCAACCCTAGTTCAAAAAATTAAGTTAATCAGAAAATTAAATTTTGTTTCCTCCCCCTGGAAGGAATCTCCCCCTAGATCTTTCAAAAGTTCGTGGGGTTTTTGAAAATATGTTCTAAGTCTAAAGATGGATTTAATTTTACTTAGAACAGTTTTCAATAGAACTCTAAAGTCATATTTTCCAAAACAAGTTTTGTTGTGCACTTTTGAAAATTTTATACTTAAGTTTAAAATTTAAAAAACTTAAGTTTAAGTACTAAGAGGGATTTTGAAAACTTTGAAGTACTTAGAAAAATTTTGCACACTTAAGTTTTGAAGTACTTAGAAAAATTTGAAAACTTAAGTTTTGAGGTACTTAGGAAAATTTGAAAACTTAAGTTTTGATGTACTTAGAAAATTTTGAAATCCTAAGTTTTGAAGTACTTAGAAAAATTTGAAAACTTAAGTTTTGGTACAAAAAAAACTTAGTATTTTTGAAAATAAATTAAGTACTTTTTTAATAGAGTTTTTAACACTTAAGTTTTGGTACAAAAAAAACTTAGTATTTTTGAAAATTAATTAAGTACATTTTGAATAGAGTTTTTGAATAAAGTTTTAAAAAATTTTAAACTCTCCTTTCCTATCTCTCCCCCTTTGCCATATATCAAAAATAAATAAATATAGCAGAAACAGGATAATTAAATTGCATAAAAGCGAATAATAAATTGCATAATTTGCTGTACTGACTCAATTCAGGATATGAACTAAACCAAATCAGTTTCTTTTAGGGTCCTGTCTAACCCAATTAGCTACTTACTAACTGTTATTGAACAGTAGTTTTCGCTGGAGTTAGTCAAGTTAAGTGTTCTGTTCAAGTTAGATTTTCTAAACTTGACACTTAACTTGATTACTGTGTAATTTGTATTTAGTGTCCCAATTACTGCAGATGCACTGACTTAAAGCATCTTGAATTAAGGCAAAGACCTAAGCATCCCAACCCATTCTAGGTTATCAATGAAAAGTACCCTAAGGTGCTTGTGAGATGCTGGCTTCTAGATCTATAGGTGCATGCAGTTCTAGGGTTAGGGCCTAGGCTACGTCTATTTGCGAAAAAGCCCTAGTTTTAAAGGGGGTAGTTTTTAAAATATAACTAAGTCGAAAAATTTAATTTAAAACTTTTCAAAACTGAGTAAAAGCTGATTTTGAAAGCATTTTAAAAACTACTTTAAAACTGATTTTGAAGTGAGAGAAAAAATAGTAGTCTGTACCTATTCTACTAAACATAATCCTAACTGCTGATCAAATAGTAGAGAAAAACAAGTACTTATCAAATAGACTCAGCACAGTCATACAAGTCAAACATGAGTCAACCCTACTGAGTAGGGGCAGTCAAATAGTCACTAGTACAATGCTAATCAAATCTAGGAAGAGGGTCCAGGATGATCAGACGAGCCTGGCTGCCAGGATCGAAACATCGCCATCATTTCGTGATATTGTGCGTCTCTGGTCTCCCTCTCAGCTCTAAGCGCACTCATATAGTCAGTGTAATAGCCTAGATTTGTCTCCATATTTTCAGCATGGTTTGCTTCCACTTCCTCTCGGAGGCTCTGGACATGTGTCTCCAGTCGTGTCACTCTCTCGTAGAGTGTCGGTGGAGGGGGCTCATCTATGTGTGCTCGAGCCTCTGCTGCCAAATCGGCAACATCGACTTCAACCTCCTCGTCTGAGTCGATCTGAGCTCTGGCTCGCTGTCGTCTCCAAGTCAAAACCCCGGTGGCTGATACCTCTATACCAGCTAAAGAGAAGTTCCTAAACCCTATCTCATCAAAATCGGTCATCTCGGTTATTTCACCTATGGTAATGTCACGACCGTGGTGATAAAGGATGGAGGTGATGATGTGGCAGAAGGGAGTGCGCACTCGTCCCTGAGTGGTAACACTGGACGCATGCAGAATAGCATGAAACAAGTGTAGTCCAATGTCAATGTCAAGATGATGTATCAGGGCATACAGAAGAAATGTATGAAAAGGTCGCATGGTCGCGACATCCCTAGTGGATAGTGGTAAAATGCTGCGGACCAGGACTCTGTACAGGGCGTAGTCTTGGGCCTGAAGTTCAACGGACTGAAATCGTCTAGCTACGAGGAGTCTAGCTTCCCCATAGAAATAGGAGTGGAGAGTGTCTAGAGTAATGTGGGAGTAGGGAGCATCAAATGGAGGATCCCTAGGTGGATAGCAACAAAAGGTGGACTGCGAAGGTCGTAGTCCAAGAAATCGATTTAGTAAGGTAGGGGTAATTGACAAGGGTATCCCTTGAACAGTAGTGACAAACATGAGATCAGTCTGTCTAACTATGTTATTATAGAATTCTGCACATAAAGATGTGTTAATGGAGTGAGTGCAGAATACTAGATTATCTAGTTGATAAAAGTCTATAACATTCATGGCTAAAGGACAGGATTGGGTGAAGAAGTGTCTATTTAGATAGCTAGTTTTGATAGGCTTATAGGTTGTTCGAGCAATCTTATTACAAAGTTCTAGAGTTGGGAACCTAGGGTCGGGACTCGGTTCGGTACCGGGGTTCGCTTGGTTTGCTCGGCGTTTTCTAAGTTAAGAAACATGCATTTATAAGGAAGGAATTTAAGAAAATAACTCTAAATGCAGAAAAGAAATCATACCGGGGAGGCATGGTTGAGATTGAGAAAGCACAAGGGACAGCAGTCTACTGCCTTTGGCAGTGACTAGTGCTGGTTGGGGGCTCCCGCAATGACCCGGGCGCCCTGGTCAGGCTGAAATTTGCAGCTTTGCTGCTTTGACTGGTATGGGGGCGTCCGCATGGTTCCGGGCGCCCCGGTCAAGGGGTGAAGGCAGCTTTTTGCCTTGAGAGAAGAGAAAGTCATGGGGGGCCCGAGGAGTCAAGGGCGCCCGGATTATGTAGGAAGTGACACTATTGATGTTTTGTGATTATTTGACCATGGTTTAACCATGGTTTGAAGTGATTTGACTGCTTTGACTATGGTTTGACTGCTTTGACCATGTTTTGACTACGTTGACCATGGTTTGACTGATTTGACCATGGTTTGACTACTTTCTGAACTACAGGATTATATTTAAAAGGAATTTGAATTGAGTTTAATTTTACTGTCTCACCCAATCTAGGGTTTTCAATCACGTTAGTCTTACAGGTTTTGTGAGACAGTGTTTGATAAAAGAATTTTTAAGAAAAACATGATTCATTTTGAAAAACTTAAATTAAATTTGAAAACAATTAAATTTATTTTGAAAACAAAAAATTGTTAAATCTATAACTAACTGAGAATTTGTGTTAGATTCGAATTCGACACAGAATAATTTGAATTTGAATTTCAAAAACTGGCTTCCAGGTCTTGGCGAGGCACTAGGCCTTCTTTGGTCGTAACCTTATCGGATCATCAACCCTTTCCTTGACAAAGCCTTTCAATCAAATTTCATTTTCAAGATTATTCTTTGAAAAATTCTGGTCTAACTAGTTTGGGTCTTGGATCGGTAGCTTCAGCTAGTTTCACCAGTCTAAAGAGACCAAGTAGAGTATACTTGACCTTATTAGAGTTGGTTTCCCTAACGTACTATCATCTCACCTCCTCCCAATACTATGTTATCAATTTTTAGTTAAGTTGGTTTGGTCCTTAAACTAACCATTCCTAAGTCTAAGCATGGTAAATTGCAGAAATTAAATAAACAATCAAACAAGCAAATTACAATCAAGAATTGAATTTTATCTAACAATAAATATTGTTTTCAATTTGGCTCCCCCTGGACTAAAGCCACGATAATGGTTTGGCAAGATGTGAATCTTATCCTTGGGGATCCAAAATTGATTTGATCCAGTTTGTTTGTTCAGGCATAGTTTGGGTACCCATGCCTGAACTTTAGGTCTGGACTGGTTCAATACAACAAAGTAGGATCTTTGTCTAGATTTGGTTCTATAGCCTAGTCCGGATCGATTTAGAACTGATTTCTATTTTCCAAGAATCATGTCAAGACCCTTGGAACCAGAGGTGAATCGTTCTAAAGCTGATCTAAGGTCCTTAACCTGATTTTTCAGGGAGGAGTTCTCTTTCTCAAGTTTTTCAACTTGAGTAGAGGTTCCTTCTTGAACCTTCTCAGTTAAGGGTCTAGAATCAGCTCCCTCTTTCAGGAGTTTTACTTCCTGTCGGAGGGATTCGACTCGGAGTTTAGCTTTCGCCAAATCTCGAGAAAGATAAGAGATTAATTCATTTAACTGACTTCTAGTAAAACCACTTACCTTGATTTCGCCGTCTTCTGAAAATGTCAGTCTACCGTCGTCCTGTTCTGATTCTGACTCGGACTCGACTTTTTCTGAAGCGGTTAGTGCGAGTAGGTTTGACTGTGGGACCTCTTCTTCTTCTTCAGAGGAGGACTCGTCCCATGTTGCTTGAAGTGCCTATTTCCTTCTATTCTTCTTGGTCTCCTTTAGGTTCGGACACTCGATCTTGTAGTGACCCTTTTTCTTGCACTCGTAGCAGGTCACGTTGGGCTTGTTCTTTTCATTTGCGGGTTCAGCTGGTTCATCCATTCTTCTACTGGCTTTCCATCTGTTGGTTTGGTTCTTTAATTCCTTGTAGTAGTTTCGGGCCAGTCGGACCACGGTTTGAGTCTTCTGAGTCTGAGTCTGAGTTAGACTCGGGTTCAGGTTGAGGCTTCTTCTTGGTTGTCCTTACTGTTTTACCTGCAACAAAGGCAATACCTTTCTCGGCCAGATTGCAGTTAGTCTGTTCATGTAATTCTAATTCAGAGAACAATTCATCTAATTTAATTTTTGAAAGGTCCCTTGAAACCTTGTATGCATCTACCATAGATGCCCACAAGGTGTTTCTCGGGAAAGCATTTAAAGCGTACCTTATTAGATCACGATTTTCTACCTTGTGACCGATGGTGTGTAGTCCGTTCATTAATTCCTGAATTCAGGCGTGAAGTTGAGCTGCTGTTTCATTGTCCGTCATTTTGATCGTATACAGCTTGTTCAGTAGGAGATCTCTCTTGTTGATCCGAGTGTCTGAAGTTCCTTCGTGCAGCTCGATCAGTTTCCCCCACAGCTCCTTGGCACTGTTGAATGGACCCACCCGGTTCAGCTCCTCTTTTGTTAAGCCGCATTGGAGGGTCTGGGTCGCCTTTGCATCAGCTTCAATCTTCCGTTTCAGAGCGGTGTCCCACTCTGTGTAGGTTTGAGGTACTCCTTCAGCAGTTTTTGGAATCTCCAGTCCGGACTGGATGATTATCCACATGTCCACCTGAGTTTTCAGGTGGACCTCCATTCTGCTCTTCCAGTAGGAGAAGTCCTCCCCACTGAAGAGAGGTGGTCTTGCAGTGCTGAAGCCTTCTTGCATGGCCATTTTATCTGAAATGTAAAAAACAAAAAAAAATATCCCAAGACTTGGTCTTGGATTAGTAGTGCGGGATAAAAGAAAAAAATATTTGTCGAGGGGTGTTGCACCAACCTCGATTAACGAGAGAAATCGAATGAGAAAAAAATATTAAAAAGAAATTTCGTCAAAATCCGAAAAAATCTCAAATTGGTGGTTGCACCAAATTTGAGCTTCCCCGCTCTGATACCACTTGTGGATCGAGAGAAACGATAGAGGGGGGTGAATATCGTAAAACGTTCGTATTAACAGTTAGAGAAATTACGCCAGCCGGGAAATTTAAATCAAGCACACACTAACACCAAGTTTTTTACTTGGTTCGAAGTCGCAGTCGGCTCCTACTCCAAGGCCCACGGTCGTTGACCGTTTTCTGCGGGCAATTCTATATTCGCAAAACAGTTTACAAGATTGTATTACAAATTAGTGCAGTAAACTTAAAAGTAACTCTTCTTTACCGACGTCCGATGTAGATTGATTTTTGGAGCAGGGACGTCGTCGGCGCTTGTATCTCGAGTCGGGAGGTTTCCGGAGCAGAGCGCGGAGCAGAAGAGCGTGAATGCGTTGGAAGAATTGATTGCAAGCCTTGGGGTCGAGGGCCCTTTTATAGCCCCTGGGGGCGCCCGGAACGTCGGGGGCACCCCCCCACGTGTCAGCTGATCTGAGTTCCTCTCGGTCAACTCTGATCCCTTCAAACTCGAGATCAGGCTTTGACGGGGGCGCCCGGGACGCTGGGGGCGCCCGGGTTGACCGGGTCAATTCTTATCCGTTGGCTTTGCTGGCTTCTGCTTCGTTTGCTTGAAATTGGGGGCGCCTGGGAGCTGGGGGCGCCCGGGAGCATGGGGGCGCCCGGGAGCACGGGGGCGCCCCGCCCATAAGCTGTCGAAGCATTCCTCTTGCTTCATCTATTTTGTGTTCACCTTGGGGGCGCCCGGGACACTCCGGGCGCCCTGGTCAGCTGCTGCCTCACTCCTTTGAGGCTCTCTGAGCTGCAGACACTCGTTCCTTCGGTCCTGCATCCAGGGTTAGTCCAAAACAACATAAAGCAATTATATGTTAGTTTTATACAGCCTTAGCTGTCTTGGTTCTGACTTTGGGTCTCCCAAATGGAACCCTAGGTCGAACCGACGCCTACTGTTCCCTCGACGGGGAACGCGTCCTCACCTACTCCTCTCGGGAGAATTTACCTGATGCCAACCGGCTCCTCCGGTTGGACTTTTGCCCAGCAGTCCTTCGCCAGGTGCCTAGCTGTCCTTCGCCAGGTCTTCAGTACCAAGCCGTCCTTCGCCTGGTGCCTAGCAGTCCTTCGCCTAGGTCTTTGTACCAGCTGCCCTTCTCCGGTGCCTAGCAGTCCTTCGCTAGGGCTTTGTATCCTGGCATTCCTTCGCCAGGTGCCTAGCAGTCCTTCGCTAGGGCTGTATCCTGGCATTCCTTCGCAGGACTTTCTGCACACTTGAGTAACATGTTAGATAAACATTATACCTTAACTTTTGAACCCTTTTGCCATTATCAAAACATAGGTTTGACTTGGGTGCTTTCTGCACCAACATATAGCACAACTCTTATGGATGATGCACACTCTTAAAGACTTCCAGCTTGACTACAATCAAACCCAAGTCTTCATTGATAATATAAGCTCAATTAATCTAACTAAAAATCCAATCCAACATTTCAGAACTAAACACATAGAAGTTAAACACCACTTTATAAGAGATCATGTAGCCAGGGGTGAAATAGTCTTTAAGCATATAGACTCTAAATCGAACTTAGCTGACATATTCACTAAACCCCAACCTGAGTTTGTGTTCAGCTCATTAAGAAGGCAGTTAGGACTATGCTTGATAGAATAGGGTTACTATATTTTTTTGCTTTATTTGAAAAATCAATTTCTAAAACAATTTTAAAAATGCTTTACTTAATTTCAAAATCAGCTTGAAAATTTTTTTTTGCATTTTAAAATAATTTTTTTGACATAGTTTTATTTTCAAAAATTACCCCCTTCAAAATTAGAGTTTTTTCGCAAATGGACTTAGCCTAGGCTCTAACCCTAGAAATGCATGCACCTATAGATCTAGAAGCCAGCATCTCATAAGCACCTTAGGGTACTTTTGAGTGATAACCTAGAATGTGTTGAGATGCTTGGGTCTTTGCCTTAATTCAAGATGCTTTAAGTCAGTGCATCTGCAGTAATTGGGGCACTAAATACAACTAAAACAGTAATCATGTTAAGTGTCAAGTTTAGAAAATCTAACAT
>JAGFNQ010008869.1:43770-92648 GCA_024364735.1 Boesenbergia rotunda | reverse complement strand
AGTCAAAGGAACATCGCACTTAAGCTGCAGTAAGAACTTCATTGACATATCTATATGTAGATTACCATATGAAGTTTTACAGCTGTCACTCCAATGAACTAGTTCCCTTAACTAGCATTAATGTTTATCTCCGGACAATCCAATAATGTCACCAGCCAGTGAGAATCAGCTGATTAGAGAATAACCCATGCTAGTCTCAACAGAATTGATAGTGTCCGTGTTTATCAATTCATCGACTAGGGACAATTTCAATACTTCACAATTGCACATGTAGAGATAATCACTAGTTATGAATTCATCACAAATTCTCTCATGCTGTGAATTGTAATGCGGACATTCAGTAAATGAGTTTAAGATCTCAATCAAATACACGAACATGTATACTCAAATAGTGAATATTCATTTATTAAAGTAAATGATTACAATCATAAGGCGATTGCCTTAGGACACTTCTCTCATATCACTAACAAACTCCCACTTGGCCTAATGCCAATCGCTACGGTATCCAATACCATAGGCTCTAACATAACCCTCAAACTTGCTTTGAGGCAAGGCCTCAGTTAAAGGATCCGCTAAATTCCTTTCAGTGGGAATTTTCTCAATTTGTATATCATTCCTACTTATAATCTCTCTGATCAGATGATAGCGGCGAAGCACGTGTTTGGATCGCTGATGAGACCTTGGTTCCTTTGCTTGTGCAATAGCTCCATTGTTGTCGCAGTAAACCGGTATTGCTTCATCAATGGTTGGAACCACACCAAGTTCCGAGACAAACTTCTTGATCCAGACTGCTTCTTTTGCTGCTTCCGAAGCCGCAATATATTCCGCTTCCGTGGTAAAATCCGCTACAGTGTCTTGCTTGGAACTCTTCCAACTTATTGCACCTCCATTCAAAGTATATACGTATCCAGACTGAGATTTGGAGTCATCCTTATCTGTCTGGAAACTGGCATCTGTATACCCACGTATTACCATATCTCCTTCTCCATATATTAGGAACACATCCTTAGTTCTTCTTAAGTACTTAAGGATTGTCTTGACAGCCGCCCAATGATTCATTCCTGGATCAGACTGGTATCTGCTCGTGACGCTCAGGGCATATGATACATCGGGCCGGTACATAACATAGCATACATGATAGATCCTATCGCGGATGCATAAGGAATCTTATTCATGCAAATCCTCTCGTCTTCTGTGCGCGAACACATAGACTTTGAAAGGTTGATCTCATGCCTGATGGGAAGGTAACCTTTCTTGTATTCCGACATGCTAAACCTTTTTAGCACTCGGTCCATATATGTAGACTGCGAAAGAACAAGCAACCGTTTTGATCTATCTCTATAGATTCTAATCCCAAGGATATAGGTTGCTTCTCCCAGGTCTTTCATGGAGAAAGTTTTGGACAACCAAATTTTAACCGACTATAAGTCTGATATATCGTTTCCTATAAGCAATATGTCATCGACATATAACACTAGGAATACGACAGCACTCCCACTAACCTTCTAGTACACACAAGGTTCGTCAGGATTTTGTGAGAAATCAAACTCTTTGATTGTCTCATCAAAACGGATGTTCCAGCTCCTGGATGCTTGCTTCAGTCCATATATGGATCGTCGAAGCTTGCATATTTTGGTTTTGTCAACCGATGTGAAACCTTCAGGTTGTATCATGTATACATCCTCAAGCAGGTTTCCATTAAGGAAAGTTGTTTTCACATCCATTTGCCATATCTCATAATCATAATGAGCTGCTATGGCCAGGAGCATCCGAATGGATTTAAGCATAGCTACTGGCGAATAGGTTTCGTCATAATCAATTCCTTGTTTCTGACGATATCCCTTTGCCACTAATCTAGCCTTAAAGGTAACAACATTACCTTTCATGTCTGTTTTCTTTTTGAAAACCCACTTGCACCCTATGGGCTTAATCCCTTCAGGTGGGTTAACCAAGTCCCATACTTGATTTTCGTACATGGAATCCATTTTCGACTTCATGGCTTCAAGCCATTTGACCCTTTCTGAACTTTTCAGAACATCTTCATAACTGATAGGTTCGTCATCGCTTATGAGTAACACGTCGTTCGATTCACTTATGAGAAATCCGTATCTCTCTGGAATATTGTGTGTCCTATCAGACCTACGAAGAGGTGGTGTTGTTTTCGGTTCAACTGATAGCTCATCATTATGAGTTATTGGTTGTGGGTCTAGACTAGGTGTCTCTGTAATGTCTATTGGAGTTTCATGAACATCATCAAGTTCAATGCCACTCCCACTGTTTTCTTGTAAAAGAAATTCTTTTTCCAGAAATACAGCATGCCTTGAAACAAACACCTTTTGTTCCAAGGGATGATAGAATTGGTAACCCTTTGTTTCCTTAGGGTATCCAATAAATAGATATTTATCAGACTTAGCATCCAATTTGTCTGATATAGTCCGCTTCACATAAGCAGGACAACCCCATATCATAAGGTGAGTTAAGTGAGGTTTCTTACTATTCCACGTCTCATATGGAGTAGTAGAGACTACCTTGGTCGGGACTCTGTTTAGCAAGTAAACAGCTGTCTTGAGCGCATAGCCCCAAAAGGATTTTGGAAGAGTTGCATGATTCATCATGGATCTAACCATGTCCATCAAGGTTCGGTTACGCCTCTCAGATACACCATTATGCTGTGGTGTATATGGCAGAATCCATTGAGACAATATCCCATTGTCCATAAGATAATCTTGAAACTCTTGACTTAAGTATTCACCACCCCGATCGGATCGAAGTATCTTAATACTTTTGTCAAGCTGTTTCTCTACTTCATTTCTGAACTCTTTGAATTTCTCAAAAGCTTCAGATTTGTGTTTCATCAAGAAGACATACCCGAATCGTGAGTGATCATCGATAAAGGTAATGAAGTAGCTATAGCCTCCTTGTGCAAGAGTTGACATTGGTCCACATACATCAGTATGTATTAGACCAAGCAATTCTCCCACTGGATTACCTTTTCCGGAAAAGGGTAATTTGGTCATCTTGCCTTTTAAGCATGATTCGCATGTATCAAATGAACCGGGTTCAAATGATTCCAGAATTCCACATCGGTGTAAATTGGTCATGCGTTTCTTACTTACATGGCCAAGACGACAATGTCACGTATAGGAGTCTATTCGATTATCTATTCGAGCACGTTTGTTGCTAACTTCGATATTGAAAACGTCACAGGATAATTCTAACGTGTAGATATCATTGCACAAAGTTCCAGTCCCATAAAGAACGCCATTTAAAGTTATGTAACAACAATTGTTACTAAAAGTTAAATGATGACCCTTTTCATTTAAACATGAAATAGATACAATGTTCTTTATTAATGAAGGAACAAAATAACAATTATCCAATTCTAAGACACGTCCAGTAGGGAGCTTTAGCAAATATGTTCCAATGGCAACAGCAGCAATCTTTGCTCCATTTCCAACTCGCAAATTTGCTTCTCCCTTGACGAGTCTTCTTCTATTCCTTAGCCCCTATATGTCATTACATATATGTGAGCTACACCCAGTATCAAGTACCCATGCATTTGAGGAAATAGAGTGACATTCAATAACGAAGATACCTGAAGAGGATGGGGCATCGGATGCCTTCTTCTTCAAGGACTCAGGTAAATCGTTCTAGTGCAACTCTAAGTTCCTTTACCTGAGATTTCAAGGAGGAATTCTCTTACTCATGTTTTTGGACTTGAGTTGAGGTTCCTTCCTGAACTGGTTCAGTTAAGGAGCTTGAGTTGGCTTCCTCTTTCAGGGTTTTAACTTCCTGTCGGAGGGATTCAACCTGAATGTTGGCTTTGGCCAACCTACGGGACAAGTGTGAAATTAAATCGTAAAGTTACAATTCGGGATAGCCTCTTACCGTTATTTGTCCGTCTTTCGAGATTGGCAGCTTTCTAATTCTGTCGCTTTTTTCTGATTCCGATTCTGATTGGGTGTCGAGATCGTCCGAGGATGTCAGTGCGAGGAGGCTGGAGTGTGTAACATCTTCTTCGTCCTCTGAAGACGACTTGTCCCACGTAGCTTGGAGGGCCTTCTTCCTCCGAGTCTTCTTGTTCTCCTTCAAGTTGGGACACTGTGATTTGTAGTGACCCTTCTTGTTGCACCCATAACAGGTTACCTCGGTTTTCACCATCTGACTGGTAGTAGGTTCGGTTGGATCATCCTTTTGTTGAACCGTCTTCTTCTTCTTTCTTTGGCCCTTGATCATCTTGTAGTAATTTCAGGCCATCCGGACCAGCTTCGGATGATTGATTCCGTCGTCGTCAGATTTTGAGTCAGAATCTAACTCGGGTATCGGTTGCAGCTTCTTTTTCTTCTACTTCCCAGGGACTTTTCCTGCAAAAAGAGTTATACCCTTCTCAACCTGTGACACATTAGTCTGTTCATGTAGCTCTAATTCAGAAAATAATTCGTCAAGCTTGATATCAGAGAGGTTCTTTGAAACCATGTACGCATCTACCATAGATGCCCATAAAGAGTTTTTAGGGAACGAGTTTAGAGTACTTGATTAGGTCATGGTTTTCTACCATGTGACCTATTGTGTGTATACCGTCCATTAACTCTTGGATCCTTGCGTGGAGCTGTGCAGCTGTCTCGCCGTCTTGCATTTTAATAGTGTACAGCTTGTTGGATCGAGAAAGACCGATAGAGGGGGGGTGAATATCGAAAAATGTTCAGATTTAAAAGAAAGAGTAAGTGCGCGGCGGAATAAAGACAAACAACGCAAACACCAAGATTTTACTTGGTTCGGAGCCTGGGTCGACTCCTACTCCAAGGCCCACGGTCGTTGACCGTTTACTTTGGGCAATTCTATAGTGCGTAAAACGGTTACAAAGTGAGATTACAAAATTACTGTAAATAGAAATATACACTTTGTTTTACCAACTCCCGGTGTAGATCGAGTTTCGGTGCAGTGGGAGGTTGACGGCGCTTCGTTCTTGAGTCGGGAAGTTTCCGGAGCAGAGCGCGGTCGTCAGAGCGTTTGGATGCGTTGAATGAAAGCTGTGTTTAAGCTAGGGGTCGAGGGGTGCTATTTATAGCACCTAGGGGCGCCCTGGTCGTCGAGGGCGCCCTGCCACGTGTCACCCGATCCGTGCTTCGCTCGGTCAAGCCTTATCGCACCGGAATAGGGATGAGGTTTGACCTCTGGGGCGCCCTGGTCGCAGAGGGCGCCTTGGCTGACTTTTTCCGCGCAGAAGACTCGGCTGTGGATAACGCTGAGGCTTCGCAGAGTGAGCTGGAGGCGCCTTGGCTGCTGAAGGCGCCTTCACTGACGAAGGCGCCTTCGCTGCTGAGGGCGCCTTGCCCAGTAAGCAGCTGAAGCCTATTTTCCTTCGCTTGGTTCTGATTCACCTTGAGGGCGCCCTGGACACTCAGGGCGCCTTGCTCAGCTGTTGCCTCACTCCTTTGAGGCTCTCTGAGTTGCAGACACACGTTCCTTTGGTCCTGCATCAAGGGTTAGTCCAAAACACAATAAAACAATAATTATTTTATACAGCCTTAGCTGTCTTGGTTCTGACTTTGGTCTCCAAAATGGAGCCCTAGGTCGAACCGACGCCTAGTGTTCCCTCAAAGGGAACGCGTCCTCACTTACTCCTCTCGGGAGAGTTTACCTGATGCCAACCGCTTCTTTGGTTGGACTTTTGCCTGACGGTCCTTTGTCAGGTCTTGTGAACTGGCAGTCCTTTGCCAGTTGCCTAGCAGTCCTTCGCTAGGGCTTTTGGTGCTGGCAGTCCTTCGCCAGTGCCTAGCAGTCCTTCGCTAGGGCTTTTGGTGCTGGCAGTCCTTCGCCAGTGCCTAGCAGTCCTTCGCTAGGGCTTTTTCTGCATACTCAGTGAACAACGTTAGATCACAAATAAACTTAACTTTGAATCCTTTGCCAATATCAAAACCAGGTTCGATATGGTGCTTCCTGCACCAACAATCTCCCCCTTTTTGATTATGGCAACACAATTCAAAGTTAAGTAAAAACTTTATAACTGTTAAGAACATAATATGAAGTATAGCAATTGTACACAATTCAATGTTAAGTAAAAACTTTATAACATTTACTAACACAAGGTAAGGGTTGAAAAAAAACCTTTATTTCTCATAAAAAAAACCTTTATTTCTCATAAAAAAACCTTTATTTCTTATACTCCCCCTAAAACCCTGAGTACTTGTGTTATACTACTTAACTTTGACCTTTCCTCCCCCTTTGACATATATCAAAAATAAACATGGGTGAACAAGGTATCTAATAGGGAGGTTTCAGTTTTACCAAAATAAATTTAAGTAAAGGAGTTCAAAAGCATAGTTTTCAAGAAAAACTTAACCGTAACTTGCTTAGCCAACATTTTGAAAACAAGTTTTCCTTAAAAAGTTTCAACTTTTGCACTCATAGAGAATTTTCCTTAGAACATATTTTGTGCATTAAAAATCATTTTTACTTGGAAAACCTTTAAATAGACAAGTTTTTGCTGAAACATAGATTTGTTTGCTAAGAAAACTTTATTTAGAAACATTTGTCAAAAATTTCCAAAGGTTTTGCTCAGACAAACTTTGTTTACTAAGGAAAATTTTACTTAGAAATATTTTCAAAATAACTACACTTAGTGCTTTAGAGGTGTGAAAGATGCTTAGACCAATTTTGAAGCACTTAAGAGTACTTAGTGAAAACAAGATAAAATTTGAAATTTTCTCTCTCTTGGCCATATATCAATAAGGAACTTTTAAGGAAAAATTATGTGGATCAGAGCTTATGAGTTTTGAAAATATAAAAATACTTAGTATAATTTTGAAACCACACAGATTAAATTGCACTAAAAAAAAACTCCGCTTTGAAAGATATTGTGCAATTTTGAAAAAAGGATTTTGTATTTTTAGCCAAGTCTTTAGAAAATTCACGTACTTAGAACACTCTTGCCTTGGAAAAGTATTAGAACTTTTTAAAACATTATATTTTGAGATATTATGCAAATTTTAGAAAATATAAGTACTTTTGAAAAGTATGCATGTAGGTATTTTTAAACATAATATTTTAAAAGAATTTAATGTTATTTTGAGATCATGATACTTTACTTTGTTTCTTTTCCAGTATAACACAATCCTAGGAAGCCTTGTTAACTACAAGGACATTTTCCTAAGTGTCCTGGAAATTTTTCAACACTAGTAAATATTATTTCAAAAGGTATTTCAAACAAAACATTTTAAAATAATATTATTTTGTAAGACAAATGTTTTCGACACAATTTTGAAAATATAGTGTATGAAAACATATTATTTAGAAGTGTTTGATAACTCTTTTAATTTGACCTCCCCCTGAATTTGACGCAGTCCTTGGAAGCTTGTTGACCACAAGTATTTTTCCTCTAGTTCTTAGGGTTCAGTTCATATCAAAAGAGTTATTTAATAATTTCAAAGATAATTGCAAAAGAAAATACTTGTTAGACATAATTTCTTTTGGTTTAGACTCCCCCTAAATTTGACACATCCTCGGAGTCCTTGTAGATCATTAAGTGGACCTTCCTTTGTGTCTTTAGGGTTTACTAAAATCAAAAGAATAGTTTTGAATACTAGCATGGTAATATAATTTTTAGTAAATTCAATTTGAGCAGAAACCCTGTTTTCGAAAAACATTTTGAAATAATAATGGTTTTTGTAAAGCACAATTTTAAAAAATATAGTGATTATTGGAAAATATAGTATTTCTTTTAATTTGAGCTCCCCCTGAATCTGACATAGTCCTAGGAGGCTTGTTGACCACAAGTTAATCCTCCTCTTAGTCTTAGGGTTTGTCAAAATTAAAGAAACAATTTTGAACATGTCTTTTGAGTATGATCATTTTTAAGGAAATAGATTTTTGAAAATACAATCTGGTATGATAACACAATTTTTCAAAACCCCTTTTGAAATGGTAATAATTTTTCAAAAATACTTTGAAAGAAAAGAATAAACTACTCCCCCTGTACCGTTTAACTTAATCTAATGTCCATGTTTGACTATGTTGACAGGTTTGACTCAGTTATGTTTGACCAATCAAATAACTAAATTAATCAAACCCTAAATTCTATTTAAAAACGAGTCTATTTTAACATGAAATTCAATATTTTGAAAAAAAATAGAGATAATTTTGAATATTTTTTTTTGGAGCACTTTGAGTTTTATTTAAAAGAATAGTGACATATATTCTTAGGTCCTAGATATCTCACCCAGTTCTATGTGATCAAACATGTTAACCTTATGGGTTTTGTGAGACAAATATTTTAATTTTTAAAGCATGGTTAATTTTGAAAAGTTAGATTAATTTTGAAAACAATTGGTTTTAAATTTAATTTGAAAAGAAATATTTGAATCTAAGATTAACTGAACATTTGTGTTAGATTCGAATTTGACAAAAAGTAATTTGAATTTGAAATTCAAAAATTGGCTTCCAGGTCTTGGCGAGGCACTAGGTCTTCTTTGGTCGTAGCCTTATGGGATCATCCACCCTTTCCTTGACAAAGCCTTTTAATGAAATTTCATTTTCAAAATTATTCTTTGAAAAATTTCTGGTCTAACTAGTTTGGATTTTGGATCGGTAGCTTCGGCTAGTTTCACCAGTCTAAAGAGACCAAGTAAACTTGATCTTATTAGAGTTGGTTTCCCTAACGTACTATCATCTCACCTCCACCCAATACTATGTTGTCAAGTTTCAGTTAAACTGTTTTGTCCTTAAACTAATCAATCCTAATTTTAAGCAAAAAGAACATAAACATAAAAAAAATAAAAAGAAACCTACAATTAAAGCACAAAAAAAAATGAACTATGTTACATCATAATCGTAATAATATTCTGGATTATCAAAAACAATAATATTATGAATTAAATTTTCTAACAAATTAGCCTTAACTAATTTATAAGATTCAATCATATTATTCATGGTAAATAAGGGGTTTTCAAATACTGTAAGCTTCCCTCTCCCGATCGTTTGTCTAGTATTCTTGTAGTGACCACGAGCTAATCGGACCATATTGGGTCGATCTCCTTCTTTGTCGTCAAATTCTGAGTCTGAGTTGGACTCGGGTACAGGTTGAATCTTCTTCTTTGGTGGTTCTCTTGGAGTTTTCCCTGTACTAGAAATTATACCTTCCTCGACCATTATAGTATCTGTTGGATTATCTAATTGTAATTCAAAAAAGGATTCAAAATTAGTTACCATTTCTGGTTCGATTTCGATGTCGGGGATGGATTCTTTCTCGTCTTCTGAACCGGAGTCAAAGATCTCAATGCTGGAGCTCTCTTCGTGTAGATTGATTAGCTTTTCCCACATCTCTTTAGCACAGTTGAAGGATCTGACCCGCTTCAGTTCTTCTTTGGTCAGGCAACATTGTAAGATTACTGTTGCCCTGGCATCAATCTCAATCTTTCTCAGAGTTGGTTCATCCAATTTGTCCCAAGTGATCGATGATCCTTTTTCTGTGGGGAATGTGAACCCCGTTTGGATTATCAACCATAACTCCATATTAGCTTTCAAATGAGACTCCATTAGATCCTTCCAGACTCTGAAATTTTCGCCAGAGAATAGAGGTGGGCGAATGCTACTCCAATCTTGATTTGCCATTTAAATTAATCCTTGCACATATAAAAGAAATAACAGAATGTACCAAGACTTGGTCTTGGATTAGTAGTGCAGGAGAAGGAAAAAAATAGTCCAAAATAAATGTTGCACAAATTTCGAGGCGAAATATTAATAAAATAATAAAAACAATTTATGATAAATTTTTAAAAATGATAATTTTGTCAATTCTGATTAATAATGAAAAAGTATGATTTTAATGTTTGGGAAAAATTTTGCTCAAATTAAAGTAGCACGAATTTCGAGAAAAATATTAAAATAATAAAAAAAATTTATGACAAAATTTCAAAAATTGTTTGTTTTATCAATTCAGACTTATGGTGAAAATATGAAAATTCAAAATTGAAAAAGGCGTAAATTCGAAAAAAAAACTTTCAAACTGGTGGTTGCACCAAGTTTGAACTACCCCGCTCTGATACCACTTGTTGGATCGAGAAAGACCGATAGAGGGGGGGTGAATATCGAAAAATGTTCAGATTTAAAAGAAAGAGTAAGTGCGCGGCAGAATAAAGACAAACAACGCAAATACCAAGATTTTACTTGGTTCGGAGCCTGGGTCGACTCCTACTCCAAGGCCCACGGTCGTTGACCGTTTACTTTGGGCAATTCTATAGTGCGCAAAACGGTTACAAAGTGAGATTACAAAATTACTGTAAATAGAAATATACACTTTGTTTTACCAACTCCCGGTGTAGATCGAGTTTCGGTGCAGTGGGAGGTTGACGGCGCTTCGTTCTTGAGTCGGGAAGTTTCCGGAGCAGAGCGCGGTCGTCAGAGCGTTTGGATGCGTTGAATGAAAGCTGTGTTTAAGCTAGGGGTCGAGGGGTGCTATTTATAGCACCTAGGGGCGCCCTGGTCGTCGAGGGCGCCCTGCCACGTGTCACCCGATCCGTGCTTCGCTCGGTCAAGCCTTATCGCACCGGAATAGGGATGAGGTTTGACCTCTGGGGCGCCCTGGTCGCAGAGGGCGCCTTGGCTGACTTTTTCCGCGCAGAAGACTCGGCTGTGGATAACGCTGAGGCTTCGCAGAGTGAGCTGGAGGCGCCTTGGCTGCTGAAGGCGCCTTCACTGACGAAGGCGCCTTCGCTGCTGAGGGCGCCTTGCCCAGTAAGCAGCTGAAGCCTATTTTCCTTCGCTTGGTTCTGATTCACCTTGAGGGCGCCCTGGACACTCAGGGCGCCTTGCTCAGCTGTTGCCTCACTCCTTTGAGGCTCTCTGAGTTGCAGACACACGTTCCTTTGGTCCTGCATCAAGGGTTAGTCCAAAACACAATAAAACAATAATTATTTTATACAGCCTTAGCTGTCTTGGTTCTGACTTTGGTCTCCAAAATGGAGCCCTAGGTCGAACCGACGCCTAGTGTTCCCTCAAAGGGAACGCGTCCTCACCTACTCCTCTCGGGAGAGTTTACCTGATGCCAACCGCTTCTTTGGTTGGACTTTTGCCTGACGGTCCTTTGTCAGGTCTTGTGAACTGGCAGTCCTTTGCCAGTTGCCTAGCAGTCCTTCGCTAGGGCTTTTGGTGCTGGCAGTCCTTCGCCAGTGCCTAGCAGTCCTTCGCTAGGGCTTTTTCTGCATACTCAGTGAACAACGTTAGATCACAAATAAACTTAACTTTGAATCCTTTGCCAATATCAAAACCAGGTTCGATATGGTGCTTCCTGCACCAACACAGCTTGTTGAGAAGAAGATCATGTTTGTTGATCCTTTTATCTGACGTCCCTTCGTGCAGCTTGATCAATTTGTTCCATAACTCCTTTTCACTGCTAAAAGGGCCGACATGGTTGAGTTCCTCCTTCATCAAGCCACACTGAAGGGTCTGTGTAGCTTTAGTGTCCTCTTCTATTTTCTTTTGAGTGAAGTGTCTCACTCTGAATATCCCTGAACTTAACCTTACGAGTTCTTAGGGATTTCCAATCAACACTGGATTATAATACACATATCCACCTGAGTTTTCAGGTGGACCTCAATTCTGCTCTTCCAGTAGGAGAAATCTTCTCCAAAGAACAGAGGTGGACGTGTGGTGTTGTAGCCTTCTTAGATGGCCATTAATGAACCTGAAATTTTTGCAACAACAAAAAACTTGTTCCAAGACTTTGCCTTGGATTAGTAGTGTGGTATAAAAATAATGAAAGAAAAAAAAATTTCAAGTGGTGTTGCACCACCTCGAAAAACAAAAATCTTACGAACGAAAAAAAATTAACTATTAAATCTGAAAAACCTGCTCAGTTGGTGGTTTCACCAAGATTGAGCCACCCGCTCTGATACCACTTGTGGGATTGTTGTAATCGATAGAGGGGGGTGAATAGCGATTACTTAAAATTTTTGAAAATAGAGAGAATACGTAGCAGAAAAGAAAAAAACAATGCTAACACTATTTCTTTTTACTTAGCTCGGAGTCTGTAACGGCTCCTACTCCAAGGCCCATGGTCCTTCACTGTTTTCGATGTGCAATTCTATATTTCGAAAATGGTATACATGTGATGTAATGACCCGACCCGTCGACCCGACCCCTCGGCCCCTTGGGCGGCCAAATTCCATTTTTGGTGGCCCAACAACCTGGCCCATTAGGTCGTCAACCGTCGGTCGTGCCATTACTCACTAGGTCTTCCCACCCCTTACTCACTAAGGCAAAAATCCACTGGTCAGGGGTGGGACGACCTAGTGAGTAACGGTATAGTTGACGGTCGACGACCAAATGGGCCAGGTTGTTAGGCCACCAAAAATGGAATTTGGCCGCCCAAGGGGCCGAAGGGTCGGGTCGACGGGCCAGATCGTTACAATAAAAGGCGCCTTTTATTGTAACGACCTGGCCCGTCGACCCGACCCCTCGGCCCCTTGGGCGACCAAATTCCATTTTTAGCGGCCCAACAACCTGGCCCCTTTGGTCGTCGACCGTCGACCATCGTTACTCACAAGAACTTCCCACCCCTGGCCAGTGGATTTTTGTCTTCCCCAGGATTTGAACTCTAGACCTCCATGCTAAGTACTAGAGTTTATGAATCCTGGTAACCAAGTGAGCGGCTCACTTGGCTACCAGGATTCATAAACTCTAGTACTTAACTTGGAGGTCTAGAGTTCGAATCCTGTGGAAGGCAAAAATTCACTGGCTAGGGGTGGGAAGTTCTTGTGAGTAACGACGGTCGACGGTCGACGACCAAAGGGGTCAGGTTGTTGGGCAACCAAAAATGGAATTTCACCTACCAAGGGGCCGAGGGGTTGGGTCAACGGGCCGGGTTGTTACAATAAAAAGACGCCTTTTATTGTAACGGCCGAGTCGTTACATGTGAAAATTTTGAATATAGAATTAAATAACAAATTACAATTATACCGACGACACTAAGGAATTGGCAAAGAGTCTCGAGCAACATGTCGTCGATCTTGATCACTGTCGGCGCGAGAAACTCAAGCACGGAAGAATGACGGAGCATGTTTGAGTGCTTGAGTTGGAAAATTGTTGTTCTGAGTTGTTCTGGAAGCAAGGGGGTGAAGCCCCTTATATAGGTGGTTCTCGGGCGCCTCAAGGCTCTTGGGCGCCTACCACGTGGAACAAATCTGGCCCGTGCTTATCCGCAGTCTTGCCCAAACCTTATCTCTAGTCTTGGGTGCCTTGGACTACTGAGGCGCCTGATGGCTCATGGGTGCCTGAGAAGCTGACGTGGCGAACCTGCCACCTCAGCTTCTCCATCCACTGAGAAACCCCCTCGGGGCGCTTGGTAGTCCTGAGGCGCCTGATGGCTCATGGGCGCCTGAGAAGCTGAAGCGGCAAACCTGCCAGCTTAGCATCCCTATCCGCAGGAAAACCTCTTCTGAGGCGCTTGATACCTATCAGGCACCTGGGTTTTCAGGCGCCTAAACCCTTTTAGGCGCCTGGGATACAACAGCTACTTCCTTTCAGTCCTGCAACCAGGGTTAGTCTAAGAATAATATAATATTAAAAATAAATACATGGATAACAGTCAGAGCTATCTTGGTTCTGACATTGGATTTCCAAATGAAACCCTAGGTTGAACCGACGCTTACTGTTCCCCTTTTGGGGAACGCATCCTCACCTACTCCTCTTAGGAGAAGTTACATTTTGCCAACCAGCTCCTCCGATTGGACTTTTGCTCGACCTCCGAGATTGCTGGATCTCGAGACGTCCGTACCTCGATCCGCCTCTACTTCTATTTGCAATCCTCGCTTGGCTAAGACTCCTGCCCGATCTTTCGGATCAGGACTTCGGTGCCCAGTCCACAACCAAGACTTCTTGCCCAACCCTCGGTCAAGTCTTCGATGCCCAGCTCTCAGCTAGGTCTTCTTGTCGAGTCCTTGACCAGGACTTCTTGCTCATCCCTGCAGGTCAAGACTTCGTGCCTAAGTAAACTAGGAATTTCCTGCACACTTGGTAAATCCATTATATCACAATATAAACTTAACTTTGAACCCTTTGCCATTATCAAAACTAGGTTCGATCTGGTGCTTCCGGCACAAACACAGTCTGGGTCCAGTAAGGCCTCTTCTATAGTCTTAGGTTCAATCTTTGAAATCAGTGCAACCTGACTTATGTTTCTATAGGAGGACCTTGTTTAGACCCCTAAGGTTGGATCACCCATAATATGGTCAGTTGGATGATTTAGTCTGGGTTTCTTAGGATTCCTAGAACTTGGTTCAACTTCAGGTCTGGTTGGTAGGTTTTAGGTTGGTTCAGGGACTGGTTCAGTAGGTAACATTAAATTTGGTTCAGGGACCAGTTCAGTAGTTAAATCTAACACTGGTTCAGGAATTGATTTAATTATTGAGTTAGTAATTTGGTCTACTCTAGACTCATCATCTTTTAGATTAGTTAAGTTGGGTTGATTTGAGTTAGATTGATTGGTTGGGTTAGATTGGTTTGCTTCATTAAATATTATATTAGTAGTTTTTTCAATCTTAAGGGTTTATTTGTTATAAACTTTGTAGGCCCTACTTGCGATTGAGAATCCTAAAAATATACCAAGGGTAGACTTGGATTGGAATTTACCTAGGTTGTCTTTTGTGACTAAGATGTGGACTTTACAGCCAAAGACCCTTAGATAATGTAGGTTGGGTGGTTTATAATAATATATTTCATAGGGGGTCTTATTATGTCTTTTATTGATTATGACCCTATTTTGAATATAGCAGGCAGTGCTAATTGCTTCTTCCCAAAAATGATTAGCTAAGCTACATTCATTAAGTATGGTCCTAGCTGCTTCTTAGAGTGTTCTGTTTCGTCTTTCAACTAGGTCATTTTGTTGGGGGGTCATAGGGTAGGAAAAGTAATGAAAATATCCATTTATGTTGCAGAATTCAATAAATTTTAACTTTTCGAATTTGCCCCCGTGATCACTTCAAATTCTTTTAATTTTGGTATGTTTTTGATTTTCAAGGATTTTAGTAAAAATTCTAAAGGATTCAAGACATTGATCTTTGATTTTAAGAAATTGGACCTAAGTGAATTTAGAATAGTCATCAATTCTAAGTAAGCAGTACTAGTTTTCGCTTAGTGACTTGACTCTATGAGAATCAAATAGGTCAGGTATAGGAGCTCAAGTACAGATTGGGTCAGGTCAGGATGGGTAAGTTTGTGGGTAGACTTGGTTTGTTTACCCAGTTGACATAGACCACAAACTGAATTTTCAAGATTCCTAAGTTTGGGTATACCCTTAACTAGTCCTTTTTGGCTGAGTCAGGAGATTAGCTTTAGGTTTACATGTCCTAATCTCCTATGCTAGAGTTTAGTTTCTTCCACTTGAGTTAGATAACACTTAAGTGAGGTAGGTAGGTTTATGACATAGATGTTATTTTTCCTAAGTCCTTTTAGGGTAACCTCTGGGTCTTGTAAGTTCCTAATCAGACAGTTTTGGTTGATAAAAGTGACTAAGTATCCAGTAATATAGAGCTGACTAATACTGAGTAAATTAAATTAAAAACTATCAACCAAAAGGACCTTTTTGATAGTAAAGTCGGAGCTCAGTTCAATGTTACCTGAACCGATTACCTTAAGTGTAGCGTTGTTGCCAAACGTCACTTTTCCTAGGTCCTTGTATTTTAGTTTGGTGGGCTTTGACTCATCTCTCGCCATATGTCTAGAGCACCCACTATTCAAAATCCACTGATCCAAATCTTTATGTTCCTATATATAAAGTGGCTTAGTTTGGATCCAGTTTAGTAGAAGTACAGGATAGGTTGTTCAAGTTCACTTGCCTAATCTGTCTCACACAATTTAAGTGATCAAGCATGTTAAGCCTATGTTGATTTTGTGAGACAGAGTTTAATCTAACCAGTTTGATCTGATTAGCTAGATTGAACGAAAGAAAAAAATTTGAAGAAGGGTTTTTAAGACCAACTTTTCACAAAGATTGAGAAAAGTTTAAAAACGAATTTCTGAAAAATAATTTTTGAAAAAGATTAAGAAAAATTTGAAAACGAAGTTTTGAAAGTGATAAAGATAAATTTGAAAAAGAATTTTTGTGAGGAGGAAAAATTAACAAGATTTGGGTTGATCTAATTTTATTCATCCTAACCATCTCACCCATTTCTAAGTGACAAAACAGGGATCCTTATTTGTTTTGTGAGATGCTTTCAATTTTATCTTGAAATTAGGTTAAGTCTAAGATATGATTTAGCCTTGAGTTAGATTCAGATTTAAGAATTAGTAATTTAAAAATAAATTTTAATATTTGGCTTCCAGGTATTAGCGAGGCATAGGGGTCTTCTTTGGCCTTAGTTTTATTGGATCAACAACTCGTTCCTAGACAAAGCCACAAAAAGAAATAGTATTTTTAAATTTCTCATTCAGAAATCATAGTCTAACTAGTCAAGGATGTGGCGAGGTAGCTTCGACTAATTCCACCGGACTAAGAAATCCAAATAAGAGACACCTTCTCCTACTTGACACCCTAAACAGTTTTCCTAACGTACTATCAGCCCGCCCTACCCTAATATTAGGTTGTGCAAGTTTCAATCAGATCGAGTCCTTAACTAACCATTTCTAATCCTAAGCATGATAATTTGAAAAATAAATAAATAAATAAATAAATAAACAAGCATCAACTAAGGTATTCAATCAAAAAAAATATCTAACCACATAATAGTCTTTTTATTGGTTCTCCCTGGATCATATCCTCGATATGGTCTAAGTAATGAATATGATCCTTGGGAATCCAATATTGATTTGGTCCGGCTTGATTAGTCAAGCTTAGTTTGGGGACCCATGCTTGGACTCGGATGATAGGGCAGTTAATTACTAAAAAGTATGACCTAACTCGTGAATTGGATTTAAACTCAATTCCAGATCGATTTAGAACAGATTTTTATTTTCCAAGAATCATATCAAGATTCTTAGAACCAGGGTAAATTATTCCAAATATGCTCTGAGTTCTTTGACTTGAGCTTTCAGGGAGGAATTCTCTTCCTCAAGTCTTTGGACTTGAGTTGAGGTTTCTTCCTGAACTTGCTCAGTTAAAGGACTCGAGCTAGTCTCTTCCATAAGGAGTTTTATCTTCTCTCGGAGAGACCTGATCCGATCATTGGACTTAGCCAGTTTGCAAGATAAGTATGACATTAATTCGTAAAGCTCCGATTCGCAGAAACCCGTTACCTTAAGTCAGCCTATTTCTGACAGTGAGATGGTTTCGTGCTCCATTTCTTCATCCGATTCGGAGTCGATGTCGATCTCATCTTTAGCTATTAAGGCGAGGAGGTTGGAGTGCGTTGGTTTATCCTCGTCCGATTTCGAAGATGACTCATCCCAGGTTGCTTGCAACGCCTTCTTCCTCCGTTGCTTCTTTGTCTCTTTCGCATTCGGGTATTCAGACTTGAAGTGCCTCTTCTTCCCACACCCATAACAGTTGAGATCCGCCTTGTTCATTGGTTCAGCCGGATCATCCTTTGGCTGCCCCTTCTTCTTCTTCTTCTGAGCCTTTCGAGCTTTGAACAGCTTCCGGACAATGTTCACAAGCTCCTCCAGCTCTTCCTCTTCGGATTTCGAGTCAGAATCCGATTCTGGTTCCGGTGCCTTTTTCTTGGTTTTACCTACAATCAAAGTCACACCTTTCTCTATAAGTGAATCGTTAATCTACTCATGTAAATAGAATTTAGCATATAATTCATCTAATTTTATATTTGAAAGATCCTTGGAAACATTGTAGGCATCAACCATCGTTAATCTGCTTCTTGTGAATGAATTTAACGTATACTTGATTAAGTCCCTATTCTAGATCTTGTGCCTGATGATGTGGAGTTCGTTCATGATTTTTTGAATCCGGGCGTGCAGTTGGGAAGCAGTTTTTTCCGTCCTTCATTTTTAGATTATAAAGCTTATTTAACAACAGATCGCGATGGCTCACCTTAGTGTCGGAAGTTCCTTCGTGAAATTCTATCAGCTTGTTCTAGAGTTCTTTGGCACTGTTGGAGGGCTCGATGTAGTTAAGCTCCTCCTTTGTAAGTTCGCATTAGAGAGTCTATGTCGCCTTTGCGTCAGCTTCGATTCTATTTTTAGCAGCGACATCCCATTTGTCATAGCTCAGTACCACCCCTTGCTCGTCTCATGGAAGGTCGAATCCAGTTTGAATTATTATCCACATGTCCACCTGAGTTTTCAGGTGGACTTCCAATTGGCTCTTCCAATACCCGAAGTCCTCCCCAGAGAAGAGAGGGGGCGAGCAGTATTGTAGCTCTCTTGCAAGACCATAAGGATAGAAGTGAGAAATCCAAACTTGCAAAAACAAAAAACAAAAGAATGTACCAAAACTTTTGTCTTGGATTAGAAGTGTGGGATAAAAAGATATGCGCTCGAGTAGTGATTGCACCATTCTCGAGTTGAAAAAACACGACGAAGAAAACTTCAGAATGATGTCAAAATTCCCCATTTTAAAAAAAACTACAGAAAATCCGAAAAGTACTCAAATGGTGGTTTCACCAAAATTGAGCAGCCCCTACTCTGATACCAATTGTAGGATCGAGAATAAGCGATAGAGGGGGGTGAATATCACTTAACAAAACTTCAGATTTTAAAACTAAACGATGATAGAGTACACAGCGGAAACTTAAGGTTACAGTAAGTGTCGGAGTTAGAGAGAGATAGGAAGCAGTGGAAAATAAAACACAGCATGATCGCTAACTCAAGTTGATTTTACTTACTTTGGAGTCTTGACTGGCTCCTACTGCAAGGCCCAGATCCTTGATTGTTTACTGTGGGTAATACTAATAATCGTAAGAATATTACAAATTATAAAACTGAAGTGTACAATAAAAGAAAAACAATTATACCGACTCCTGAAATGAAAGGAAGATCTTCGTTCAGAGTGTCGAACGACGTTTCAGCATTTATCGGAACTTCGATCATGCAGCACACAGAAGAAGAAACTGATTGTAGTCTTAAGATTGTTGTAATAAACTGCTGCACTCGACCTCTTTTTATAGTACTTACTCAGGCACCTAAATGGACTCTCAGGCGCCCTCACTGCAGCGTACCGAGCGGAAACTCTATCTGCTGTTCGGTCAAACTTTA
The DNA here is from genome assembly GCA_024364735.1 of Boesenbergia rotunda. Classification (NCBI taxonomy): domain Eukaryota; kingdom Viridiplantae; phylum Streptophyta; class Magnoliopsida; order Zingiberales; family Zingiberaceae; genus Boesenbergia; species Boesenbergia rotunda. The sequence continues at coordinate 73,511 of JAGFNQ010008869.1, read as the reverse complement.
TCATGGCCAGGCGCCTGAGTCCCTTTCAGGCTCCTGAGTACCAACGTGGATCCTCCACTCAGCACTCGCAACGAAAGCCAGATTGTTGCGCCAGCTCAACCACCCAATGCCATCTCTGAGGCGCCTGAGTCCCATTCAGGCGCCCTAATCAACTGCTTTCTCTTTTTAGCTGCAACAAGGGTCAGTTCCAAACATATAATAATAAAATATAGAATTAAGAGATGTATGAATTACAGCCAGTGTTGTCTTAGTCATGACTTTCAGGATTCACTTAAACCCTTGGTCGGACCAACGTCTACTATTCCCTCACCGAGGAACGCGTCCTCACCTACTCCTCTCAGGAGAGTTTACCTGTTGCTACCCAGAACATGCGGCTTGAATTTTTCTCGACCTCCGAGAACCTGGAACTCGATGACGTTTGACCTTGACCCGTTTCGACTCCTGTCTATGATCCCCGCTTGACAAAGTCTTCTGTTCGGTCCCCCTGGACCATGTCTTCATGCTCGACTTCACTCGCCAAGTCTTCATTGCCTGATCCCCGACCAGGACTTCGTGCTCAACCCTACAGGTCAAGACTTCTTGCGTAGCTTACGTAGGACTTTCCTGCAATCTCAACAACTTCATCAGTACACCATACCAGCTTAACTTGAACCCTTTTCCACTTATCAAAACAAGGTTTGATCTGGTGTTTCCGGCACCAACAGTTAGTCCAGGCGGACACAGTAGGTATATTAGATAGATAAATACATGGTATAAACAGGATAATCAAGCAAATAGAAGCAACGATATACAATCTCCGAAATATAGAACATAAATCAAATGTATAACTGTACGAATAAACATACCTAAAATTTATATAACATGTAGGAGTATAATCAGAAAATTCCCATGACATATTAGTAAGCTGCTCGTACTACTGAGCAGATCTAAATTATATAACAAATGTAAATTATAATCCATATATGCATGTTAATCAAATACAACAATCATAGCTTAAACAAATGTAAGATGCGTTATATGTAAATGATGCAATGATATGTGTCACCCTTAAACAACAGTCTCACAACCATCACATCACATCTATGTGGCTAACTGAGCAAGACTGTGACAACTGTACGCACTCTCACAACCATCTCCTCTGAGTGCCTTTGTGGATAGGATGTTGGGGGGAAAACCTCAATCTCGAGCCCCAAGAATAAGGAATGTGTGACCTCTAAATTCCAGTAATAAGGGGAAGCACAACCGCTTATATCAAAGACCCCAAGAGGAGTATGGCCTCTAACTCTAGGAACAAGGGGGAATGTGACCTCTAAACCCCAAGAACAAGGGGGAGGATGACCTCTAAATCCCATGGATCTACCTATCCCTCATAAACAACAGAGGAGGGTGTCACTGTCGGCTACAACTCCAACAACTATCAGTACCCCTGAGTTGTTGAGTGTAGCATAACAAGATGACTGATTGCACTCTGACAACTACCACTATCCCAAGTGGTTGAGTAGGTAGGTCACTATATGACTGACAACGGGCTTAACCACAAGGAAATTGCTAACCGCCAGCATGCAACAATGAAATATGATGTATGATATCAATGTACATAACCTCAATCAAATCAACCATCATGCAATCAATAAGAAACACATGTATCCAATTAAATACTATAATAAATAAACATGCAACTAATCTACTAGGTAGGGTATATGTAATAACAACCATACCCTAGACAGGTCACATGATAGTTCTAAAGTACTCGTGTATGAGTAGTACTATTTTGATTATAAAACAAGAGTTGAGACTGTATAACTAAAAATTTTAATTTTTATCCAAAGGTCAAAGAAAAAGTATCAAGTAGGAAATGCAAGCAAAATAGATTTAAGATAAATCAACCTACTCATATACAAAAATGACTCTACATTTAAGATAAACAGATCTACAGAATCAAGTAAGAAGTACCTGCCTTAAATGTAGAATGTATCCCAGTAAACCTCATATCCAGGTGCTCATATCAACTCAGAGTCCTATATTAAGGATACAATTTAGCTATTTATATAATTAATAAAATAGCTAAATTACTACTAAACCTAGTTAAGATCTAATCCTCAAATTTAATAACTACAAGCGACTTACGGCAATGGTGATACAAGATCAAAAGCTAAACCTCTTAATTTATTCATATAATATATTAATATAATTAACCTTCAATTAGAAAACCTTAATAGAATTAGCTCAATCATTAATCAACTAACTAGTCCAATAATAATCACCTTCATCATATCCTATTTATCTTAGCTAACCTTCATTAATCACTTCAAATTGATTAATCAATCCAATGATACTCTTATTTATCTAATTCCTTTATAGGTTAATCAATTTATCATGAAAACCTTTCATGATCTAAACATCCCTAGCCCTATGATCAATTACATAGTAAGTCTATCTCTAATCCATTAATCAAACCATTAGTCATGCATCAACCTATTGTTTTGAATCAATCCAATTGCCAAATCAATTCCTAATCAAAAGGGAACTCACGGCATAAAGGAAAGGCAGCCTCAATCCAAATCAAAACTCAAGTAGGGCTCACAGCAAACCCCAAACACCACTCCTCCAAGTCAAAAGCAACTCACGGCACACACCAAACACAGGGAAAAACTAGGAAAGCACATGCACACTGAAGATCCAAATGAAAACATCCCAAACAAGAAGTTAATGGCAGGGGACAACTCCACCACATTGCTTCCTAAAACCTGGGTTCACAGCATAGCTATAGGAAATCAACCAAACTAGCCACAACCAACACCGAGAACCAAAATCAACACCCAAACATCCACAAACCCAAAACAAAATAGATTCTAAAACTTCATCCTAATCCTACAAATAAACCAAATACTACAAGTCTTACCTAAAGGCGAGGGTTTGCAGTGGCTGGATCCAGCGACCAACCGATTCGTGTGGCGCAACAATGGTGGCCCAGTGAAGAGGTGAGGCGGCCTGGATGCATAGGGATACCAAGACCTTTTGCTCATGGCCAGAGAAAGGCCGATAGTGCCTCTTGTGCTCATGCCAGGAGAGCAGGTCGAGAAGAAAAGGGATGATGATCAACTTGAGATGGAACTTGGGCGGCGATCTAGTAGAGCTCCACTAGCTGTCGATGGTGGCTGTTCCGGCAAGGACGAGCAGCGATTGGCTGGGGAAGAGAAGAGATTGAGAGGGGAAATGGTCAACTAGAAGGAGGATTGTGTAGCGGTTTCTTCGATTGCTCGATGAGGGACGCGATCTGGGGTTTATGTCGTCAAAGCGGAGAAGGAGGGATTTGTAAGTGGGTGTACTTTTATAGTTTAGCACTCTAAATTTGTCTAATCGGAAACATGCCCTTAGTTTAGGGTTTTTAAGCGTTTAAGCCCTCAAATATTTGATATTTAATATTAAGTCTTTTGAATCAAGAAATTCCTACTCGAGATTTGGGTAATGCTCATTTTTTTATTGGTATTGAACTTATTTCACATGAGGAAGACTATCTCCTCTCTTAGAACAAATACATTACTAGCTTCTCCAAAAAGCCAAAATATATAGATCACGTTCAATTTCTTCATCGATTGCTATAGACAACTCTACAACTTCATCCTCTACTGCTCTTTCGGATCCACAGATTTGTCAAAGGATTGTTGGAGCCTTACAATATGTCACTATCACACAGCCTGATATTACCTTTGCAGTAAATCATACTTGTTAATTTATGCATACTTCAACTGAGCAAAATTGGGATAATATAAAAAGAATACCTCGTTATCTCAAAGGTATTATTTTTCATGATCTTCTTTTATACTGTTAATCATCTCAAGATTTACATGTTTATAGTAATGTGGATTGGGCAATCTATCTTAAAGACGGACGATCTACAAGTGAATATTCAATTTTTCTTAGACAAAATCTTATCTCATGGAATTTGAAAAAATAATCTACGGTATCTCATTCAAGCACTGAGGTGAAATATAAAGCTATAGCTAATATAACGTCTGAAATTATTTGGCTTCAATCACTTCTTTTTGAGCTTCATCTTGCATCAAATAATACACCAAAAATTTGATGTGACAATATTTGAGCAACATATCTTACAACTAATCCAATCTTTCATGCTCGTACAAAATTTATGAAAATTAATTTTTATTTTGTTAGAGAACATGTGGCAACTAAACAGTTATCCATCTCTTATATTTCTACATAAGATCAAATTGTTGATATTTTTACTAAGCTATTATCCAAACAACGTTTTATCAAACTAGCAAACAAACTCAACGTCAAAAAAATCCTATTGAGTTTGTCGAGGGGTAAAAGAGATTTATTCAATATAATTAGAATGATCGGATCAAGTCATTAGATCAAATCAAATTATGAATTATTAGATAATTCTGTTATAATTATTAGAATAATACTGTTCTTTATTAATGGGTCAATTAACGAAGTACTTTTATATACTATATATATATTATATTATATATATTGTCATTAGAGACAAACATCAATGAATAATAAGATTTATCATTGCTCATATTCAATGTTGTTCTCTTTGTACTCCTTCGGTTAAATAATGAAACTTTAGGGGGTTTATTGAAAAAAAAACTAAACCTTTTTAATCTCCTCAGCGCACGATCAGCCGAAACCATCCCCCGTGTTCTCCTTTCCTCCATCGCGAAACTGATGCCACCTTCTCCCTCGACGCGCCGCAACCGCTCGCCGCCGAACCCCTTCCTCTCCGGCCGATATTGCAGCCCTCCTCACGCGAGCGCGCCGAGGTCGACCTCCGCTGCTGGAAGCTTTCATCGCCGCATCTCGCTATTCTTCTCCTCCCCTCTTGGTTTCACTCGACGCCGCCAAGCCCTAATTCTCTTCACCTCCAACGACGCCGAAGCCCTAATCTTCTCCTCCTTGCTTGTCAGCGCCCGTAAGGTGAGTGGTTAGGGTTGGTAAAGCTTGGCCAAAAACTTTGTGGTATCGGAGGTGCCGATCACACTTCAGCTAGACGTGACCTATGAGGAAGTACTTATGCAGATTCTGGACCACAAGGAACATCGGGTGAGGAACAAGACAGTTCGGTTGGTCAAAGTTGGTTGGTAGCACCACCCTGATGAAGAAGCTACTTGGGAGCTCAAGAATATGATCAGAGCTCGCTACCCTCATCTATTTACCTGAGGTGCGTATGGTTAGTTTTTATTCAGTATTTTATATTATATCTGGGTTGTTGATACCTGTTGTGGTTGTCTAGTACATGTTGTGGATTACTAGTATTTGTTGTGGTTTATTAGAGAAATTTGGGGATCAAATTTTTGTTAGTGGGGGAGAATGTTAAATAATGAAACGTTAGGGGGGTTTTCGAAAAAAAACCTAAACCTTTTTAATCTCCTCAGCATACGATCAGCCGAAACCATCCCCCGTGTTCTCCTTTCCTCCATCTCGAAACTGACGCCGCCTTTTCCCTCGACGCGCCACAACGGCTCGCCGCCGAACCCCTTCCTCTTCGGCCGACGCCGCAGCCCTCTTCACGCGAGCGCGCCTAGGTCGACCTCCGCTGCTGGAAGCGTTCATCGCCGCATCTCGCTATTCTTCTCCTCCCCTCTCGGTTTCACCCGACGCCGCCGAGCCCTAATTCACTTCACCTCCAACGACGCCGAAGCCCTAATCTCCTCCTCCTTGCTTGTTAGCACCCGTAAGGTGAGTGGTTAGGGTTGGTAAAGCTTGGCCAAAAACTTTGATTGGTGGTGTTTTTATTAATTTAGTTTGGTTGGTGGTTGCTGTAGGGTAGGAGTTTTGATTAAATTGTGTTTTGTAGTTGGAGGTTCTATGGACTTGGTTTTTGGAGGTTCATGATGAGTTTTGATGGTAAGGAATTTGTGATAATGGATTGGAATAGCTACAGTTTGGATCTTGTTGTGCCACTGTCGTGAAGTCCAACTGTAGCTTCATTATTGTAGCCTACTGTGATGCCTTAAATCTATTTTTGTTTTTCTTGCTGTAGGTTCATAAATTAAACAACAGGGTTATATTAATATTGTTATGGATTAAGTGTTAGTGTGGTCTTTTTGGTTTTGGAGATTCATTTGATTCTCTATTCTTATTATAAGGACATGAGGTGTGGGTTTTAACCTTTGAACTTGTGTCCTCTTGCCGTGAATTCCATGTGTGAGAGGAAAAATCGAATTGTGGTGGGATTTGATTGGGTTGTAGGTGTGGGTTTTGGAAATTGACTTAATGTCCTAATCTTGGTAATGGGTTAAGAAAGAACCTATAAATGTTTGGATTTATTTAAATAGATGTTCTAATGAGGATCTATCCTAATCATGTTTAGTATTTTATTTAGCTAGTTTATTGATTTCATAATTAGCTAAACATTATCATTGATACAGGACCTTGATTGGAACTCATTCGGTTGATCATGGAAGGTCCTCGTTTACGAAATTCTTCAATAAAAGGTGGGTACTTCTCCTTTGTACTCGTGTAGTTTTTTTATCATAAAGCATGGTTATTTATGTCTAAATAGGTTGCTTGACCTTGTTCTTTGTCGTTGATTGTTTATTGTCATCGTTGATATGTTTCTTCGTTGATCTTCGAGTTAATCAAAATTTCATATCCGTACAGTCTTCCCTTGAATTTCTATTCTGTAAAGTACCGCTTGTACGTGAGTACTTAGAGGTTCATTAAACACAACTAGGTTTATTTGGCATTAGATCCTACCTAGTAGTGTAGATGCATAATCGTTGGTTTTTTATACTTGGTTGATTGTATCATTGCACCGTTGTTCTAGAGGGATATTCGAGCTGTTGATAGCTCCCCCTTTATTCCGGGGTTTGGAGGAGTTGCCTCCCCAACATCCTGTTCACTCAACCACATGTATTAGTGGTATTCATTGGAATGCGTACAATTGTCACATTCCTACCCACTTGGTCACACAGATGTGATGCATTGGCGGCTGATTGGCATCAAGGGTGACATATGTTATTGCATCATATGCATTAGCATACATGTCTATGTCGAGATTTTGATGTCACGTTGTTTTATACAAGCTTAGAGGTTTTGACGTTGTTATATCATGTGGTTTTCTTACATGTTTAGTTGTCATTATATTATATACCATGTTATTTTATATATGTTATGCATGTTTAGGTATTCTTATATTCCTTATGGACTATATACCCTGTTGTTTTCTCTACCTGTTCTATCTTTATTATATCATGCTCTTGTCTATTCTTATACCCGCTGAGTTTGCCCAGACTCACCACCCCTGCTTCTTCTTTTTGTTTTCAGATAGCAAGTAGTTGCATTCTTGGAGCCAAGAGAGGATTCAGTTGTCAGTCCCCCAGTGTAGTTGTTTTGGGTATTTGGTTTTAGTTGTTTTATTTTATGCACTTGGTGAGTTTCATAATTTATTTATTTATCTGGTATCGTCTTCTTGGTTTTCTATGTTCATATCTTTTAAGTATTCAAACTCGCCTCTCTGCTAATTTAAATTTGTCAAAAGCTATTAACTGCGTGGTTGTGCTTTTACTTTAATGTTAATGATGGTTGAGTCATCCAATTATTATAAATTGTGTGGTTGCCTCCGGGGGGTCACTTTCTTGGATTTCTTTTCGTGAAGCTTTTGAGGACAAGTATTATCCTGCTGCGTTTCATACGGCCCAACGCTAAGAGTTTCTTGCTCTTCATCAGGGAGACCGCTCAGTTATGGAGTATGAGGCGGAATTCAATCGCCTAGCGGAGTTTTATCCTCAGTTGGTGGCTACAGAGGAGGAGCGGACGACACAGTTCATGCTGGGCCTAGCTGGATATATCTAGTTACGTATGTCTGGATGGACTCCTACTTCTTATCATGAGACTCTGGATCAGGCTCTACACATAGAGATGATCCAACATCAGTTGCATGGTGATAAGAAGAAAGGAAAACAGGCAACTCAGGGTTCAGCGGCGACACAGAAGCAGTAGGTTGTTGGATAGAAGCGCAGTAGCAAGAGTCAGAGTACGCAGGAGACTTCTCAGCCTCAGTCTCGACCTCAGAAGCCTGGATGTTTTTCATCAGGATCGTCGTAGGGTTCTCAGCAGACCCGGAGGTCTGCTACTGGTGGGGCTCATTGTTTTCAGTGTGGATCTAGGGACCACAGCAAACCAGATTATCCCTTAGAGCACCCCATCTGTTATTATTGTAAGCTTCCGGGTCATGAGAGTCAATATTGTACCTTGAAGGCTCAGCATAAGTCGGTAGCAGTTACTCCCCAGGGTGGTCGATTAGGATAGCAGAGGCCACAGCGAGACGACCGTCAGACTCAGACGTCATCCCGTCAGCAGCAGACAGGACATCAGCAGGCAGTTACTCCACCAGTTCAGATATATTGTATGCCTGTGCATGAGTATTCCTCACTAGCGGTGTCACAGTATTCTGGGACAGGGTCGTACTATCAGCAGCCATACCCGGCATACCAGCCTATAGTTTATCAGCATCAGCAGTCGGCGGGAGCTTCCGGTTATCAGTCTCAGAGTTGGTTGGGCCTTCTGGATATCAGTCCCAGTAGACTGTTGGACCTTCATCTTCTCAGTCGCAGCCGATTTTAGCGTTGCCACCTCCAGCTCCAGAGACAGGTCGAGTTTATGCAGTCACCAGAGAGGAGGCACAGCAGGGCGATGGATCAGTCTTCGGTGGTATGATTTCAGTTTATGCATTTTCTGTTGAATTGCTTGTTGATATCGGTAGTTCTAGTTCTTTCATATCACGTTTGTTTATGGGAAAGATCAGTAGGTTGCCTACCCTTAGATCACAACGTCAATCAGTGTCTCTACCATCCGGTGAGGTATTGGGTATCACACAGGAAGTCAAGGCGTGCCCATTGGATTTCAGCGATTATACTCTCACCGTGAATCTGTCAATTCTAGAGATGGTAGAATTTGATATTATTCTGGGCATGGACTCCTTGGTAGCTTTTCATGCCACAATTGATTGCCAAGCGAGGGTGGTCACATTTCGGCCTCCGAACCAACCCTTGTGGAAATTCATTGGCACCAGAGATGATGGGATTTCTATTATCTCTGCACTTCAGGCCCGGAAGCTTATATCGCATGGATGTTAGGGTGCGTTTGGTTCAAGTTATCATATATAACCTCAGTTATGTCATTACCAAGTAATCACATAACCAAGGTTATGGGGAATGAAACATAACCTGAAGTTGTTTGGTTCAATTTAGGTAATCAAATAAAATCTTGTTTGTTTGAAGGTAATAGTCTATAACTTAATATAATATTTTACCATATTACCCTTTAGAATTTGTTTAGACTTAAGGCTGTCGACGTCGATCGTCAGTGTCCACGTAGGCAATCGGTGTCCAACACCGATGGCGGACCGGCCACGATCGGCGCCGACCGACGACGCCGTCGGCGAGCGACGGTGGTCGCCAGCCTCCGGCGATCGTCGTCGCCGGCGGTGGTCGCCGACGATCGTCGCCACCGCCGACGATCGTCGCCGACGGTGGTCGCCGGCGATCGCCGACGGTGGTCGCCGACGATCGCCGACGGTGGTCGCCGGCGATCGCCAACGGTGGTCGCCGGCGAACGTCGCCGACGGTGGTCGCCGGCGATCGTCGCCGACTGTGGTCGCCGGCGATCATCGCCGACGGTGGTCGCCGGCGATCATCGCCGACGGTGGTCGCCGGCGATCGTCGCCGACGGTGGTCGCCGGCGGCTGGCGACGATCGCTGGCGGCCAACGACGATGGCCGGCGGCCGACGACGATCGCTGGCGGTGGCCGACGACCGACGACGATCATCGGCGGTCGCCGGCGGTGGCCGCCTGCGATCGTCGGCGGCGATGGCCGCCGGCGATCGTCGACGGCGGTGGCCGCCGGCGATCGTCGACGGCGGTGGCCGCCGGCGATCATCGCCGACGGTGGTCACCGACGATCGTCGCCGGTGGTGGTCGCCGGTGATCGTCGCCGGCGGTGGTCGCCGGCGATCGTCGCCGGCGGTGGTCGCCGGCGATCGTCGCCGGCGGTGGTCGCCGGCGATCGTCGCCGGCGGTGGTCGCCGGCGATCGTCGCCGGCGGTGGTCGCCGGCGATCGTCGCCGGCGGTGGTCGCCGGCGATCGTCGCCGGCGGTGGTCGCCGGCGATCGTCGCCTTCGGTGGTCGCCGGCGATCGTCGCCGGCGGTGGTCACCGGCGATCGTCACCGGCGGTGGTCGCCGACGATCGTCGCCGGAGGTGGTCGATCGCCGGCGGTGGTCGCCGACGATCGTCGCCGGAGGTGGTCGATCGCCGGCGGTGGTCGCCGGCCGCCGGCGGTGGTCGCCGGCCGCCGGCGGTGGTCGCCGGCCGCCGACGGTGGTCGTCGGCCGCCGACGGTGGTCGCCGGCCGCCGGCGGTGGTCGTCGGCCGCCGGCGGTGGTCGTCGGCCGCCGACGGTGGTCGCCGGCCGCTGTTGTCGGTTGTCGATCGAGAATAATGCTTTCGAAAGTTAATAAATTGTAATGGTTATTTTCGTCTTAAGTGTAAATATTGAAGGATAATTTTGAAAAAATAAGTTCCATAACTAGGGAATCAAGAAAAACCTTACTTTCCTGAGGTTTTCCGATTCCTGGTTGCATGCCCCTTTTGCTGACATGTCGGGCATCAATCATTACTTGGGAATCGCTGATTACCTAAACCAAACAAGGTTTTTGTTGATAATCTTGGATGGATAACCAAGGTTATCATGGATAACCCTCAACAAAACGCACCCTTAGGGTTTTCAATTGTCATTGATCAGCACTGATGACAGCAGTAGCCCTCAGCTCTCAGATGTTCCAGTGGTCCGAGAATTTTCGGATGTATTTCCAGAGGAGCTTCCTAGTTTGCCTCCTAGAAGGCAAGTCGAGTTTATGATTGAGTCGATTCCGGGGACTACGCCGGCATCAAAGGCTATGTATCGTATGGCGCCTAAGGAGTTGGACAAGCTAAAGGTCCATCTTCAAGAGTTTCTTGATAGGGGATTCATTCGTCCTAGCGTATCTCCATGGGGTTCGCCAGTTCTATTCGTCAAGAAGAAAAATGGTTCTATGAGTTTATGCATCGATTACAGGCAGTTGAATGCAGTGACCATAAAGAATAAATATCCCCTACCTCGTATTGAAGACTTGTTTGATCAGTTAAAGGATACCTCAGTGTATTCCAAGATTGATTTGCGGTCAGGATAACACCAGTTGAGGATCAGAGATTCAGATATCCAGAAGACAGCTTTCGCACTCAGTACGGACATTACGAGTTTTTGGTAATGCCATTTGGGCTTACCAATGCTCCTGCAGTATTCATGGATCTGATGAATTGGGTTTTCATGGAGTATTTGGATCAGTTCGTTATTGTTTTCATCGAGGATATCCTGATTTACTCCCATTCCGAGGAGGAACATGCGCACCACCTTCGCATCGTTCTGGAGACACTCCGATGGGAGCAGTTGTATGCGAAGTTCAGCAAGTGTGCTTTTTGGTTGTCTTCTGTGGGTTTTCTCGGACACATTGTTTCCTGTAGAGGTATCTCCGTAGATCCCCAGAAGATTGAGGCTATCACTAGTTAGGAGCAACCGAAATCAGTTCAAGAGGTACGCAGTTTTCTTGGATTGGCTGGCTATTATCGACGATTTATTGAGGGGTTTTCTAGCATTGTTTCACCGTTGACACGTCTGACCAGAAAAGGCATGAAGTTTATATGCACAGAGGCTTGCGAGACCAATTTTCAGGAACTCAAGCGGCAGTTGGTGTCTGCGCCTGTTTTCGTGATACCTTTAGGCGAGGACGGTTTCGTACTCTACACTGACGTATTACATCATGATTTGGGTGCAGTTTTGATGCAGCATGGACGGGTAGTCTCTTACGCTTCTCGTCAGTTGAAAGAGCATGAGAAGAACTATCCAGTTCACGTCTTAGAACTTGCAGCCATTATTTTTGCCCTGAAGATATGGAGACATCACCTCTACGGCGTCACGTTTGAGATTTTCCCAGATCACAAGAGCCTCAAGTATTTATTCACTTAGAAGGAGCTGAATCTTTGTCAGAGAAGATGGATAGAATTCTTGAAATATTATGACTGTACCATTAGCTATCATCCAGGGAAAGCTAATGTAGTTGCAGATGCACTGAGCAGAAAATCCCAGAGTGTTCTTGCTTGTCACCGGGTTATGGTCACAGACTTAGTTCAGAGCTTCTCAGATTTGGGACTAGAGGATCAGTGTCAAACAAAGAAAGGATTGTTGGTGGCTATGGTTGCTCAGTCTTCGATCAGGACGAAGATCAGAGAGGCTCAGGCTAGTGATTTGCATCTGTAGTTCCTAGGCAGCCGGATAGCCTCAGAGCAGCAGTCTGACTTTACACGTGATGACGAGGGTATTCTATATTTCTAAGGGAGATTATGCATACCTAAGTCACATCCGGTCATGGATGAGTTGCTTCAGGAGGCTCATCAATCTCGGTTTGCTATACATCTAGGCGGGACCCGTATGTACCGAGATTTGAGACGTTCCTACTGGTGGAACGGTATGAAGAAAGACATCGCGGATTTTGTTGCTAGATGTCTGGTGTGCCAGCAAGTGAAGATTGAGCATCAGAGACCTACTGGATTAATTCAGAAGATCCCTATTCCTGAGTGGAAATGGGACCACATTACTATGGATTTCATTGTGGGATTATCGAGGTCTCGTAGATGACACGACGTGATTTGGGTGATCGTTGATCGATTAACCAAATCTGCTCATTTCTTGGGGATTCAGAGGGCAGATTCACTGGACAAGCTGACAGATTTGTACTGCCGTGAGATTATCAGACTACATGGTGTTCATCTGAGCATCATATCAGACAGAGACCTGCGTTTCACTTCGCGATTTTGGCAGAGTTTGCAGCAGAACGTACCGACCCATTTGGCGACCCCCTTATTTTTCTATGGGTCGTCGACCGTCGACCGTGTCGTTACCTTACTTGGTCTTCCCACCCCTGGCCAAGGGATTTTTGTCTTCCCCATGATTCGAACCCTAGACCTCCATGCTTAACTACTAGAGTTTATGAATCCTGGCTAAATTGGTTACCAGGATTCATAAACTCTAGTAGTTAAGCTTGGAGGTCTAGGGTTCGAATCCTGGGGAAGGTAAAAATCCACTGGCCAGGAGGGGGAAGACCTAGTAAGATAATGGCACAGTCGACGATCGACGACCCATAGAAAAATAAATGGGCCGCCAAATGGGTCGGGTCGTTATAATAAAAAGGCGCCTTTTATTGTAACGACCCGACCCATTTGGCGGCCCATTCGGCGACCCCTTATTTTTCTGTGGGTCGTCGACGTGTCGTTACTCACTAGGCCTTCCCACCCCTAGCCACTGGATTTTTGCCTTCCCCAGGATTCGAACTCTAGACCTCCAAGCTTAAGTACTAGAGTTTATGAATCTGGTAACCAACTGAGTCATGGCTCAATTGGTTACGAGGAATCATAAACTCTAGTACTTAAGCTTGGAGGTCTAGGGTTCGAATCCTGGGGAAGGCAAAAATCCACTGGCCACGGGTGGAAAGACCTAGTAAGGTAACGACACGGTCGACGGTCGACGACCGATAGAAAAATAAGGGGGCTGCCAAATGGGCCGGGTCGTTACAATAAAAGGCGCCTTTTTATGTAACGACCCGGCCCATTTGGCGACCCATTTGGTGGCCCATTTGGTGACCCCATTATTTTTCTGTGGGTCGTCGACCGTTGACCGTGTCGTTACTCTTTTAGGTCTTGCCACCCCTGGCTAGTGGATTTTTACCTTCCCCAGGATTCAAACTCTAGACCTCCAAGCTTAAGTACTAGAGTTTATGAAGCCAGACTCAATTTGTTACCCGGATTCATAAACTCTAGTACTTAAGCTTGGAGGTCTAGAGTTCGAATCCTGGGGAAGGCAAAAATCCACTAGCCAGGGGTGGGAAGACCTAAAAGAGTAACGGCACGGTCGACGGTCGACGACCCACAAAAAAATAAAGGGGTCGCCAAATGGGTCGGGTCGTTACATATGGGTACAGAGCTTTGATTCAGTACAACCTTTTATCCGCAAACGGGCAGACAGTTAGAGCATGCCATTCAGACGCTTGAAGATTTGTTGAGATCCTGCGTTATGGACTTTGGAGGCAACTGGGAGGATCACCTACATTTGGTTGAGTTTGCCTATAATAATACTTATCATTCGGCTATTCAGATGACACCTTTTGAGGCATTGTATGGTAGAGCTTGTAGGACACCCACCCTCTAGGAGGAGGTTGGGGAATCTCAATTGCTAAGACCTCAGAGTATTCAGCTTGACGCAGAGCTATTCTGTACTATCAGACGCCGTCTGTCAGAGGCTCAAGATCGTCAAAAGAGTTATGCAGATCGGAGATGCCGGCCCTTGGAGTTCTCTATGAGCGATCACGTGTTCTTACAGGTGTCACCCACGAAAGGGGTGAAGAGGTTTGGTTTGCGAGATAAGCTAGCTCCGCGTTAATTGGACTGTTTCAGATTCTGGAGCGGTAGCTTATCGTCTGACATTACCACCGTCTCTCGCGGGAATTCATGATGTGTTTCATGTTTCCATGCTGAGGAAATATGTACCAGATCCAGCACATGTGGTATCGGAGGTGCCGATCACACTTCAGCTAGACGTGACCTATGAGGAAGTACCTATGCAGATTCTGGACCGCAAGGAACATCGGTTGAGGAACAAGACAGTCCGGTTGGTCAAAGTTGGTTGGCAACACCACCATGATGAGGAAGCTACTTGGGAGCTCGAGGATATGATCAGAGCTCGCTACCCTCATCTATTAACCTGAGGTGCGTATGGTTAGTTTTTATTCAGTATTTTATATTATATCTGGGTTGTTGATACCTGTTGTGGTTGCCTAGTACATGTTGTTGATTTTAAATTAAACAATAGGGTTTTATTAATATTATTATGGATTAAGTGTTAGCATGGTCTTTTGGGTTTTGGAGATTCATTTGATTCTCTATTCTTACTGTAAGGACATGAGGTGTGGGGTTTAACCTTTGAACTTGTGTCCTCTTGCCGTGAATTCCATGTGTGAGAGGAAAAATCGAATTGTGGTGGGATTTGATTGGGTTGTAGGTCTGGGTTTTGAAAATTGACTTAATGTCCTAATCTTGGTAATGGGTTAAGAAAGAACCTATAAATGTTTGGATTTAGTTAAATATATGTTCTAATGAGTATCTATCCTAATTATGTTTAGTATTTTATTTAGCTAGTTTGTTGATTTCATAATTAGCTAAACATTATCATTGATGCAAGACCTTGATTGGGATTCGTTCGGTTGATCGTGGAAGGTCCTTGTTTACGAAATTCTTCAATAAAAGACGGGTACTTCTCCTTTGTACTCGTATAGTTCTTTTATCTTAAAGCTTGATTATTTATGTCTAAATAGGTTGTTTGACCTTGTTCTTTGCCGTTGATTGTTTATTGTCGTCGTTGATATGTTTCTTCGTTCATCTTCGAGTTAATTGAAATTTCGTATCCATACAGTCTTCCCTTGAATTTCTGTTCTGTAAAGTACCGCTTGTACGCGAGTACTTAGAGGTTCATTAAACACAACTAGATTTATTTGGCATTAGATCCTACCTAGTAGTGTAGATGTATAATCGTTGGTTTTTGATACTTGGTTGATTGTATCATTGCACCGTTATTTTAGAGGGATATTAGAGTTGTTGATAGCTCCCCCTTTGTTCCGGGGTTTGGAGCAGTTGGCTCCCCAGTATTAGAGCTGTTGATAGCTCCCCCATTATTCCGGGTTTAGAGCAGTTGGCTCCCAAGCATTAGAGTTGTTGATAGCTCCCCCTTTATTCCAGGGTTTGGAGCAGTTGCCTCCCCAACATCCTGTCCACTCAACCACGTGTATTAGTGGTTTTCGTTGGAATGCGTACAGTTGTCGCATCCCTACCCACTTGGTCACACAGATGTGATGCGTTGGCGGCTGACTGACATCAGGGGTGACACATGTGATTGCATTGACATACATGTCTATGTTGAGATTTTGATGTCGCGTTATTTTATACGTGCTTAGAAGTTTTGACGTTGTTATATCATGTGGTTTTCTTATATGTTTAGTTGTCATTATATTATATACCAAGTTGTTTTATATATGTTATGCATGTTTAGGTATTCTTATATTCCTTATGGACTATATACCCTGTGGTTTTCTCTATTTGTTATATCTTTATTATGTCATGTTGTTGTCTATTCTTATACCCGCTGAGTTCGCCCGGACTCACCACCCCTGCTTCTTCTTTTTGTTTTCAGATAGTAGGTTGTTGCATTCTTAGAGCCAGGAGTGGATTCAGTTGTCAGTCCCCCGATGTAGTTGTTTTGGGTATTTGATTTTAGTTATTTTATTTTCTGCACTTTGTGAGTTTCGCAATTTATTTATTTATCCGGTATCGTCTTGTTGGTTTTCTATTTTCGTATCTTTTGGGTATTCAGACTCGCCTCTTTGCTAATTTAAATTTGTCTAAAGCTATTAACTGTATGGTTGTGCTTTTACTTTAATGTTAATGATGGTTGAGACATCCAATTATTATAAATTGTGTGGTTGTGTTTATTTTCTTTATTTGTGTGATACTAGCCGCTTGTGGCTAAGCTATATGGATGAGATGGTGTAGTATATGTCCCAACTTGTCGGTCGTATAGAGGAGATGTTGTCCAATTTTTGAATAAGTATGTGTCTCTGGAGCCGTGACACCTTCTTTTAATACTTAGATGGTATGAAGCAAGTTCAGGGATATTGATGTATTTGATGCACCGTATACCAGATGTGAGATGAATTCCAAGGTATCTAGAAATGAGGTGGCTTTAACGATAAAAAAGATCATATGAAATGAAGAAAGCTTAATTCAAAGTTGATGCGTTCAATGGATCAGAGACATGGCAAGGTGGACTCTAGCTAGCTCCGGGACCATTGACAAGGTTGGAGACATAGAGGCTTGAGAGTGTGAGAGATTACGAGCTTGTGCTTTTGGAAAATGTAATCACGGATGTTTTTTTACCTACGTAGCTAGGTGTAGATTACCTAATTGACTTAGTTTAAAGCCTTAATTTAACCAATGGACTATTGATCCAAAGTTATAGTATTTGATTTACCTCAACCTTAAGGCTCTATGTGCAATAATGGGGAGGTAAGTCAAGTGAAGGAGAGACCGATAATAAAATTAGTTGACTGACTATGAGGGTTCAATAAACAAAAATATTCTATTGAGCAATAGTCAACTAGATGTTCCTTTTTGTTGATTGACGACCTAAACAATTGACTAAACATGATTTGTAGATTGACAATTTAGTCATTGGCTATTAAATGACTTCATTTGCATGATTAGTTGACTAGTAGCTATTCCATTTAATTTGATTGAAGGCAAATTAACAAAATGGAGTTGAGGATGGTCTTCCTATATAAGCTCTCAAGGAATTTTGAACTAGTAGATCAACTCCACAAGAATATTCTTGATGTCACGACCCCAGAGGCATATGCTTATTCAGAAATCGGACAGCATCTCCCCTGTACGACGGATAAGTTGGGACAAATAATACATGCACTCTCACCCATATAGCTTAGCCACACGCGGCTAGCATCACAAAATAAAAAAAAATAAATACAACCACGCAGTTATTAAATCAATAGGAAAGATAACGGGTGGCTCACTGATGGACCCAAAATAGGTGTCACGAAAGTGGGTCTCAAATTTAGATATGTATAAAGCTGGAAACCCTTTTTGCAATCAAAGAATAAAAGCGTAGTAAAGGGGCCACAGGTCATATTTTTCCAAGGGCTAGTTCAAGTTGTTCGATTCGTACTCGAGTTATGTGTCGTCGATGTTTTTGAGTTTCAAATAAAATCTGGGATTTGCTTGCAAATAAAAATAACAATGCAATGAAAAGGA
Organism: Boesenbergia rotunda; assembly: GCA_024364735.1. Lineage (NCBI taxonomy): Eukaryota > Viridiplantae > Streptophyta > Magnoliopsida > Zingiberales > Zingiberaceae > Boesenbergia > Boesenbergia rotunda. The sequence goes on along the minus strand of JAGFNQ010008869.1, from coordinate 55,574 downwards.
AATGAAAGCGCAAGAAAATATAAGAAACTTGACTAAGTGAGCTAAACAAAGTATAAGGCAACTAATGTCATCAAGCAATTGGAAACCTAAGCAACCAAGGGACTTAACTATTTTTTGGGAAAACAATGTTGATTTTAATTGCAACCCAAATGTTAAGCAAAAGAATTAAAACGAAGCTGAAATTCTCGTTTGATACTAATGCCGAAACTTATCTTGATACAAAGTGGAAAAAGTGAAACCAACTTGATACACAAAGGAAAGAAAACTTATATGCCAAAAGTTGAACTAGATTGATTCGCCTGTAACTGACAATTCTGAGTTACAACAGATCAATTCTGTTTGGAAACCAAAGCTATTGGTGACATGATCTACTGAATAGATGGAACAATGCAACAACTAAGCAAAAGACTAAACAATTCGGAATGCAAGAATGCAATCTGAATGCAGAACAGAACTCAGCTGGATTTCTGAATGAAGAACAGAATTGAGCAGTTAAAGAATACAACTGAATGCAGCAATGAAACAAAGCAATTAAAATGAAGCAAAAGACTTTATAGGAAATGAATGCAGATCAAGCTGAAAGCAGAACAAAATTCTGTAGCTAAAGGATGCAAAAACTAACTCAAATGAAACCAAATCTCAGACATTAAACAGATATGCAGAATTTAGTGACATGCAGAAATTGAGAAGAAAACCAAGCGCTGAAATTCACGAAATTAGCTGAAGAAATTCCAACCAAGACTCAGACAAGGTTTAAAAGATCAAGGGGCAATGATACACAGTTCAGAATAGCAGCTGAAACTTACAAAAACAGTTGTTGATACGCAACTGCTGAGACTTAAGATGAAAATAGAATTATCTGCAGAAATGATCAACTACACAGCAAGCCAAGACTGAATGTTTTAACAACTAAACATTACCTCTAACTTTCAGGAATTAAAACACAAAAATAAACTGAACTTGAAGTAAGTGCAGATACTAAACTGATACGCAGAGGAAGGAAGCAGAAATTCTGATACACAACTAGCAATTTTGATACGCAAACCATTAAACAGGAAATGAACTAAAATTGTGACAATTGTTCACTAAACAAGCTCACTAACTAACTACTTGCAGAATTAAACCCTAATTAAAGCAGAAACCATTCATAAAAGAAACTTACAGCAAATGATACGGAACAGAAACAGAACTAATTACAGAAATTGAAATTACAGCTAAAGAAAACAAGAAATGCCATAAAAACTAAGCCTCGACCATTTCTTGTCTCAAGACCTCCTTGTTCGTCACGCAAGGGCTGGTCTCGAACCCCTAAGCTCAGCAATTCACTGGGGAACTGAATCTGCGATCCATTTCAGCTCAAACTTTGTTCAAGAGGGAAAACCCAATCAATTTCTTCAATTCAGCCTTGTCTGATTGAAATGAAGGTGCGGGAATGATCCAAGCTTATCCGAGAACCCCTCCAGATAGCTTGGACTAATGTAGAACTGGACAAAACCGAAATTGAAGCAACCAAATGCAGAGCTGAGGAAACCCTCACTCAGCTCTGTTCTTGCCCAATTCCGAGCTGAAACCTCCACGGATTGCTCTCCCCAGTGACCTCGACTTGATCTAAATGAAGAGATGAGGTGGTCGCGCCCCTTGGATTGAAGAAACAGCTGAAAAAATGAAGAAGGAATGCGAAGAGGAAGAATAGTGCGGCGGAGACGCGACAAGGCTGAAGGCTGGGAAATGTTTGATTAAATACATAAGAATGGATGGCCCAGATTGATTTGAGAAAATCCAACGGCTGATCTTGCTCTGATTTAATCTAAACTTTGATGATGATGATCAGGGGTCAGGATCTGCCTCGTGGTAGCTCGGATCCTCCAGATGTGCAACGGATGATCCAGATCAACCTAATCTTTGAATGGGCGATCTAGAACCACCCTCTGAGCTTGATCTAACAGTTGAATGAGCTCTGATTGGGATGAAACCTTCAGATCTTGATCAGAGTGCTTGATCAACCCTAAACCTAGCTCGGATTGCCTCAGATGGTCCCAGATGGCACAGATCTAGCCGCTTTTGAATCGGACGGCCCGGATTAATCCGAAGCTTGATAACTCGATCTGGGTCCACTTCCGACTCAAGTTTGACCCAGTATGCCCTAGGTCCATGAACCTTTCATGCCTACAAAAATAGATCAAAAATTTAATGGTCAAATAATCCAAATATGTACAGATTTGCAATTAAGTCCAAAATAAAAGCAAGTTCTAAAACCTAGGGTAATTTCACAATTAAGCAAGTAAAACATGGGTCAAATATGGATTTTAGCAACTAAAATAATCAATAAAATGGTACTTATCACTCACCCACCTTAAATATAAAAGAAACCACAACCCAAAGAGAACTCAAATGTCTCTGTAATAATGACAAAATCAGTCTGATACCTGGTAAACAAATAAAATGTGAAACTCACCAAGTGTCGAAAATAAAACAACTAAACCAAATACGGAAACAACTCAACACCGGGGACTGGCAACTGGATCCTCTCCTGGCTCCACGAAATGCATCTACCTGCTATCTGAAACAAAAAAGAGAAAACAGGGGTGGTGAGTCCGAGCGGACTCTACGGGTATATGAGTCGACAATTGCATGGCATAATAAAAGATAACCAAGTAGAGAATCAACAGGGTACAGTCCATAAGGAATATAAGAATACCTAAATATGTATAAAATATAAAATAACATGGCATAAAACAAAATGACAACTAAGCAGGTAAGAGAAATCTCATGATATCACAATATCAAAACATACATGCATGTCAACCAAATGCAGCAATCATAGCTCACATTAATGTAACAAGCACAAGAAAATGCATAAATGGAATAAATGCATAAATGACATGTGTTACCCCTGACGCCAGTCAAGCTACCAACACATCCCATCTGTGTGACCGAGTGGGTAGGGTTGTGACAACTGTACGCACTCCAACGAACACCACAGAAAGGTGTGGTTGAGTGAACAGGATGCTGGGGAGCCAACTGCTCCAAACCCCGATATATAGGGGGAGCTATCAACAACTCTAGTATCCCTCGAAAACAACGGTGAGGGTGTCACTGCTTGCCTACAACTGCAATTTGTGTAGTTAACAAGATATTTGCTCGCACTCTAGCAACTACCACGACAACAAATGGTTGAGTGAACTGAGCAACTAAATGACTAACGACGGCTTAACCATATGAAAGCCTAACAGTCGTTAGTATGCAACGTGTAGATATGGTGCATGCTACAAGATGCACGAACAACTGGAGAAACAACGATGCAACAAAATCCAACAAGTATCAACGATGCATCGATACAACCAACCAGGAATCAAAAACCAATGATTATGCATCTACACTACTATGTAGGATATTTCTAATGCCAAATAAATCTAATTGTGTTTAATGGACATCTAAGTACTCGTGTACAAGCGACACTTTACAGAACAGAATACAACAGGAGACTGTACGGATACGAATTTTAAATACTCGGAGATCAACAAAGAAAGTATCAACGGCGATGTTAAAATAACAAAACAACAGGGAATAAGGTCAAGCAACGTATTTAGACATAAAACAGTCATGCTTTAACGTAAAAGGAATTACACGAGTACAAAGGAGAAGTACCCACCTTATAATTGTACAAGTCCGTAAACGAGAACCTTCCACGATCGACTAAACGAGTCCTAATCAAAGTCCTGTGTCAATGTGAACATTTGGCTATTTATAAACATTATTAAAAATAGCTAGACTACATATAAACTAATAGGTATGTATATATGTAACAACTAATTAAATTAAAAGTCAAATGACCACCTCAACCAAAACTTACAGCAATCACCAATCCAATGAAGCCCACTGCACATCCCCAAAATAGTATACCATTCCCAAAGTCAACAACTCCAATCAAGCTACTAGCTCACCATCACAAACTCATAATTTACAGAGTTAAAACCGAGTATAATACTCCCCACACAAAACCCCTACAATTGATCAATTACACAATAAACAAGGGCGTTCGTGGTAAGCCCTAGCGTCAAAACCTCATCCAAACACCTAAATAAATTCGGTAATATCCACAAAACAAAGGATCCCAAATCCATTTCAAGATCTACTCAACTATAGGATCCCTTACCTGAATCTGGCGTCGGCAGCAGCTTAACCTAGGCACCACATATGTAGCAAATTCATTAAAGCCATCCAACACAACCCACAGCCAAGATGACTCACGGCAAGCATAGGGATCAAGGAAAAACTCAACTGCCATACTCAAATCAACACAAAGAAATCCATCTCTACTGAACCAATGCATAAAATCAACAATTCACAACAAGCATTACTAAAATCTAAACATTCATCTTTACCCTAATCCAACATACAACTTGTAATGACCCGGAAAATTCTCTTAATATTTTCTTAAAATATTGAGCATGTCTAGATAATTTTCCGAGGGGCCTAGAAATATTTATATAAAATTTGGCCTAGAAATCCATATTTTCTCATTTAAATTGAGAAATTAAGTACTAATGGGCCTTATATGGGCTTTTTAGTACCATAATTATGGGAGAATTTTAGGTAAAAATTATATAAATATAAAGGGGCTTTAATGAGAAATATTAACATAATTATGGGGGAATTTTTAGACAATTTTCGGAATTTTAGGGGGGAAAATAATAGAAAAATAAAATAAAAAATAAGGTGCATGAGCCAAGGATTGAACCTTGGACCTCTTGTACAACCATGTAGGCTCTAACCAACTCATCTAGCAAGGGAATGTTATAAGGAAATGAAGTGGATATTGGTTAAGGCTTAGAAGAAGATGAAGGGTCATGGAGAGACTCTTCATTTACCTCCTTAATGAGTGATAAAGAGGGGGGTTTGGGAGTTTCTTTCTTCCTTCCATCAATTGCATTTGCTCCCCTCCTTCCTCCTCATTCTAGCCGAAACCCCAAGGAGGAGTTCTCCCTTGGAAAAGCTTCCACCAAGGCTTCATCTCCAAGAGCTAGGGTCTTCACAAGAGTACAAGGGCTAAGGGTGATCAAGAGGCAACAAGATTTCCATCTTTCTTTCAAATCTAAGGTTATAATCAAGATCAACCAAGGTAAGACTCCCTCACCTGTGGTATAATGGCTTTTCTTGAAGATTAACATGATATGAAAGTTGTATATGATGTTTATGTTGGAAATACCAAAGGAAACCCATGAATCTAACCTTATAGGTTTCGGCCCATGGGATTCTTGGTCTAAAATGATGATAAAAATCCAAATCATGTTGTTTAATGTACTCTCATGATGTCTAGAGGTTTAATACAATTTTTGAGAATTTTTGGGGTACCCTAGAGACCCTATATATTTCGGCCAACCTCAAGGACCCAAGGGTTAGGGTTGAGCCTTTAACTTCAAGTATATGTTTTATGTGTTGCCATGATATAAGGGTGATGGAGGGTGATTATGTGAATTTTCACATGGCCTAGAGACTCTATAAGTTTCGGCCAAGAAGGGTTAATAGGGTAAAAGTTAGGATTTATTTCAAGTAAGGGCTCCAATGGCTCCATGGTAAGATGTGATTAGTGTTTTATGAGTTATTGGGGATTTTAATGGAATTTTTCCATACCCCCATGGCCTTATAAGTTTCGGCCAGCCCTAGGAAAGTGGTCTAAAGGTTAGGGTTAACCCTAATCATGAGCCCAAGGACTTCCTATGGTCTCATAAATGATGTATGGTTGTTCCTTTACCTTATGTTATGTTACATGTTTATGGAAGTGATGGAACTCCACCCTAGAAGTTTCGGCCAAGCCTTGTATCTAGGGTTTGGGGTGGAGTTAGGGTTCAAAGAATGATGGTTCATGTTTACCATAATGTATTTATATATATAGGATCAAGCATGTGGTAGAAATCATGTTAACCATAACCCTGATGTTTAAGCACCATGTTTTATGCTTTTATGTTTTATGTTTATGATTGGATGTCATGCTTAATAGGGTTTATTATGAATGCCTTACATCCTTATGCCATGTATTTGGATGGTAGGTAGAATGTTATGGAAATCCTACCTATGTATGCTTATGTGATGTAGAGAACCATGCTAAGTTATATGCTCATGTTATGTTAAGAACCATGCTAAGTTATTGTGTATGTTCATGATATGAAGGATGCCATGATAAGTATGATAGGTTTATGTTCAGGATATGAATGATGTCATGATAAGTATGATTGGGTTATGTTCACGATAAGAATGATGCTATGATAGGTATGTTATGTTAGGTTCATGATAGGAACGATGCCATGATAAGTATGTTATGTTTATGTTCATGATGAGAATGATGCATGCCATGTTGTATGAATAAAGATGCATGTTATGCTTATGAAAGAAGATGCATACCATGTTTATGAATGAAGATAATGCTCATGCCTTACAGGCATCATGATGTTATGCAATAAGAATGAACAATGAAAGGACAAGCATGTGTTAAGTCATGCTTTATGTAACATGGTTATGCTATGAATGTCTTATGAATGATGAAACATGAAAAGTATTTTACTTTATGTATGGGCTTGTACCGGACCGAAGTATGGGTCCAAGGGATGGGCACCTTAAGAACGCCCCGGTTTTGGACTACCGAAGCTGTCCACGGTTCTGGCACTACCGGAGCTGTGCAACAGGGATGGGCACCTTAAGAACGCCTCGGTTCGGGGACTACCGACTATGCTGTCCTTACCCTAGTAGGTCGGGGCTCGCGACCTCGGACTTGCTAGGGATGCGCGCTATGATGTATGTATGTGGTACAAGCCGGGGACCCCAAATGATGTTATGATGATTATGTTCAAGCATTTAAGAGTATGTTTTTAAAAGTTAAGCATCCTTATGTATATGCATTCCACTCATGCATCCATTCATGTTATGCATTATACTATGTTGATAAGATTTTATGCTTACGTTTCATGTTAAGAAGTATGCCTGAGAATGAATGATCTATGCCATGATTATGTTAAGAAGATGTTCATATGCTATGATATGTATTATGTCATGCTTAGAATGTTCACTATGTTTATGTTTATGCCATGTATTATGTCATGCTTAGAATGTTTACTATGTTTATGTTTATGCCATGTATTATGCCATGCTTAGAATGTTCACTATGTTTATGTTTATGTCATGTATCATGCCATGCTTAGAATGTTTACTATGTTTATGTTTATGCCATGTATCATGCAATGCTTAGAATGTTTACTATGTTTATGTTCATGCCATGCTATGTATACGATAAGTGATGTAAGATGTTATGTTCTAAGTAGAGCACCAAGTATGTTAATGTTTCATGTGCTCATTATGAGATGATGAATGATGAATGGTTTTTTGTGAGTAGGAAAGAGTCTTACTAAGCCTGTGTGCTTATAGTCTTATTTTCTTATACCGCAGATCATTCAAGGGGACAATGATGGAAGCAGCAGGAGGGCAAGAACGCATGTGTGTAGTAGTGACTTGGCCCAGGAAACCCTATATTTACCGTTTATGCTAGAACTTTACCTTGGTTACTTATATGTTTGAATAATGACTTATGGAACCTTATGATATGATGTTATGTATGACATGATATGATGCTTAAGTTCAAAGTTAATATACTAAGGTTCCCATGTCATTAAGTTAAGAATGGTAACAGGGCATGTATAAGTTAAAGTTATTCCGCTGCCTTATAATGTCTACATGCCCTAAGCATGTTAACGTAACGCCGCTTATGGAAAAAAAAAAGCGGGCGTTACACAACTCACCTGAGATGTGCCGGGTACCTCCGCCTCCTTGCTTTGCCCTTGTCCAATGTCGGCAACCCTCACAGTGGTCAAAACTATCCCACATCAGAACCGAGGTCGAGTTGGGAGGAGAAGGAATTAGGGCTCGGCGGCGTCGACTCCGTGCGCGCCGAAGAGGAGGAAAGGGAAGAAGAAGGTGCTATGGCGGATGGGGTCGAAGTTCACCGGAAGAGCGGCGGCGTGAGGCGCGGCGGCGAGGAATGGCTGGCGTCGTGTGGCGTCGGGGAGAAATGCGACAAAAGGGAATCGAGAGAAAGAAAAGAAAACTGATTCGGGGAGAGGGCTTTTAGGGGTTTTATAATTATTTTGTCTTTTTGTAAACAGGCCCTTCAAGAGTTCAAGTTTTCGTATTCCCAACAAGGCCCCCAAATTTTAAATCAACCCCTAAAAATCATTATTTAATACTTGATACTCATATAATTAAGTGCTTACATTACTCAAAGCTCTCCAATTTCTTAAACAATATTAAAGTCTTTACTTTAAGTTTTTTATAATCACTTTTTATTTCAAACTATTAATTTCATTGTATTTGCGGCAATTTACCAAACGGCGTACATAAGAATTGGAAATTACCAATTCGAGTACCATGGTTTCTATTTTACCAAAGGGCACAGCACTTTAAGTGAACTTCCTATTATACCCCTCCCGCCACAAAAAAAACCTTTTGCCGTTCACATTTTCGAGACATCCGAATCACTTTAGCAGTAAATTAATATTTTGTGGTTCGGATGGCCAGGTAGTCAAAATTTTCTCCATTCTCTCTCAGCGCAACAACGTAAATGGTATTGTCGAAGGTGGAGGAGATTGTGCGTGCCCTAGCTGTGCTATAGTTGCGAGGTCATCCCTCCAATCCCTCCGGCCAACCAAAACCTAGGCAAGTATTGAAAGTGTTAGTGTGTGATCCTGAGGCGGCTTTAAGTGTTAACGTTGAAGTCCAGACTGCTCGACACTATCAAAGGAGGGGTTAGGGTTTCTGCACAGTTGATTTTTATGATAATGGCAGGAAAAAGGTCTGTGGGTGGTTCATCGTCTTCTTCCTTGGCATTATCCACCAAGGTATATTAGCAATAGTCTTAAGTAAGAACAACATAGTTTGTGAAAATATTTAAACTTATTTTTTCTGAATAAATTTGTAATGTATACAAACTGCAGGGTTCAGATGACTTTGGACAAAAATTACATTGGTGCAGTGTTTTAGGCCACTTTAAATATTTTTTTTCAAGCATTTGAAATTTTAAATGATCGACACATTGCAAAGATCAAAGAGTCGCCCTTCAGTTTGTTCTTGGAAATACAAGAATTGCAGCATATCTGTGGAACTTTGGTTAATATATTTGAAAGTTGGGATTCAATCTCGCAAGTTTTTAAATTCTCAGGTAATAGTTTTAATTATGAATTGTAAACAATATCTATAGTAAGATAAAACTTAGATATAGATGGCCTTAAATGATTTATATTTGATCAATTTAAATGATTTCATTTCAGGTGAAATTCACTTAAGGCCCACAGTAGGCATGAAATAAAATCATTTCATGCCTACCGAGGGCCTGAAGTGATTTTACTTCAGGCCCTCAGTAGGCCTGAAATGATTTTATTTCAGGCCTACCGAGGGCCTGAAGTAAAATCACTTCAGGCCCTCGGTAGGCCTGAAATGAATTCATTTCAGGGCCAAAGGGAAAAAATTTGAAGCATATATTCTTGATGATAACTAAATATTTTAATTTTTTTCAAGTGTACCGGTTGCATTCACCAGACGAGATGTTGCTTTGTTACTGGGTATAGGGGACCATGGTGTTTCAGTCCCTATTAATTCAATGAAAGCATCGAGTGACCTCTATCGTACTTACTTCTCAAAAGAAAAACAACCTACCAGAACAAGAATTAAGGAGTTACTTAAACATTATTCTAAAAGTGTTGAATCAGATGATGATGTGTTATTAGTTTGTAAATTATATATTTTGTATATATTTGTTTGTGTTTTATTTTCGTCTAGTACATATAAGGTCCCTCTAGGTCTTGTAGATATAGTAGATGATTATGACAATCTTGGTAGATTCAACTGGGTGGAAGCTATCCATAAATTTTTGTCTTCACAATTACCTAAGATTGGGGACTTATTTTCATCAACTCAGGCAAACCAGAGCACCACCAACCTCCCTTACCTAAAGGGATTTGCTGGGCTTTTGGCAATGAGTATAATTTTCTTGATAAATTTTAGAATATATTGCTGTCATTAATGTAATTGTCTGGAAAACTTTGTGTAGGCATAGTTTTTGGAGCATGTACCCATTCAAAAACCATACAATGTTGAAGGACCCCGAATAAATAAGTGGAGGAATATTCCTTCACATATTAGTAGGGTGAGGGACCTTGTCGACCAAATCAGGTTCGAAGAGGTAATTATTCTAAACTGTGATCTATGTTAGTTTGATATAGAGGCAGTAAAATTTGTGTACTTGGTAATTGATAGGTGATCGTTGAAATAATTCCTAACCTACATGAAAACACATTGTTTGAGAACCTTGCTATTGGTGATGACATGCCACGGGCAATGGAGACATCACAAGGACATCACACAGAAGATGTAAGGATATGTGGTGAATGCATTATTAAAGACAACCTAATCAAGGAGCTAACTGAGGAGAATATATGTTTGAATGAAAGGGTTAAGGAATTACTTTCAATTATTGGAAAAAAGGGCATGGAGGCTCAAGAAAGCTATCCTGTAGTCATTCCTCTTTCTGATCCAGTATCTTGTAGAACAAGGAGAGGACGTGATCGAACTCGGTATGATTACAGGGATACTCCAATTGACAGTCCAGTATGGCACCAGCTATTACCTAAGGGGAAGCAGAGCAAGAAAAAAATATCAAATGTCATGGACAAGGGAAAAAGGAAACATAGTGACGAGGATATGGATGAAGCAAGAGAAATCGTTACTGTAATAGAAGTCATGTCTGAAGAAGATATAGAGGAGGAAAAAAGAAGGACCTCCGAACTATACAAAATGAGGCAACAAGGCATTGAAGTAAGTGAGCTATTTTCATATAAATTACGTCAAATTTATTGAATTTGCTCATTAATTAGTTTGGTCTAAATGTTATCGATGTAGTTTGTGAAGAAGCATTTTTTAAATTCGAAGAAGAAAAATCAAGATAAAGAAGTGGGCTACCTGATAAATAAATTGGAGAACCTAAAGTAAGTTATCAAACATAGTTTAGTTAATATATTTGGGTCTTTAATATATAATCTTATCAATTTACTTGGCAGGTTGGCTAATGAATTTATCTGGGAGAATGCACCTTTTGCTTTGAATTTGCATTCATTTTTACAAATCCTCAATGGAGAGGTTTTTACAAAAGGCGAGGTCATTGATGCCTTCTGTAAAAATTATATTTAGGGGAGCATTCACATGTGGTAGGTCATACAACAAGTCAATATATTGTTCAACCTTCTTCACAGTAAGTGATGTAAATTAGTATCAATTAATAGATTGTAGAAGACCTAATATTATGATGTGGCTATTAATAATTTTGAGTATGCAAATTTTTAGGCTTCATTAAGATCGTCAAGAAAGTTTTTCCTGCAACAAGTGATGAAGACTGATATGATAGAACAAGGATTTAGATATATTTCCATACCTTTGTGCAGTGATAATACACACTTTCACTTGTTGGCGGTGGATATAGAAGCAATTACTTTCAATCATTTAAATTCTCTTGCTAGTGGCCATAAATATAAGAATTATTTCGACTCAGCGGTGAGCTACCTACCTTTATTCACATATATGTTCATCATTTGGTCAAAAATGTCATTGAAATTCATGATATATTTTACAAGTAAAAGAACTTAAATAATATACTAGCGAGGAACTTATGGCTATTCATCCAAATCTACAAAGTCATCATCCCTTGGACAAATGGCTCTCCGTCAGACAAAAATGTCCCCAACAAGAACATAGGTATGTAATTGAGG
>JAGFNQ010008869.1:0-43385 GCA_024364735.1 Boesenbergia rotunda | reverse complement strand
CAGTGGGTTTTGGTCAAAACCCACTGATATTCCTAAACTACTCCTATAGCATTGGTGATACAGAATTATTAGAGGTTGGGACACCAAAAATATCATCTCATAGCTCTACCCTGTCTATGGATATAGGATTTTCAGAATTCCAGATATGGTAGGTCCATTAGTGGGTTTTGCTCAAAACCCACTGATATACCTAATCTACTCCTATAGAATTGGTGATACAGATTCATTAGAGGATTCGACACCAAAAATATCATCTCCTAGCTCTACCCTGTCTATTGATATAGGGTTTTCAGAATTCCAGATATGGTAGGTCCATTAGTGGATTTTGCTCAAAACCCAATGATATACCTCAACTACTCCTATAGCATTGGTGATACAGAAGCGTTAGAGGTTTGGAGACGAAAAATATCATCTCGTAGCTATACCCTGTCTATTGATATAGGGTTTTCAGAATTCCAGATATGCTAGGTCCATCAGTGGATTTTGCTCAAAACCCACTGATATACCTTAACTACTCTTATAGAATTGGTGATACAGAATCATTAAAGGTTTGGACAACAAAAATATCATCTCCTAGCTATACCCTGTCTATTCATATAGGGTTTTCAGAATTTCAGATATGGTAGGTCCACCAGTGGGTTTTGGTCAAAATCTACTGATATACCTAAACTACACATATAACATTGGTGATACAGAATCATTAGAGGTTTGGACACCAAAAATATCATCTCCTAGCTCTACCATGTCTATTCATATAGGCTTTTCAGAATTCCAGATATGGTAGGTCCATCAGAGGGTTTTGCTCAAAACCCACTGATATACCTAAACTACTCCTATAGAATTGGTCATACAGAATCATTTGAGGTTTGGACACCAAAACTATCATCTCGTAGCTATACCTTGTCTATTTATATAGGGTTTTCAGAATTCCAGATATGGTAGGTCTATCAGTGGATTTTGGTCAAAACCTACTGATATACCTAAACTACTCCTATAGCATTGGTGATACAGAATCATTAGAGGTTTGGACACCAAAAATATCATCTCCTATCTCTACCCTATCTATTCATACAGAGTTTTCAGAATTCCAGATATGGTAAGTCCATCAATCGATTTTGGTCAAAACCCGCAGATATACTTCAACTACTCCTATAGCATTGGTGATATAGAATCGTTAGAGGTTTGGACACCAAAAAAATCATCTCCTAGCTATACCCTGTCTATTCATATAGGGTTTTCAGAATTCCAGATATGGTAGGTCCATTAGTGGGTTTTGGTCAAAACCCACTAATATACTTAAACTACTCCTATTGAATTGGTGATACAGAATCGTTAGAGGTTTGGACATCAAAAATATCATCTCCTAGCTATACCTTGTCTATTCATATAGGGTTTTCAGAATTCCAGATATGGTAGGTCCATCAGTGGGTTTTGGTCAAAACCCACTGATATACCTAAACTACTCCTATAGCATTGGTGATACAGAATTATTAGAGGTTTGGACACCAAAAATATCATCTCCTAGTTCTACCCTGTCTATTGATATAGGGTTTTCAGAATTCCAGATATGGTAGGTCCATTAGTGGGTTTTGCTCAAAACCCACTGATATACCTAATCAACTCCTATAGAATTGGTGATACAGATTCATTAGAGGTTTCGACACCAAAAATATTATCTCCTAGCTCTACCCTATCTATTGATATAGGGTTTTCAGAATTCCAGATATACTAGGTCCATTAGTGGGTTTTGCTCAAAACCCACTGATATACCTCAACTACTCCTATAGGATTGATGATACAGAATTGTTAGAGGTTTGGACATAAAAAATATCATCTCGTAGCTATACCCTGTCTATTGATATAGGGTTTTCAGAATTCCAGATATGTTAGGTCCATCAGTGGGTTTTGCTCAAAACCCACTGATATACCTAAACTACTCCTATAGAATTGGTGATACAGAATCATTAGAGGTTTGGACACCAAAAATATCATCTCCTAGCTCTACCCTGTCTATTCATATGGGGTTTTCAGAATTCCGGATATGGTTGGTCCATCAGTGGTTTTGGTCAAAACCCACTGATTTACCTCAACTACTCCTATAGCATTGGTGATACAGAATCGTTAGAGGTTTGGACACCAAAAATATCAACTCCTAGCTATACCCTATCTATTGATATAGGGTTTTCAGAATTTCAGATATGGTAGGTCCATCAGTGGGTTTTGCTCAAAACCCATTGATATACCTAAATAACTACTATAGAATTGGTGAAATAGAATCATTAGAGGTTTGGACACCAAAAATATCATCTCCTAGCTATACACTGTCTATTCATATAGGGTTTTCAGAATTCCAGATATGGTAGGTCCATCAGTGGGTTTTGGTCAAAACCCACTGATATACCTAAACTACTCTTATAGCATTGGTGATACAGAATCGTTAGAGGTTTGGACACCAAAAAAATCATGTCCTAGCTATACCCTGTCTATTCATATAGGGTTTTCAGAATTCCAGATATGGTAGGTCCATCAGTGGGTTTTGGTCAAAACCCACTGATATACTTAAACTACTCCTATAGAATAGGTGATACAGAATCGTTAGAGGTTTGGACATCAAAAATATCATCTCCTGGCTATACCTTGTCTATTCATATAGGGTTTTCAGAATTCCAGATATGCTAGGTCTATCAGTGGGTTTTGGTCAAAACCCACTGATATTCCTAAACTACTCCTATAGCATTGGTGATACAGAATTATTAGAGGTTTGGACACCAAAAATATCATCTCCTAGCTCTACCCTGTCTATTGATATAGGATTTTCAGAATTCCAGATATGGTAGGTCCATTAGTGGGTTTTGCTCAAAACCCACTGATATACCCAATCTACTCCTATAGAATTGGTGATACAGATTCATTAGAGGTTTCGACACCAAAAATATCATCTCCTAGCTCTACCCTGTCTATTGATATAGAATTTTCAGAATTCCAGATATGGTAGGTCCATTAGTAGATTTTGCTCAAAAGCCACTGATATACCTCAACTACTCCTATAGCATTGATGATACAGAACCGTTAGAGGTTTGGACACGAAAAATATCATCTCGTAGCTATACCCTGTCTATTGATATAGTGTTTCCAGAATTCCAGATATGGTAGTTCCACCAGTGGGTTTTGCTCAAAACCCACTGATATACTTAAACTACTCCTATAGAATTGGTGATACAGAATCATTAGAGGTTTGGACACCAAAAATATCATCTCCTAGCTATACCCTGTCTATTCATATAGAGTTTTCAGAATTTCAGATATGGTAGGTCCACCAGTGGGGTTTGGTCAAAATCCACTGATATACCTAAACTACACATATAGCATTGGTGATACAGAATCATTTGAGGATTGGACATATAGGCTTTTCAGAATTCCAGATATGGTAGGTCCATCAGTGGGTTTTGCTCAAAACCCACTGATATACCTAAACCACTCTTATAGAATTGGTGATACAGAATCATTAGAGGTTTGGACACCAAAAATATCATCTCGTAGCTATACCTTATCTATTTATATAGGGTTTTCAGAATTCCAGATATGGTAGGTCTATCAGTGTATTTTGGTCAAAACCCACTTATATACCAAAACTACTCCTATAGCATTGGTGATACAGAATCATTAGAGGTTTGGACACCAAAAATATCATCTCCTAGCTCTACCCTATCTATTCATACAGAGTTTTCAGAATTCCAGATATGGTAGGTCCATCAGTCGATTTTGGTCAAAACCCACAGATATACCTCAACTACTCCTATAGCATTGGTGATACAGAATCGTTAGAGGTTTGATGTGAATGAATGCTGGAAACCCTTTTACAATCAAAAGTATGAAAATGTAATATAGGGGCCACAGGTCGTATTTTTTCTCGGAGCTAGTTGTCGTGTTTGATTCGAACTTGTATTTAT
The DNA here is from genome assembly GCA_024364735.1 of Boesenbergia rotunda. Classification (NCBI taxonomy): domain Eukaryota; kingdom Viridiplantae; phylum Streptophyta; class Magnoliopsida; order Zingiberales; family Zingiberaceae; genus Boesenbergia; species Boesenbergia rotunda. Next base: position 39,435 of record JAGFNQ010008869.1, on the reverse strand, counting down.
GTGTCGTTTGTGTTTTTGGATTTCAAACAAGTAATTGGATTTTGGTTTGTAATTGAAAATGAAATTGCAATGGAAAAATAGAAACCTTGATTTGTTAAACTAAACAAGGAAATTGGCACTAAAAAGCTCAACTAATGGAAACCTAAGTAAGCACTTACCAATTTTTTATGGGAAATCATTTTCTGTTTTCAACAAACCAAAAGAAATGCCAAGCAATGAAGTAAAGACAGTGATAAGAGTTTTCGGTAATAAACAAGCTTGCAACAAATCAATGCATGCGAAATTCAGAATTTAAGCAAACAACTCAACTAAACTAGCTAGAGAGTTTTTGGAAATCAACTGCCAACTAAATTCAGAATTGAGTGAGTGCAACTTATTGGTTTCAACACAATCATATGCCACAAAGAAAACAAGCTAAATTCGGATGCAAAAGTTTCAAATCTATTGGCACGCAAGAGATAACTCTTTGTGCCAAAACTAACACCAAACTTAAGAAATTAGTAAACTTTCGGCTCCAATTCTTAAGCTGGTTGGTTCAATTGGGAAATAAGGCTATTGGGGAAGAACTAAGCAAGTCTAAGGCAAGGAATTGAAACTGAATTCAGAACTTGAAAACCAAAAGAAATCAGAAACGAGGTATGCAGAAATTCAGATTTGATATTCAGAAATTCAGCACTAGCTGAGCTAAAAACCGGAAATGGATTGCAAGAAAACGAAACCAAGTTCTATGTTAACTAAGCAAGCATATATCTGACTCTAATGCAGGAATTAACATAACTAAAATGCAAAGACAATTTGGATAACAAACAGCCCTGGCAAATTCAGAAATCGGCAGGAATTTCAGCACTATAAGTGGCACGCAACAAAGGGATTGATGCACAGAACTTAAAGCAGAAAACAAGCTAAAATGAAGTGTATCTACTCACTAACAAGTGACTTAACTAATTAGACTGAAAGATTAAACCAAACTACAGCTGAAACACATCAAACAACTACACTTATGAATCTGAAATTTGCAGAAATTAACAATACTCACAATGGAAAACTGATACGCAAGGTTTAGCTGGGAAACAAACTGAAATTCGGAATTACCAAGCTAAACAAGATTCAGAAATGAAGCTAAGGTCTAAACAAACTTAGACTAACTAGATTAGCTCACTAAAAGTGAAACAAATTGAAAATTTCTAAAACTGAAATGCAATTTCAGAAATGGAATGATACGCAACTTACAAAATGGCACGTAAAGATTTAAGCTACAATTAAACTAGAATTTAAAGCAGTTATCCACTACACACATTCCCTAACTATCAAACTTGAAGAACTACACGCAATAGAAACCAAACACAATTCAAAACTTAAACTAAGGTAGCTGAAACAGCCATTCAAAACAGAACAGTGCAGAAATTTAAAATTACAGCTAAACTGAAATTTAACTAAGGAAAACTACTCCTCGATCCCTTATTCAGCTCAGGTACTCCTTGGTTATCAAGCAAGGGAGAGCCTCGGACCCGCAAGCTCAGCAAATCATGGGGAAAACTCCATCTGCGATTGAATACAGTTCAGATTGCTCATTTCTGAAATTTCCACTCAAAATCTTCATTTCAGCTGCGTCTGCATGCGAAGGTGAATGGATGATGATCTAAACTCTCTAGGGAACCCCTCTAGATAGCTCAGGTGGAATGAATTCGAGCACAGCCGATCCGAAGATGTCAATTGGTCAGAACTGCGGAAACCTCTCAACAGCACTGTCTATTGAGCAAATCTGATCCGGAAACTCCACTGATGGCTTTCCCAACGACCTAGCACTAGCTCTGAATCAAGAATCGAGTGATCACGCCTTCAGATGAAGAAAAAAATTGAAGAACACGAAGAACACGCAAAAGGAAGCACTGTAGCGGCGAAGACGCGATGGAGGAAGAAGCTGCGCAGATTTTTCCGTAAGTAATTAACTTTGAACGGCTCAGATTGATTTGAGGAAATCCAACGGCTGATATTGCTCTGATTTTAGCCAAACTTTGATGATGATGATCTGGGGTCAGGATCTGCCTCGTGGTAGCTCGGATCCTCCAGATTTACAACGGATGGTCCAGATCATCCTAATCTTTGAATGGACGATCTAGAGCCCTCCGAGCTTGATCTAATGGTTGATTGAGCTCTGATTGGAATGAAACCTTCAGATCTTGATCAGGGTGCTTGATCAACCCTAACCTTAGCTCGAATTGCTTCAGATGGTCCTGGATGGCTCAGATCTAGCCGCTCCTGAATCGGACGGCTCGGATTAATCATAATCTTGATAATTCGATCCGGGTCACTTCCGACTCGAGTTTGACCCAATATGCCCTAGATCCTTGAACCTTTGATGCCTACAAAAATAGATCAAGAATTTAGTGGCCAAATAATCTAATTTTATGCAAATTCGCAATTAAGTCCAAAACAAGAGTAAGTTCTAAAACCTAGGGCAATTTCACAATTTTAGCAATAAAAACATAGGTCAAACATGGATTTTAGCAACTCAAATAATCAATAAAATAGTATCTATCAACTCCCCCACACTTAACCTTGAGCGTCTCGCGAAAACAGTAAATATGTATCCCCTAGATTTACTTAAGCATAATTAGAAACAAATGAAAAGAAATTACCTAAGGTTGTCAATTCTCATAAATCTAAGCCCTATGGATTAGTATCTTGTCCTTAAATCAACAACTTAGCCTTTTCATCCATCATGAGTCATTGAGATGAATATAACTCATAGCCTTTCAAGGAAAATTTTGGTGGCTCTCTCCTTAAGTTCTAACTTGATGATGGAAGTGGAGCTCACTCAAACACACATGCTTCTTGCACTACCATATGCTTGCTTATTATCTACTCTCCATCATTAATCATGAATAGGATCAACAACTATAAAAACAAACGAAAGCATAGAAAATGGTGAGAAATGGAATGAAAGCCAAGAAAAATGGAAAATTTGATAAAGTGGAGGACTTGAGTGCTTGAGGATATTTTTGATGCTCTTTGCTTCTCTTAACAGTCCTCTAGTGATATAAAAATGTGTGAAGTCGGATTTAAATAATTGACTTTGATTTGGATGAAAACACCTCCCTTGGTTCAATGTGCCAATCTTCCATTTGCGTGCCAACTTGTTTCTTCCCTCTTCTCTTTTCAGATCAGATTTGTATCAAGAACATACGATATCAAGTGAAATAGATACTCAATATAAAATTTTCACTCAACAACCCTTGTAACTCACTCTTGATACATGTCTTTCCAAGTTGGCACACTACTTTCACTTCTTCTTCTTCTTTTTTTTTTTTTTTGATTTATCAGTCCTAGAGCCAGATTCCTTCCAATTCTGATCAGCTAAGGATGCACTCATCACTTGTTGACATATTCCGGTGCTTCATTCTTTGATTCACAGCCTTGAAAAATCAAAATTCAGCTCATCTTCATACAAACTGCACAAGCTATTTGTACTGATTTGTTTTTCTTTGTTTTCAATTTTTGTTCAGCCCTTCCGAATTCTGATTTCTTCTGCAAAGGACAGCTCCAAATTATCTTCTAACAGGGTGGCCGAATAGCTCTATCAGCTGCCAATTCAGCTTCCTTGCAAATGGAGTTCTTTTGGGCACAGATTTTTCTACATTGATCAGATTTTCCTGCAATTGTGTCATTTCTGTCCAGCTCAGCTTTTGTTCCTCTCTTTTGAAATCTGTATAGCTGGATTTAAGTTTCCATCAAAGAGTGGTTGATTCCTATCGCAAAGAACAGCTTCAATCCCAACATTTCTGCCCAAAAAGTTGAATTTCAGCCAACTTCTTCCTTTTCTTTTCTCTTTTTCGAAACTTCTAGCAGCCATTTCTTTTTCCTAGATCTGAAATTGAATGTGCACCTTCAACTTCAGATACATTTTCATGCTTGATAACTTGATTCATAGCTTTTGAAACCTAGATTCATCTTCAAGTTGATACACTGCACTGCCTTACTGAATTCCATCCAAATTCAGTTTTTATTTGATATTAATCTGTGCCACAACTCAGCCACAGTCCTAGCTCTTCCAATCTAATTTCTCTTGCCTTTTTCAGCTTCATTCTCAGCTTATCTTTTCAACATTTCTGATCATCCATAAACTCTAATAACTGTCGAGTGGCTTCCCTACAATCCAAGTCAGTTTAGGTGATTGAAATCGGCTGGAAATTCTGATTCAACACTGCATAGATTTACTGCAGCCTTCAAATTTGCATATAAGCTGATTCCATACGGATTGGAAATCAGCCTCAATTATTTCAGCAGCTAGCTTTGCAAATCAGCTCAGAACTTCCTCTCAGCTTTAATTCAAAGTTTCATCAGCCTTCAATTCACTTCAATTCAGAGTTTATAACCACAGGTGGCTGCTCTTGACTTCCCTACTTTTGAGTCAAACCAATTTTGGTCCCAAGTTGATACAAACTTGTGCAAAACTTTCAGAATTCAGATATGTTGTGGCCAGCAGTTTGCAACTCTCTTTGTGCTTGAATTCTGATCAAATATCAGCTTCAACTCATCCCTTCCCGTGAGCTTCAAATGGACTGCTACCCTCTTTGGCACAAACATTTCAGCATTTTCTTTTTCTTCTTTTTCTGCTTTTGTTCCACTCTCAATTCAGAATATCTTCATCCCCAGCACTTGGCAGCAAACCCACATTAATTTCAGTTCAGAACAGTTCAACTTGCCAACCCAATTCCTAATCCAAGATGGCTTAAAGTTTTCCTTTTCTTCCCTTGCGTGCCAATAGAGTCCTTGGTACAAATTTTTTTTTTCTTGCTTGCTTCAGCCGAATCCTTGGCACAAACATTGCTTGGATCTCCAAATTGTAATTAAGAATCTAGATGCCCGCCTTAGTTCCATCCTCATCCATTTCTTCTTGCTCATTATTGCCACCAAACATCACTCACTTGGCACATGAAAATGCAGAAAAAAAAATTTTCGTTGACATGAATTGCTTCTTTTAATACAAATTGCTTCCAAATCACTAATCGCTCCCCCACACTTAAAACTTTGTCCGTCTCGGGCAAAATAGCATCAAGAAAACATCCCAAGCAAATAAATCCATAGAAAAATTGGGGTTAAGATTAGGAATAAGGAAAGACAACTAGAATAAAATAGACAAATTGATGTGGAAAGGTAAATAAAATGATTAGTCCCTATAGATGTGATCCAACCATTGAAATATGATTTTGAAAGAACCTAAGCAAGTTCTAGAATACAATAACATATGTGTATCACAAAATACGGCTAATCTCACTAGGTAAAAATAATCTATCTCAAATCCTCAATTAAGAATCTAAAACTAAATAGTACTCAAGCATCCAAGAATTCATCCATTAGCTCAAACCCTAAGTTTTGACAACCAAATTTAATTTATTTTCCAAAAGACTCTAAAATGCTATAGGATAACCTAGAGGGATACATTTATTCCTAGTCATGTAAGAAAAAGTGACAAGAGAAATAACAAAGTATTTACAATGACTTTTATTCATGTTACTCTACTCACGTGTTTATTAGCAAGAACTCATTTTAAAAGTGAAAAATGCAATAAAAGAAAATACAAGAAAGAACAATCTCCACTTATTTCTGGTGGACGGAGTTTGTCAAGCAGTAGCCTCCATCGTGGTAGTGGAGGAGTCTAAGTGGCTGGGAGAATTTGGACTCCCCCACACTTGAATTTTACAAAAATTTGTTCCGATGGCCGAAGGCGATTCAGGTTCAAGATCCATTGCAGGAATGGAGTGCTTCGAATTAAAGTAAAATCATCTCCTCCTTCTTTATGCCTTTTAGAAGTCGTTCCAGGAGGTTGAAGTCTGTTCAGTTGGAGCATCCACTCCTGAAGTCTTCTGGACCCTGCAAAATAATGTAATACCTCTCTCAAGTGTGCAGGGTCAGAAAGAAATAAAATAATATCAGTCTCTGCATGAAATGAATCCAAAACTACATCATATCCAATTAAATCAATTTGTGGTGCCTCAATGAATTTTTCACAATTATTTCTTACGACATTTGCATCCAAAAACTCATCACAAATAATGAAATCAATCCTTGGCACTTCAATAGAAATTTCACAATTATTTTCTACTAAGGATGTTTCTAGCAATGTATCACAGCCAATAAAATCAATTTTCGGTTCCTCAATGAATTTTTCAGAATTATTTTCAGCATAAGATATATCAAAAGACTCATCACAACCATCAACAATACTAGGCACTTCTAAAAATTGTTCACACTCAACATTTTCAAGATATGTATCACCACATGCTTCAAATTCAGCAAATTCAACACTAGATACCTCTAGGGATTTTTCACAATTATTTTCAACAAGAGATGCATCCCTAAGTATATTACAAACAATAAAATCAGTGTGAGGTACCTCTATGAAATTTTCAGAAAAATTTGGAGGAGTATTTACCTGATCGTGCTGAAAAATACCTAGAGACTCTACAAAAGTAGATGTATCCGTGTTCTCCTCCTGGTCAAGTAATTGCTCCTCTTCAGGTTCAAGTTCTGGTGGACTCTCAACTGGAACAGGTGATCCTTGGGTTCTTGCTTCCACCAAGCAAGTTCCTACACTTTCTGGTTCATCAATTGAGTCTTCTAATGTACCAGTCAATTGTGGTGGTCCCTGGGGCTTAGTGCAATCCCCTACACCTATGGAATCATCTCCCATTCCTGTATCAACCAAATTAGAAAAATTAGGATCATTAACAACTAAATCATCACAAGATAAAAGTATAGAATGATCCTGTAAAGTTTCATAATTGAATTCAAAACTATCACAAGCCCTGCCATCAATCTCCTCCAATGCCTCTAAATCAGTAGGAATAGGTGATTCTTGGGGCTCAGTGCAATCCCCTACCCCCGTAAATTCATCTAATTGTCCTGATCTTTGGGCTTGTATCTGATTCCATTGATCAACCAATTTTGCAAGGCTTCCTTCGATGTCTTGTTGTTGTCGTAACATTTGTTGACACATCTCCATCATCCTTTGGTGTAGAGCCTCATCCCAATCAGGATCATCAAAGCTTCCTTGATTAAACTGCTGAAATGGGAGGGGCTGAAAATTCTGAGTGTCTTGCTAAAAATTCTGTCCTTGAAACTGGAAATTTTGCTGAAAATGTTGAAATTATGGTTGAAAGGATGGTTGAACTTGCTGAGAATGGTAGCCCTGAAAATCTTGGATCTGAGGTTGAAATTATGGTGGTGAACACTGAAATTGAGTGGGCTGAAAATTCTGATTATAAGGGTGAACTTGCTGTGGAAATTGACATGGTTGCTGGAAATTCGAATTAACTTGGTACTCTTGTTGAATTCCTTGAAAAGGTGATTGATCTTGTTGACAAGGTTGCTGAAAATTGGGCTGAAATTGCTGAAAGTGGGGCTGAAAATTCTGAAATTGTGGCTGCCCATTCTGAAAATTCTGGAAATTTGGTAGACTTGGCTGAAAATCTGGCTGAAATTGTTGGAATTGCTGTGGTTGCTCGAATTGTTGTAATGGTGGCTGAAAAAACTGATTTGGTTGCTGAAAATTCGAATATGATTGCTGAAATTGTGGACACAGCTGCTGGTAAGTAGATGAATCACTGTTGGGTGTTAGTTGGGAATTCCAGTGCTTAAACACATTTTTTAACCCCACCAGTGCATCTTTGAGCTGTGAATAGTCCTCTGGTGAAAACATTTTGATCTTACAAACCTGTCATAAAACAAACAAGAAAAAATGATAGCAACCGTATACAAAAGATAAAGCAATAGAAAATAGAACCCAATGATATGTCCAAAAGTATACAAGTAAAAATCAAACAAATCAACTAGTTGCTTCCCCGGCAACGGTGCCAAAAATTTGACAGACCCAAATAGACTGTCACGAATATGGGTCCTCCAAATTTAGAATTTTTAAATGAATGCTGGAAACCCTTTTTGCAATCAAAGAATGAAAACGTAGTAAAGGGGCCACAGGTCGTATTTTTCTCGGGGCTAGTTGACGTTATTTGATTCGCGCTTGTATTTAGGTGTCGTTTGCGAATTTTGGGTTTCGAATGAAATGAGATTTCAGGTTCGCAATCTGAAATGAAATCGCATGGAATTAAAGGAACTTAGCTAATAAGCTAAACAAAGTGAATGGCAATTAATAAGCTTGACCACATGATACTTTAACCAATTAATGCAACTTGCAACCCTTAGACATCAAACTAATACAGAATGCAATGGCACATCACACCTTGTGTTCAACTTCAGGATTTGTAAATCAAAACCAACCAAATGACAAGCAATCTATTAACAATCTGATACAAGATTGATGCCAAAACTCCACTTGATACTAAAGAGCAAATAATTACAACTGATATATAGAATTAGAACCTAGAATTCAGAATCAAGTTGAATGCAAAACCATTTGTTTTCAAGCTCAATAGCACACTTAAAGACTTGTTTATTTCCAGGAATTCAAGCTCTAACCACTGAAATACCTGCCGAATCTGCACTTAGCACAAAACCAGAAATGACAAAACTTGATACTTAATGGAAGATGCTTATGTGCTGAAACCGGACTGAATACAGGTCTGTAAATTGATGTAATCAATTGATATACAGCAGATGAATGAGAGACAACGTGTAGAACAAAGACTCCTGAAGCCAATGCAAATCCAGAAATGTAGTGGCACACAAGAAGAGAGATGATACAAGTTTTCAGAAATGACAAACTGCAGTTGAAGTAATATTTGATGAAGGAAGCAAAACTACAACTAGTAGGTCGGGGCTAGCTACCTCGGACTTGCTAGGGATGCGCGCTATGATGTATGTATGTGGTACAAGCCGGGGACCCCAATGATATGATGATTATGTTTAAGCATTTAAAAGTATATTTTTAAAAGTTAAGCATCCTTATGTATATGCATTCCACTCATGCATTCATTCATGTTATGCATTATGCTATGCTAATAATGTTTATGCTTATGATTCATGTTAAGAAATATGCATGAGAGTAAATGATCTATGTCATGATTATGTTAAGAAGATGCTCATATGCCATGATAGGAAGTATGTCTATGTATTATGCTATGTTAAGAATGTTAATATGCTATGTTTATACCATGTATTATGCCATGTTAAGAATGTTAATATGCTATGTTTATACCATGTATTATGACATGTTAAGAATGTTTAATATGTTATGGTTATACCATGTCTTATGCCATGCTAGAAATGTTTATCATGTTTATGTTCATGCCATGTAGCATGCCATGCTTAAAATGTTACAATGTTTATGTTTATGCCATGTCTCATGCCATGCTAGGAATGTTCACTTATGGTTATGTTCATGCCATGCCACGTATATGATAAGTGATTCAAGATGTTATGTTCTAAGTAGAGCACCAAGTATGTTAATGTTTCATGTGCTCATTATGAGATGATGAATGGTTTTTGTGAGTAGGAAAGAGTCTTACTAAGCCTGTGTGCTTATAGGCTTATTTCCTTATACCGCAGATCATTCAAGGGGACAATGAGGAAGCAGCAGGAGGGCAAGAACGCATGTGTGTGGTAGTGACTTGGCCCAGGAAATCATATGCTTCTCGTTTATGCTAGAACTTTATGTTGGTCACTTATATGCTTGGATGCTTGAATAATAACTTATGGAACTCTATGATGTGATGTTAAGTATGACATGATATGGTGTTTAAGTATGAAGTCTATATGTCGAGTTTCCATGTCATTATGTTATGAATGGTAGTAGGGCATGTATGTGTAAGAATTAAGTTATTCCGCTGCCTCATGATGTCTACATGCCTTAAGCATGTTAACGTAACGCCACTTTATGGAAAGAAAAAAAAAAGCGAGCATTACAGGTTGGTATCAGAGCAGTAACCATCTCACTACACACACATCAAGCCCTCTTCCTGCAGCTTCCAAGTAAGTACCTCTTTACATATCTTATAGTAGTAAGATGTTTTATGATTTTAAGGTATGCCAGTATGAACGATGGTTATGATGAACAGTAGTTTAAGATATGTATGATGAACGATATTTTATTTTCTTTCATGAATCAAATATTTAGAATTTAAGGGTAGGAAAAGTGGCTATATAGATTTTAATCACTAGGGTAGAAGAAACCGATTTGGGTGTGTTTTTCTCTGTATATATTTGCGAATTGGAAAAAAAATGGTTCTGTACTGACTTGGCAGGTTTGGTACTAACCATGTCATTTTTTTTCAATTCCAGATGTTGCATGAGAACTACACTGTGAGATGTACGCGGAGGATCCCGAGCCATCCGAGGGGGATCCCGAGATGTACGAGGAGGATCCCGAGCCATTCGAGGAGGACCCCGAGATGCTCGAGATGTTCGAGGAAAACCCAATGAGCGAGGACGATCTCGAGATGTTTGAAGAAGACCCCGAGATGCTCGAGATGTTTGAGGAAGACCCCTGGATGTTTGGGGAGGACCCTGAAGTGGTTGAGGAGGTTCCCGAGATAGAGGAAGAGGATCCGATGGAGACAGTGGAAGACCCTGAGGCAGGCCAAGGAGAGATGAACGAAAGAGTGGCAGTGACTGCCATGATGTTCTTTGTTATGGGCATGATGGTAGCCCATCTATTTCATTGAGTTCGGTTAGTTTTGTGAACCAATAAGGTCTAAGTTAGTCCTAATACAAGTTGTCGAGAGTGTGTTTCAACTTTATGTTCATGAACCTGATATTAACAATGAGGGACCTATCATATCACACAATGGTATCAAATTATATGAAGCAAATGATAATAATATGAGAGCAGGTACTAATATAAGATTATTATCAATATAACCATACTAATTCCTTATTATATAAGTATTGTCATAATTCACCTATCATATAGGTTTTTTTTAATATGAGCCTACATACAGGTTGACATGTATCATCTCAACCTATAAGTTATCACCTATACATATTATTCCATAAGTAAATTATAGGTATTATACCTATAATTTATATGATAAATAACTATAATTTATGATATTATGTATAACCTATAGTATAGTCTCATGTATGGAATCATTTGATAGCCTACATACATAAGATCATAACACTCTCACCTATGTTAGCGTATAGTATTAGTTCCATTATACTAATACTAATATAATCAATGGTATAGGTCATACGACATAACCAAAAATGATACGCATAGGGTAGTGTCCTAATTATATTAACATTTATTATAGATTATGCGTCCACTATATTTTCATACTAATTATAAATATTAGAATTATCAACGTATGTTTCACTATTATCTTATATATAATATATAAGATTACCTTAAGTTATTTTATGGTAATATAATAAGTATGATCTCACCTACCATATAATAACCAAACTAATATAATTCATAGCCCATGTTGTGAACTAATATCTCGGAGGCATACTATTATTAGGTTTACCCATAATTATAATAACTATATAATTATGATATATGCATATAATTACAGCATAGAGCTATTAATGATACTAGCTCAATTATATGCTAAGGAGATAATCAAACTTTATGGAGTTCCCAAGACCATCATCTCCGATAGGGATGGGGGCTTCACCTCACGTTTTGGGGAGTGCGTTCAGAAGTTTCTCGGCACTAAATTACGATTTAGCACAGCCTTTCACCCTCAGACTGACGGGCAAACTGAACGGGTGAATCAAGTACTAGAAGATATGTTGAGAGCTTGTGCCCTGGATTTCAAGGAAAGTTGTTGTCGATATCTATGCTTGGCGGAATTTGCTTACAACAATAGCTACCAAGCTACTATTGGAATGGCACCTTATGAAGCCTTGTACGGGAGGAGATGTAGGTCTCCGATCTATTGGTACGAGGGTGGTGAAAAGAAGGAAATGGGGCTCACAACGGATGTTATCGACAGCGCCACCCGAGCTATACAGAATATTCGACAACGGATAGCAACTGCTCAGAGCCGGCAGAAGAGTTATGCCGATGTCAGGTGTAGACCACTGGAATTTAATGTTGGAGATTGAGTATTTCTCAAAGTGTCTCCTATGAAGGGGGTGACAAGATTTGGGAAAAAAGAAAAACTAAGTCCGCGCTATGTGGGGTCGTACCTGATTATGAAAAGAGTCGGTAAAGTGGCGTACGAGCTAGAGCTGCCTCCAGAGATGTCAGCCATTCATAACGTATTCCATGTGTCCCTGCTTAAAAAGTGTATCCCAAATATGGACCAAGTGATCGAGCCTCAGACGGTACAAGTGCAGGAGGACCTAAGCTATGAGAGCAGACCCATCCAGATTTGGATAGCGAGGTCAAGAAGCTGAGGAGTAAGGAGGTACCCTTAGTCAAGGTCCTATGGCAAAGTCAACGGTTCGAAGAAGCTACCTGGGAACGCGAGGACGAAATGAGGCGCAAGTACCCGGAGCTATTCTAAGTTCGAGGACGAACATTCACGAGGTATGGGGGATTGTAACGACCCGAAAAATTCTCTTAATATTTTCTTAAAATATTAAGCATGTTTAGATAATTTTCCGAGGGACCTAGAAATATTAATACAACATGTGGCCTAGAAATCCATATTTTCTCAATTAAATTGAGAAAACTAAGTACTAATGGACCTTATATGGGCTTTTTAGTACCATGATTATTGGTGAATTTTAGGTGAAAATTTATAAAAATATGAAAGGATTTTAATAAGAAATATTAACATAATTATGGGGGAATTTTTAAGGGATTTTCGAAAATACTAGGAAAATAAAATAAAATAAGTGGAAAAAAAATTGTGCATCTACCAAGGATTGAACCTTGGACCTCTTGTACAACCATGTATGCTTTAACCAACTCACCTAACAAGGGAATGTTATGAGGGAATGAAGTGGAGATTGGTTAAGGCTTAGAAGAAGATGAAGGGTCATGGAGAGACTCTTCATTTACCTCCTTAATGGGTTATAAAGAGGGGGGTTTGGGAGTTATCTTCCTTCTTCTATCAATTGCATTTTCTCTCCTTCTCCTTCCTCATTCTAGCCGAACACCATAGGGGAGAATTTCCCTTGGAAAAGCTCCACAAGAAGGTCTCATCTCCAAGATCTAAAGGTTTTCCAAGGATACAAGGGCAAGGGGGTTCAAGTGTCCAAAGGATCTACAATTTTCCTTCTCTTTTAAGGTTTAAAAATCAAGATCAACCAAGGTAAGACTCCCTCACCTGTGGTATAATGGCTTTTCTTGAAGATTAACATGATATGAAAGTCTTGTATGTGATTTTTATGTTGGAAAACAAAAGGAAACCCATGAACCTAACCTTATAGGTTTCGGCCACCATGGGTTTTTGGTTCATAATGATGATAAAAATCTAAATCATGTTTTATAATGTGTTGTCATGATAAATATGAAATAAATATGTTTTTTGGGGAATTTTTGGAGTACCCTAAAGACCCCTTAGGGTTTGGGACTCACAACATGACCCTTTGGTTAGGAAGGGGCTTGACCTTTCATGTATGTACTTTGGGTATCCCCATGATTCAAAAGGGGGTTTAAAGTGAATTGTGTGTACTTACACAAGGTCTTGTGACCCTTGTAAGTTTCGGCCAAGAAGGTTCTAGGGCCAAAAAGTTAGGACTTCCCTCAAGCAAGGGTCCTAATGACCCTATGGTAAGGTATGGTTGGTGTTGAATGTTTGATTATGGTTTTTATGGAATTTTTCCATCCACCCATGGCCTTGTAGGGTTTCGGCCAGCACAAGGAAAGAGGGCTAAAGATTAGGGATAACCCTAATTAAGAGCCCTAATGGCCTCCCATGGTCTTATAAGTAATGTATGGTTGTTCCTTTACCTTATGTTATCTTACATATTTATGGAATTGATGGAACTCCTCCCTTTAGGTTTCGGCCAAGCCATGTATCTAGGGCTTGGGGTGGAGTTAGGGTTCAAAGAATGATAGTTTATGCTTATCACGAAGTATATACATATACATATAGGTCCAAGCATGTGGTAGAAATCATGTTACCTACAACCTTAACTTTAGGCACCATGTTTTATGTTGTATGTTATGATTGGATGTCATGCTTAATGGGGTTTACTATGAATGTCTTACGTTTTATACCATGTATTTAAATGGTAGGTAGAACGTTATGGGAATCCTACCTATGCATACTTGAGATAGATACCATGCTTAGGCAAGAAATGCAATGTTTACCTTATGTATCATGATTATACAAGCTCCATGTGGTAGGATAAATATCTATGGAAAAACGTGTCATGTTCGATGCAATGCTTACCTTCTATGTTATGATCATGCAAGTACTAGGAATAGGAACGATGGTTAGGTATGCATGCCATGTTTTATGTAGGAAGATGAAGGCCATGTTGTATGAATAATGATGCATACCATGTTGTATGGATAGTGATGTAGGCTATGTTAAATGAATAAAGATGCATGTCATGTTTATGAAAGAAGATGCATACCATGTTTATGAATGAAGATAATGCTTATGCCTTTCAGGCATCATGATGCTATGCAATAAGTATGAACAATGAAAGGACAAGCATGTGTTAAGTCATGCTGTATGTAACATGGTTATGCTATGAATGTCTAATGAATGATGAAACATGTAAAATATTTTACTTTATGAATGGGCTTGTACCGGACCGAAGTATGGGTCCAAGGGATGGGCACCTTAAGAACGCCACGGTTCTGGACTACCGACTATGCTGTCCACGGTTCTGGCACTACCGAAGCTGTGCAACAGGGATGGGCTCCTTAAGAACGCCTCGGTTCGGGGACTACCGACTATGTTGTCCTTACCCTAGTAGGTCGGGGCTAGCTACCTCGGACTTGCTAGGGATGCGCGCTATGATGTATGTATGTGGTACAAGCCGGGGACCCCAATGATATGATGATTATGTTTAAGCATTTAAAAGTATGTTTTTAAAAGTTAAGCATCCTTATGTATATGCATTCCACTCATGCATTCATTCATGTTATGCATTATGCTATGCTAATAATGTTTATGCTTATGATTCATGTTAAGAAATATGCATGAGAGTAAATGATCTATGTCATGATTATGTTAAGAAGATGCTCATATGTCATGATAGGAAGTATGTCTATGTATTATGCTATGTTAAGAATGTTAATATGCTATGTTTATACCATGTATTATGCCATGTTAAGAATGTTAATATGCTATGTTTATACCATGTATTATGACATATTAAGAATGTTTAATATGTTATGGTTATACCATGTCTTATGCCATGCTAGAAATGTTTATCATGTTTATGTTTATGCCATGTAGCATGTCATGCTTAAAATGTTACAATGTTTATGTTTATGCCATGTCTCATGCCATGCTAGGAATGTTCACTTATGGTTATGTTCATGTCATGCCACGTATATGATAAGTGATTCAAGATGTTATGTTCTAAGTAGAGCACCAAGTATGTTAATGTTTCATGTGCTCATTATGAGATGATGAATGATTTTTGTGAGTAGGAAAGAGTCTTACTAAGCCTGTGTGCTTATAGGCTTATTTCCTTATACCGCAGATCATTCAAGGGGACAATGAGGAAGCAGCAGGAGGGCAAGAACGCATGTGTGTGGTAGTGACTTGGCCCAGGAAATCATATGCTTCTCGTTTATGCTAGAACTTTATGTTGGTCACTTATATGCTTGGATGCGTGAATAATGACTTATGGAACTCTATGATGTGATGTTAAGTATGACATGATATGGTGTTTAAGTATGAAGTCTATATGTCGAGTTTCCATGTCATTATGTTATGAATGGTAGTAGGGCATGTATGTGTAAGAATTAAGTTATTCTGCTGCCTCATGATGTCTACATGCCCTAAGCATGTTAACGTAACGCCGCTTTATGGAAAGAAAAAAAAAGCGGGCGTTACAGTTGCAATCAACATTACTCCCGGATAATTTCCTCTTAGGTGTGTGGAATCAATTCCGATAAGTCTACGTAAATAAGACTTGAACACCCTTCGGCAAGCACCAAAAGCCCAAAAACACCGCTGGAACTGATTGTCACCATTCCTGCATAGTGCCACATACGTTTCAGAATCTCTAGCTCTTAACTCATGCAGATATTGTGGAAGATCTCTGTAAGCTTCATCATAATCTCCAACAACCTTTTTCAATGCTTTCTCCCTAGCTATGTATACTTTTTTGTATGATATGGTCACTCCAAATCTAGCTTTAGTATCTGATATAATCATACTTGGTTTGTATTGTTCATTATAAAGAAATTGCTCTTCAACAACAAAAGCAACAAATGATGAAGAGCATGCTTGATGATCAACACTTTCCCTAACAGTTCCACATTGGTGTTACTTTATATATTTTGTAACAGTGAACTCTACTTCCCCCCTTGCTACTACTCTCCATGTACATGGTTGGTTAAAGCACACTGCTTTAACTCTATTTTTTCGGGTGTCAACTGGGTTATATCTCATATGCTTAACCATGACATGTTTGACAAGTGCATTCTTGAATTCTTCTCTAGATGGAAATATCTGTCCCACAAAAAATTCATGCTCATCTCTTGCCTCTACCTCTCCAATTGACCCAGCAAGTAATAGAGAATTCAAAATATAAGGATCTTCAGCTAATGGAAACTTCTCCTCTAAGTCACTGTACTGATCTGGGGGGAATTCATATTGCTCAATCTGCATATCATCGGCTTGGAATTCTAGTACACTTGTACTGGGTTCTAATTCATCTGCATTCCAGATTTCAATTCCTTCCTCCCCACTCCAGGTTGGCTCAAAGAATTCAACAACTCTTGTAGAAGAATTCAAACCCTCATCTTCTAGATTAGTTGCTTCTTCATTTAGATCAATTGTCAAGTTCCTTGTAATTTCTGATCCATTCCCTGTGACAGATTTATCATCAAGAGTATTCCATATCTCGAATAAAATTTCGTCAACAACATTATCCCCTGAAAAATAAATTTAATTACATTTTACAAACTTTGAAAATCATAATCAAGGCCCTAGGAGGGCCTGAAATCAAAAGATTTCAGACTCTCACAGGGCCTGAAATAATTATATTTCAGGCCCTTTGAGGGCCTGAAATCCTTTGATTCAGGCCCTCCCAGGCCCTCAAATCAAATGATTTCAGCCCCTGGGAGGGCCTGAAATCTTTTCATTTCAGGCACTGGGAGGACCTGAATTCCTTTTATCCTAGTGCCTGAAAACAACATATTTCAATCCCTCCCAGTGCCTCAAATCTAATGATATCATCCACTCCTAGGGACTGAAATCCTTTAATTTCACGCCCTCCTAGGGTCTGATATGGTAAGATATCACCCTTAGGTCGAATTCAAGCATTTAGTTATCTTAAGTTTAACAAATTTCAGAGGGCCCTTATTATGTAATGTATATCACCCTTAGACTCCTTCAAATATAAAAATTGTAGAAAGAGTTGATAAGCATAAAACTATGTCTGATACCATATTAAAGTTGACAATCATATGTACATTACTATTTGTATTTGTTACCAATCTGTTGCTTGCTTTTTCTCCTTCAACACATATCTTCCTCAGCTGCCTTGGTGATGAATTGAGTTGTGCAAGTTCGAAATGTATACCCTTGTGATGATTCGACTTGTACAAGGTAGTAATATATATATAGGCTGATAAAATTTCAATTACCTGACCATCCGAACCACAAAATATTAATTTACTGCTAAAGTGGTTCGGATGTCTCGAAAATGTGAATAGAAAAAGGTATTTTGTGGCAGGAGGGGTATAATAGGAAGTTCACTTAAAGGGCTGCGCCCTTTGGTAAAATAGAAACCATGGTACGCCAATTGGTAATTTCCAATTTTTAGGTACGCCCTTTGGTAAATTGTCGTACATATATTTATAACTTTTTTATTATATTCTTTCTTTCTTTCTTTTTTAACTTATTATATATTTTATTATTTTTTTTCTTTTATTATATTTCATTTATTTTATTAATATTTTAAATGGTTTCATTTATTCTTATTTATATTTATTATATTTTGTTTTTTATTTTTCTTATTATATATTTTTCTATTTTTTTCTTTTATTATTTATTTTATAAATATATTTTAATTTTATTTATTTAATTCTAATATTAATATTTATAATATATTTAGTAATTTATATATTCCAAATAAAATTAAAATTTAAGTTATAAATGATTTTTATAATATATATTAACTTGGTTTTAATTACTATCGATGAAGTTCTTGTGGCGTGCCAATGAGCATGGAATAGTGTAGCAACTGGCTTTCACGGAATAATAAACCTTATCGAGTTTACATTTACAATCACAACAACACCTTTTTTTATAGTCATAACTTAAAGTGATAAAAAAAAAGATCATATAAGCATTATAGGTTGATAAAAATACCCCTTGGACGTTGTCCCATTACAAAGTTATTCATCTCTTCTTGTATTCGATACTGGGTCATTCGTAGCATTACTATACCTTCCCTATTCATTGCGGGTTGGTTATTCGTTAGTATGGGTTTAGCTTATGATGTGTTTGGAAGTCCTCGACCAAACGAGTATTTCACAGAGAGCCAACAAGGGATTCCATTGATAACTGGCCGTTTTGATTCTTTGGAACAACTCAATGAATTTAGTAAATCCTTTTAGGAGGCCCCCAATGACCATAGATCGAACATATCCCATTTTTACAGTACGATGGTTGGTTGTTCACGGACTAGTTGTACCTACTGTTTCTTTTTTGGGATCAATATCAGCAATGCAGTTCATCCAACGATAAACCTAATTTGAATTATAGAGCTATGACAGAATCAAATCCGAATGAACAAAATGTTGAATTGAATCGTACCAGTCTATACTGGGGTTTATTACTCATTTTTGTACTTCCTGTTTTATTTTCCAATTATTTCTTCAATTGAGAGAAAGAGAATATTCCTCACAACTTCGTCTGCTATTTTTTGGACTTCCTCCGCTCAATGCTGTAGCCTTTCAACCCGATCAAAGGATGTTTTCTCTCTACGAAAAGCATCCTCCACTCGATTCCACAACCTTTCCAAATCTTCGAAGTCAACAGAACCATCTAATTGGACATCATTAAAAAAATCATAGATCGCTTTCCGATGTGAATCCTTCAAAGCCTCTCTCTCGCCCATTGCAATTTTTAACTTTATTCCTGATTCAATCAACTCACTCATCAATAATGATCGACGATAACTACGTTGAATTTATCAATAATGAGAGGTTAATAAAAAAAACTTAATCAACGAACGTGGTCCAATATAGAAGGAAGTCAGATCCCATCGTCGGAAACGGAAGGGGAGGAAATTTCATTCAATTCATCGGACGTGGAACTACCGGTGAAGGACTCTGGCCCCTGGAAATACCTATTTTTTCCTCCACCCATTTCCCTTGAGATGTCATTAAAGAATTCAATTGAAAGCAGAGAGGGATGATAGTTCAAGAAAGAGGCAATCTTATAGATTTAATTGGACGCCAGATATAAAGGCCAAAGTAACCACATCTATTAATTTTCTAATATCTCATTGAATGAACATGACAACTCAATTCTCTAAAAGTTGAAAGAGATAGTCACAAGGCAAATAGTGTCATCACTTAGCCTGGAATTTTAAATAGCCTAGATCAACGAATGAAGTCTATTTGGTTTATCAAAATTAGCAACCTCCTTTAGTTGGTATATCGAGCCAAATGTACAAATTGTGTCAAACATTGATTTTGATCAGCAAAACAAAGTGAGTGAGGTCAAATAGTGGGTCTAGTCAAATTTTAGGATATCACACTTCAAGGGCCTGATGTGTCTCCATATCAGGGCCAATATGGGTTTGATGTGTACCATATCAGGCCCAACTTATCAAGCTCACCTTGGAAATTTGGACAATGTGATTTCTATTTGGCTAGCAAGGCAATCGAGTTTATATTCTTGTTAGTGATATGAGAGAAGTGTCCTAAGGCAATCGCCTTATGATTGCAATCATTTATTCTAATAAATGAATATTCACTATTTGAGTATATATGTTTGTGTATTTGATTGAGATCTTAAACTCATTTACTGAATGTCCGTAATACAATTCACTGCATGAGAGAATTTGTGATGAATTCACAACTAGTGATTATCTCTACATGTGCAATTGTGAAGTATTGAAATTGTCCCTAGTGGATGAATTGATAAATACGAACACTATCAATTCTATTGAGACTAGCATGGGTTATTCTCTAATCAGCTGATTCTCACTGGCTGGTGACATTGAGATGTCCGGAGATAAACATGAATGCTAGTTAAGGGAACTAGTTCATTGGAGTGACTGGCTGTAAAACTTCATATGGTAGTCTACATATAGATATGTCAGTGAAGTTCTTACTGCAGCTTAAGTGCGATGTTCCTTTGACTTGCGGTGTTCAAGTCATCTTGGTCATGGAGACTTATACTTTAATATCTTAAGCAAGCATCTCCAAGGAGGTGTGGACCCAGGATGATTGGGTATAAGCCGAAGTGCCCGAAGATGTTTGAACAGCCTACAAAGGATTCACCACTCCTTGCGAGGAGATGTATACCCAGGCCTATCGTCGGATTGTTACTCAAAGCCTCTGGCCAGAGCATATCATGTTTAGAGTATGAGTCTCTTAAATACATGAGAGTAATTAGAAATCTAAAGGACGAGAAAGACACTACTTGGGCTAGGTGTGACGTAGTCAGTCTAGTGGGGACTGACACAAACAGACCATGTCCTGAACCATGTGGGTATAAGATGGTGAAGGGAATGGGGCACGATTCATTAGAGCTGCTAAAGGGTTGCAGAATTAATTCTGAGGTCAACCATTGATCTTTCGATTAATTGGGGGTCATGATGTACTACTAGGTGCCACTCATGATCGTTCTATAATTGGTTAATTATAGACGGCCAACATAAATCGAAAGCCTATTTAGTCACACGCACTACGAGTAATCCGAGGGATTTAAAACGAGTTGAAAATTGGATTTTTCGATCAAGAGTGATTAGGTTTGGTTGAGCCAAACGATAAGTCGAATCTGAATTTTTCAGAGACGCATCGGAAGCGTAAAATGGCTAAGTCTTTTGAAGACCTAATAGATGAATTAAATAAGTTTAATTCATTGGGACGTGGCTTGGATGGGCCGGCCAAAGAGGGCCTCCATCCTCTTTGCTTGGTTGGCCACAACAAAGGGAGAGAACCAAGTTTTGGTTCAATTTATAAAATAAACCAAGTGTGGTTTGTTTTATAAAATTATGGATGATATAAATTTTTATATAATAAACCAAGGTTTGGTTTATTTTTCATGGAAATTAAAATGAATCATGGATTGGTTTATTTTATAAAATCAATCATGGATTGATTTACCATGATAAGGAAATTTATTCCATAGGAGAGAAGAGACTTGATTGATTTTTTATCATGAATTAAAATATGATTTTAACCATGATATAAAATCAAACTTGGCATGATGGAATAAGTTATTCCATATTTGAGAGGCTTGATGGTTGAGAGGCCACTATATAAAGGACCCAAGGCAAGACTTGGGTGATAATCGAAGAGATAAAGGCATATGCTCTCTCTCTCTCTTTCTCTCCTTCTCTTCTCCCCTTCTTGTCATGCGCCAACCAGCCCCAAGAAGGAGCACCAGTCGGCCGCCCCTGCCCTTTCCCTGCCGACCACCACCTGCTGCCGGAGAAGGAAGCTCCGACCATCTCTTGGCTGGAAGAAGTCTTCCGACTTCTCTCTTGGTTTTTCTCGTCGCGTTCTCGAAGAATCTAGTAATTCTCGAGAACACGAAACTCGTGGCTTTACGAAGTCATCCCGAAGATACTCGGCGTGGACGCGAATAGAGGCGGAGCTTCTAAGGGACGCTTAGGGTTGGATCTCGTCCCTTCCTTTGAGTTACCCAGTCGGTTTGTTCAGGTATAGTTTAGGTACCCATGCCTGAATTTTACCTCTGGACTGATTCAGTACAGCAAAATATGATCTTTGCCGGGATTTGGTTCTATAGCCCAGTCCGGATCGATTTAGAACTGATTTCTATTTTCCAAGGATCATGTCAAGACCTTTGGAACCAGATGTAAATTGTTCTAATGCTGATCTAAGATCCTTAACCTGAGTTTTCAGGTAGGAGTTTTCCTTTTCAAGTTTTTCAACTTGAGTAAGAGTTCCTTCCTAAACCTTCTCGGTTAAGGGTTTAGAGTCAGCTCCCTCTTTCAGGAGTTTTACTTCCTGTCGGAGGGATTCGACTCGGAGTTTGGCTTTTGCCAAATCTCGAGAAATAAATGAAATTAACTCACTTAATTGCGATCTATTAAAACCAGTTACCTTAATTTCTCCGTCTTCTGTGAAGGTCAGCTCGCCGTCCTCTTTTTCTGTTTCTAACTCAGTCTCGACTTTATCTGAGGCGGTCAGAGCTAGGAGGTTGGACTGGGGTGCCTCTTCTTCTTCTTCTGAGGAAGATTCGTCCCAGGTTGCTTGCAGTGCCTTCTTTCTTCTCGTCCTTTTTGTCTCCTTTAGGTTAGGGCAATCTGACTTGTAGTGGCCCTTTTTCTTGCACTCGTAGCAGGTCACATTAGGCTTGTTTGCGGGTTCAGCTGGTTCGTCCTTTCTTCGGTCGGTTTTTCGTTTGTTGGTTCGGTTCTTCAGCTCCTTGTAGTAACTTCGAGCGAGCTGGACCAGCTTAGTTTGATCTCCTTCTTCTTCTTCTGAGTCTGAGTCTGAGTTAGACTCAGGTTCGGGTTCTGGCTTCTTCTTTGTTGTCCTTCCAGTCTTACCTGCAACAAAAGCAATCCCTTTCTCGACCATATTGGTATTAGTTTGTTCGTGCAGTTCTAGTTCGGAAAATAATTCGTCTAATTTTATTTTTGAAAGATCCCTAGAGACCTTGTATGCATCTACCATAGATGCCCACAAGGTGTTTCTAGGGAAGGCGTTTAAGGCATACCTGATTAGGTCACGGTTTTCAACCTTGTGACCTATTGTGTGAAGACCGTTCATTACCTCTTGGATTCGTGCGTGGAGCTGAGCTGCTGTTTCGTTGTCGGTCATCTTGAAGGTGTAGAGTTTGTTCAGTAGCAGATCTCTCTTACTGATCCGAGTATCTGAAGTCCCTTCGTGCAGCTCGATCAGTTTTGTCCATAGCTCCTTTGCACTGTTGAAAGGGCCCACGCGGTTCAGCTCCTCTTTCATCAATCCGCATTGAAGAGTCTGAGTAGCTTTTGCGTCGGCTTCTATCTTTCGCTTTAGGGCGTTGTCCCATTCAGAGTAGCTCTGAGGAAGTCCTTCGGCATTTCGGGGGATCTCCAGACCGGACTGGATAATGATCCACATGTCCACCTGAGTTTTCAGGTGGGCCTCCATACGACTTTTCCAGTAAGAAAAGTCTTCTCCACTGAAAAGTGGAGGTCTGGCGGTGCTGAATCCCTCTTGCATGGCCATTTTAATCTGTAACAGAAAAACTAATAGAAAAACAAATTTTCCAAGACTAGGTCTTGGATTAGTAGTGCTGGATAAGGGAAATAAAATATCGAGGGGTGTTGCACCAACCTCGATTAACGAAAAAAAAAAATTCGAACGAAAAAAAAATATTTAAAAAAAATTGAAAATAATAAAGAAAATCCGAAAAGAAATTTTCAAACTGGTGGTTGCACCAAGTTTGAACTTCCCCGCTCTGATACCACTTGTTGGATCGATAGAACCGATAGAGGGGAGTGAATATCGGTACTCTTTCTTTCGGAAAATTAAGAGTAAGTGCACAACGAAAAATAAAAAGAAAACACAGAGACACAGTCGTTTTTACTTGGTTCGGAGCCTGTGTCGACTCCTACTCCAAGGCCCACGGTCGTTGATCGTTTACTTTGGGCAATTCTATATCAGGCGCAAAAATCGTTTACAAAAGATTACAGATTTAGATTTAAGTACAGTAAACGTTAAACTAGCTCTTTTACCGACGTCCGGAGTAGATCGATTTTTTCGGGGCAGCAGGACGTCGTCGGCTCGATTTGGAGAGTTTCCGGAGCAAGGCGCGAGAGCAGAAGAGCTTTGAGGCGTTGAAAGAATTGTTGTACTGAAGCCTTGGTCGAAGGCCCTTTATATAGGGCCTGGGGGCGCACGGGACGTCGGGGGCGCCCCCCACGTGGCCTCTGATCCGCATAGCTCTCGGTCAGCATCTATCCTCTGGATCCTCTTTGACCGGGGCGCCCGGAGCGCTCGGGGCTCCCGGATTGACCGGGTCAAGATTCTATCTCCTTGGCTTCGAGGGGTTTCTAGCTCGAAATTGCGCATGGGGGCGCCCGCAGCACAGGGGGCGCCCGGGAGCACGGGGGCGCCCGGCCCAGCAGCTGTTCGAACCCTTTTTCTCTTTACTTGTTTTGTATGTACCTTGGGGGGGGCCGGGACACTCCGGGCACCTTACTCAGCCACTACCTCATTCCTTTGAGGCTATCTGAGCTGCAGACACTTCTTCCTTTGGTCCTGCATCCAGGGTTAATCCAAAACACAATAAAATATTCTTATACAGCCTTAGCTGTCTTGGTTCTGACTTTGGTCTCCAAAATGGAGCCCTAGGTCGAACCGACGCCTACTGTTCCCTCGACGGGGAACGCGTCCTCACCTACTCCTCTCGGGAGAATTTACCTGATGCCAACCGTTCCTCTGGTTGGACTTTTGTCTGACGGTCCTTTGTCAGGTCTTGTAAACTGGCAGTCCTTCGCCAGTTGCCTAGCATTCCTTCGCTAGGGCTTCAGTCCCAGGCTGTCCTTCGCCTGGAGCCTAGCAGTCCTTCGCTAGGGCTTGATACTGGCAGTCCTTCGCCAGTTGCCTAGCAATCCTTCGCTAGGGCTTTCTTTCCTGGCATTCCTTTGCCAGTGCCTAGTAGTCCTTCGCTAGGGCTTTTCATGCACACTAGATTAACTTGTTAGAAAACAAGAAAGACTTAACTTTTGACCTATGTTGCCATTATCAAAACACGGGTTTGACTTGGGTGCATTCTGCACCAACAATCTCCCCCTTTTTGATTTATGGCAACCCTAGTTCAAAAAGTTAAGTTTAAGCAAAACATGAAAAAGTTTTAACTTTTGTTCCCTCCCCCCTGGAAGGAATCTCTCCCTAGATTTTTTAAAAATTCGTGGGGTTAAAAAAAACTTTACTTGTACTTGACAACTTTTTGAAAATGTTAACTTAAGTAAGAATTTCAGTTTTAATACAGTTTTGAAAAACTTAAGCTTTAGAGTACTTAAAAAAATTTGACAAGCTTAAGTAAGAAACTTTTGAAAGGCTAGAGTACTTAGGGAAATTTTGAAAGCTTGAGTAAAAAAATCTTGAAGCTAGAGTACTTAGCAACATTTTGAAAGCTTGAGTAAAAATCTTGAAGCTAGAGTACTTAGCAACATTTTGAAAGCTTTAAGAAATTTTGAAACTAGAGTACTTAGGCAAAATTTTGAAAGCTTTAAGAACTTTTGAAACTAGAGTACTTAGGCAAAATTTTGAAAGCTTTAAGAACTTAAGTACTTCTTCAAAAAGTTTAAGCTTTTGAATAAGCTTTTGAATAAGGGATAAGTATATTTTTGAACCTTTTTGAATAAAGAATTTTGAAAACTTTAAGCTTTTGAATCAAGGATTAGTATATTTTTGAACCTTTTTGAATAAAGGAAAAATTTTGAACCTTTTTTTTTTAAAAAATAAGATTAATTTTTCTCTTTCCTTTCCTATCAAAATAAGATAAATATAGCAGAAATATGATTGCATAAAGGAAATAAATAAGAATTTGCTGTACTGAACCAATTCATAATTAGATTTACACTAAATCAATCAATTTTCTCTGTAGGGACCTGTCTAACCCAATTAGCTACTTACTAACTGTTATAAACAGTAGTTTTTGCTAGGGTTAGTCAAGTTAAGTGTTTCTGTTCAAGTTAGATTTTCTAAACTTGACACTTAACTTGATTGTTGTTTAAGTTGTATTTAGTGCCCCAATTACTGCAGATGCACTGACTTAAAGCATCTTGAATTAAGGCAAAGACCTAAGCATCTCAACCCTTTCTAGGTTATCAATCAAAAGTACCCTAAGGTGCTTGTGAGATGCTGGCTTCTAAGTCTATAGGTGCATGCAGTTCTAGGGTTAGGGCCTAGGCTAAGTCCATTTTCGAAAAAGCCCTAATTTTTAAAGGGGTAGTTTTGAAAAAATAAAACTAAGTCGAAAGTAAAACTGATTTTGAAATTAAGTAAAGCCGTTTTTCAAAATCTATTTTTAGAAGACTGATTTTTGAAATCAAGTAGAGAAGAAAATTAATCTATTCTACAAAGCACAATCCTAACTGCCTTCTTAGTGAGCTGAACTCAGACTCAGGTAAGGGCTTTGTGAATATATCAGCTAGGTTGGATTTAGAGTCAATATACTTAAGTACTATTTCACCCCTGGTTACATGGTCTCTTACAAAATGATGTTTGACTTCTATATATTTGGTTCTGGAGTGTTGAATTGGGTTCTTAGTTAAATTAATTGAACTTATATTGTCAATAAATACTTGAGTTTGGGTGTAGTTGAGCTGGAAGTCCTTAAGTGTGTGCATCATCCATAAAAGTTGAGCCACACACTCTCCTAATGCCACATACTCAGCTTCAGTTGTGGATAGAGACACACAGTGTTGTTTTCTGCTGCACCAACTAACTAGACTCTGACCTAACAGTTGGCAGCTTCCACTTGTGCTCTTTCTATCTAATTTACAGCTAGCATAGTCAGAATTTGAGTATCCGGTTAAAGCAAAAGTTGAGGTCCTAGGATACCAAATCCCTACATTTAGGGTGCCCTTTACATATCTCAGTATTCTTTTTAGGGCTGCTAAGTGCGTTTCCTTAGCACAGGTTTGGTATCTAGCACACATCCCTACAGCAAAGAGAATATCAGGTCTACTGGTTGTAAGGTATAGTAGGCTACCTATCATACTCCTATAGAGTTTAAGGTCTACTGGTTTACCATCAGGGTCACTATCTATTTTTATATTAGTGGCCATGGGGGTACTTATACTTTTAGAGTTATCCATTTTAAATTTCTTTATTAATTCTTTAGCATATTTGAATTGATGAACATAGTTACCATCCCTAGTTTGTTTGATTTGTAGTCCTAGGAAAAATGTAAGCTCACCAACTAAGCTCATTTCAAATTCATCTTCCATTATCTTGACAAATTCTTTTAAAAAGTTGGTGTTGGTGGATCCAAAGATTATGTCATCTACGTAAATTTGGACAATAAATATATCTTTTCCTAGGATTTTAATAAATAATGTTGAGTCAATTTGGCCTTGTTTAAATTCTTTAGAAGTTAAATAGGTTGATAATCGTTCATACCAGGCCCTAGGTGCTTGTTTTAGCCCATATAATGCTTTGGTTAGTTTGTAAACATGGTTAGGTTTATCTAAGTCCTCAAACCCTGGGGGTTGTCCTACATAAACTTCTTCTTTAATGAATCCATTTAAAAAGGCTGACTTTACATCCATTTGATATAACTTAAATCCTTTATGGGATGCAAAGGCTAACAACATTCTAATGGACTCAAGTCTAGCTACTGGGGCATATGTTTCATCGTAGTCTAATCCCTCTACTTGGCTGAAACCCTTTGCTACTAAGCGGGCTTTATTTCTGACTATTTCTCCTTGATCATTCAGCTTATTCCTAAAGACCCACTTAGTGTCAATGATGGATTTGCCCTCAGGTTTAGGTACTAATTCCCAGACTTGGTTTCTCTCGAATTGAGCTAGTTCTTCTTGCATCGCTATGATCCAATCAGGATCAGGTAGGGCTTCTTCTATAGTTTTGGGTTCAATTTTTGATATCATAGCTATTTGGCTAAGGTTCCTATAGGAGGACCTAGTCCTGACTCCTAGAGTTGGATCACCCACAATTTGATCGGTTGGGTGACTAAGTCTGGGTTTCTTTGTTCTTCTAGAGCTTGGTTCAGCCTCAAGTCCAGCTGGTCGGTTTGGTTCACTATCTGATTCGACTCTTTGGGCTGGTTCATTTGTTGGTTCGATTCTTGGTTCAGTTAATTCATTCATTGGTTCAATAGTTAGTTCGTGTAAGGGTTCAATTAATGGTTCAATAATTTGTTCATTATTTTCTTGGTCAGAGTTTGATGAAATTGGGTCTGGATTATTAGATGTTGAATTGATTTCTTCATCGAAAATTAAGTTTGTTGTTTCTTCAATTTTCTTAGTTTGGTTGTTGTAAGCTCTATAGGCTCTACTTGTGGTTGAATATCCTAGGAAAATACCTGGGTTTGACTTGGATTGAAATTTTCCTAAATAGTCTTTGGTGTTTAGGATATGGACTTTGCACCCAAAGACCCTTAGGTAATGTAGGTTTGGGAGTCTATGGTAGTACAATTCATAGGGGGTTTTGTTGTGTCGTTTGTTAATCAAAACCCTATTTTGGATATAACAGGCTGTACTAGTTGCTTCTGTCGAAAATTGGTTTGCTAGTTTAAATTCGTTGAGCATAGCCCTAGCGGCTTCTTGTAATGTTCTATTCCTTCGCTCAACTATCCCATTTTGTTGGGGGGTTATAGGACATAAGAATTCATGTAGGTACCCATTTACCTTACAGAATTCCTCGAATCGTTGATTTTCAAACTCTCCCCCGTGATCACTCCTAAGTCTTTTTATTTTAGTATCGTTTTGATTTTCAATTAGTTTACAAAATTCAATAAATAGGTTTAGGGTTTCATCTTTGATTTTTAGGAACCTAACCCAGGTAAACCTAGAGTAATCATCAACTATTACTAAGCAGTATCGGTTCCCGCTTAGTGACTTGGCTCCATGTGAATCAAACAGGTCAAGGTGTAGGAGCTCAAGTGTAGTTTGAGTTAAATCAGATTGGGTTAGTTTGTGATTGGATTTGGTTTGTTTACCTTGATTACAAGATTCACATATTAGGTTTTCATTATTTTTAATTTTCGGAATACCTTTGATTAAGCCAAGTTGGGTAATTTTTGAGATAGTTCTTAGATTGGTATGACCTAATCTCCTATGCCAGAGGTTTGATTGTTCTAATTGTGTTAACATACATTTGGGTACAAGGGGAAGGTTTATAGTGTATACATTATTTTTCCTAGTGCCCTTAAGCATGATTTCTGAGTTTTGTACATTTCTAATTAGGCAGTTGGAATTGTTAAAAGTGACTATATAACCAAAATCGCATAACTGACTTATGCTAAGCAGGTTAAAATTAAAGTTTTCAACCAATAGAACTTTCTTAATAATGAAATCGGATTTAAGTTCAATATTACCTGACCCAATTATCTTGAGTGTAGCATTATTGCCAAATGCTACTGAGCCTAGGTTTTTGAACTTGAGCTTGGTGAACTTCAATTTATCTCCAGTCATGTGTCTGGAGCAACCGCTATCCAACATCCATTGGTCCAAATCTTTATGTTCCTACACATAAAGAGTTTTCTTGATTTATCCAATTAGAGTCAGGAATAGCTTAAATTGAGTTTCACTGCCTAGTCTGTCTCACTCAAAATCTAGGGTTTTCAATCACGTTAGCCTTATAGGTTTCGTGAGACAGGTTTTGATGGTTAAAATTATTTTGAAAATTTTGATTAATTTTGAAAACAATTAAATTTTAACAAAAATGTTTAAATCTACAAATAACTGAAATTTTGTGTTAGATTCGAATTTGACAAAAAAAAATTTTAATTTGAATTTCAGAAATTGGCTTCCAGGTCTTGGCGAGGCACTAGGCCTTCTTTGGCCGTAGCCTTATGGGATCATCCACCCTTTCCTTGACAAAGCCTTTTAATGAAATTTCATTTTCAAAAATTCTTTGAAAAATTTCTGGTCTAACTAGTTTGGGTCTTGGATCGGTAGCTTCGGCTAGTTCCGCCAAATTGGCTTCCCTAACGTACTATTATCTCACCTCCACCCAATACTATGTTGTAAAATTTCAGCTAAGTTTGTTTAGTCCTTAAGCTAGCCTAAGTCTAAGCATGGTATATTGCAGAAATTAAATAAACAATCAATCAAGCAATTTAAATCAAGAATAACAAGTTTATCTAATAATGAATATAGTTTTCAGTTTGGCTCCCCCTGGACTAATGCCACGGTGATGGTTGGGCAAGATGTGAATCTTATCCTTGGGGATCCAATACTGATTTGATCCAGTCGGTTTGTTCATGTATAGTTTAGGTACCCATGCTTGAATTTTATCTCTGGACTGATTCAGTACAGCAAAATATGATCTTTGCCGGGATTTGGTTCTATAGCCCAGTCCGGATCGATTTAGAACTGATTTCTGTTTTCCAAGGATCATGTCAAGACCCTTGGAACCAGATGTAAATCGTTCTAATGCTGATCTAAGATCCTTAACCTGAGTTTTCAGGGAGGAATTTTCCTTTTCAAGTTTTTCAACTTGAGTAGGAGTTCCTTCCTGAACCTTCTCGGTTAAGGGTTTAGAGTCAACTCCCTCTTTTAGGAGTTTTACTTCCTGTCGGAGGAATTCGACTCGGAGTTTGGCTTTTGCCAAATCTCGAGAAAGAAATGAAATTAACTCAATTAATTGCGATCTATTAAAACCAGTTACCTTAATTTCTCCGTCTTCTGTGAAGGTCAGCTCGCCGTCCTCTTTTTCTGTTTCTAACTCAGTCTCGACTTTATCTGAGGCGGTCAGAGCTAGGAGGTTGGACTGGGGTGCCTCTTCTTCTTCTTCTGAGGAAGATTCGTCCCAGGTTGCTTGCAGTGCCTTCTTTCTTCTCGTCCTTTTTGTCTCCTTTAGGTTAGGGCACTCTGACTTGTAGTGGCCCTTTTTCTTGCACTCGTAGCAGGTCACATTAGGCTTGTTTGCGGGTTCAGCTGGTTCGTCCTTTCTTCGGTCGGTTTTCCATTTGTTGGTTCGGTTCTTCAGCTCCTTGTAGTAACTTCGAGCGAGCCGGACCAGCTTAGTTTGATCTCCTTCTTCTTCTTCTAAGTCTGAGTCTGAGTTAGACTCAGGTTCGGGTTCTGGCTTCTTCTTTGTTGTCCTTCCAGTCTTACCTGCAACAAAAGCAATCCCTTTCTCGACCATATTGGTATTAGTTTGTTCGTGCAGTTCTAGTTCGGAAAATAATTCGTCTAATTTTATTTTTGAAAGATCCCTAGAGACCTTGTATGCATCTACCATAGATGCCCACAAGGTGTTTCTAGGGAAGGCGTTTAAGGCATACCTGATTAGGTCACGGTTTTCAACCTTGTGACCTATTGTGTGAAGACCGTTCATTACCTCTTGGATTCGTGCGTGGAGCTGAGCTGCTGTTTCGTTGTCAGTCATCTTGAAGGTGTAGAGTTTGTTCAGTAGCAGATCCCTCTTACTGATCCGAGTATCTGAAGTCCCTTCGTGCAGCTCGATCAGTTTTGTCCATAGCTCCTTTGCACTGTTGAAAGGGCCCACGCGGTTCAGCTCCTCTTTCGTCAATCCGCATTGAAGAGTCTGAGTAGCTTTTGCGTCGGCTTCTATCTTTCGCTTTAGGGCGTTGTCCCATTCAGAGTAGCTCTGAGGAAGTCCTTCGGCATTTCGGGGGATCTCCAGACCGGACTGGATAATGATCCACATGTCCACCTGAGTTTTCAGGTGGGCCTCCATACGACTTTTCCAGTAAGAAAAGTCTTCTCCACTGAAAAGTGGAGGTCTGGCGGTGCTGAATCCCTCTTGCATGGCCATTTTAATCTGTAACAGAAAAACTAATAGAAAAACAAATTTTCCAAGACTAGGTCTTGGATTAGTAGTGCTGGATAAGGGAAATAAAATATCGAGGGGTGTTGCACCAACCTCGATTAACGAAAAAAATTCGAACGAAAAAAAAATATTTAAAAAAAATCGAAAATAATAAAGAAAATCCGAAAAGAAATTTTCAAACTGGTGGTTGCACCAAGTTTGAACTTCCCCGCTCTGATACCACTTGTTGGATCGATAGAACCGATAGAGGGGGGGGGTGAATATCGGTACTCTTTCTTTCGGAAAATTAAGAGTAAGTGCACAGCGGAAAATAAAAAGAAAACACAGAGACACAATCGTTTTTACTTAGTTCGGAGCCTGTGTCGACTCCTACTCCAAGGCCCACGGTCGTTGACCGTTTACTTTGGACAATTCTATATCAGGCGTAAAAATCGTTTACAAAAGATTACAGATTTAGATTTAAGTACAGTAAACGTTAAACTAGCTCTTTTACCGACGTCCGGAGTATATCGATTATTTCGGGGCAGCAGGACGTCGTCGGCTCGATTTGGAGAGTTTCCGGAGCAAGGCACGAGAGCAGAAGAGCTTTGAGGCGTTGAAAGAATTGTTGTACTGAAGCCTTGGTCGAAGGCCCTTTATATAGGGCCTGGGGGCGCCCGGGACGTCGGGGGCGCCCCCCACGTGGCCTCTGATCCGCATAGCTCTCGGTCAGCGTCTATCCTCTGGATCCGCTTTGACCGGGGCGCCCGGAGCGCTCGGGGCGCCCGGATTGACCGGATCAAGATTCTATCTCCTTGGCTTCGAGGGGTTTCTGGTTCGAGATTGCGCATGGGGGCGCCCGCAGCGCAGGGGGTGCCCGGGAGCATGGGGGCGCCCGGCCCAGCAGCTGTTCGAACCCTTTTTCTCTTTACTTGTTTTGTATGCACCTTGGGGGCGCCCGGGACACTCCGGGCGCCCTACTCAGCCACTACCTCATTCCTTTGAGGCTATCTGAGCTGCAGACACTTCTTCCATTGGTCCTGCATCCAGGGTTAGTCCAAAACACAATAAAATATTCTTATACAGCCTTAGCTGTCTTGGTTCTGACTTTGGTCTCCAAAATGGAGCCCTAGGTCGAACCGACGCCTACTGTTCCCTCGACGGGGAACGCGTCCTCACCTACTCCTCTCGGGAGAATTTACCTGATGCCAACCGTTCCTCTGGTTGGACTTTTGTCTGACGGTCCTTTGTCAGGTCTTGTAAACTGGCAGTCCTTCACCAGTTGCCTAGCAATCCTTCGCTAGGGCTTCAGTCCCAGGCTGTCCTTCGCCTGGAGCCTAGCAGTCCTTCGCTAGGGCTTGATACTGGCAGTCCTTCGCCAGTTGCCTAGCAATCCTTCGCTAGGGCTTTCTTTCCTGGCATTCCTTTGCCAGTGCCTAGCAGTCCTTCGCTAGGGCTTTTCCTGCACACTAGATTAACTTGTTAGAAAACAAGAAAGACTTAACTTTTGACCTATGTTGCCATTATCAAAACACGGGTTTGACTTGGGTGCATTCTGCACCAACAAATTGTTTCCTATAAAGTATATTTCCTTAAATAAGATTTTCATGAAAATAATATGTGGTTGAATTAAGAGAATCTGTCTCTTAATTTAATAAGATTTGATTTAGAGAAATCAAAGTCTTAAACATATTATTTCCGAAATTGATTATGATAATTCAGGAAATTGTTTCCCAAAATAATTCCTTGAATAAAGTATGAAATTAGAATTAGGAAATCCGGTTCCTAATTCAATTAATGAAACTTGATAAATTAAGTCACATACATACTTTATTAAGGAAATCGTTAGAACATGACATAATTATATGTCATGAATGTCCATAAAAGAAAAGGATGAGACCCAAAACCCCTTACAAAATATTAAGGCCAACACCTTCCATTAATATGGTTAGAACCGGAGTTTTGTTTCTCGTTTGGGTTGATGGACACATCCATGCCCGGCTTGAACCTTAACATGTTCAAACCATGGAATTAGTTTATGATTAATATAGTTAGAGTCAGAGGTCAATCCTTAGTTTTGGTTGTTGGACACATCCAAGCCTGACTAAACGGTTGAATGAGCTCCAACCATATTAAAACTATTTCTTGCTTAATGGGTCAGCCTTAAGCTTAGAGCATCGATTTGTTGTGCCACAGCCAAGGTCGATGTAAAGAGAGGTGCAGTTGGGTGCTATATATATTGTTGCATACTTGTTAATGAGTTAACAACCTAATGATTTATACAAACATTCAATTAGTTGATAGCATAATATAATAGTTACATATGTATAATATGTAATTGATATAATTACCTACCTTCATAGCTAAGAATAACTTGATGGACTCTAGCCATGGTTGTTCTTATCTATGGTTGGATATCAACCTATTTGGAGATGTTCCTACGATCTCCCGAATTGATAAAAAGGGTTATTCAATTCGAAAAATAAATAGGATTTAATTAATGTATATTGATGCATTCTTTATCATTCTCATCACATAACCTCAATTTGTATTTCTAGGATAATCACCTGATCATGTCTTCTCTGAATTTGCGTTCTATTTTGGACACCAATAAGCTGACTGGGCCAAACTTCATGGGCTGGCTTCGAAACCTGAGGATAATCCTCAAGGCAGAAAGGCTTGCTTATGTCCTTGAAGAACAACTTCCCAACCATCCTCCTGAAGATGCAACTCCAGACCAGTTAGTGGCCTATCAGAAACATGTGGCCGATTCTGAACTTGCGAGTTGCATCATGCTGGCCGCTATGGTACCTGAGCTACAAAAGCAGCATGAGCATATGGATGCTCATACCATCGTCTTCCATCTTCATGAGCTGTTTGACGAGCAGGTGAGATCTGAAAGGTTTGAGGTCTCCAGACTCCTCTTCACCTCTAAGATGCAGGAAGGCACTTCTGTTTCACAGTTTGTGTTGAAGATGATGGGGTACATTGAGCGACTAGGCACACTCGGATTTGCAATAGATCACGAACTAAGTATTGACTTAATTTTGCATTGTTTGTCCAAGAGTTACTCACAGTTTGTGATGAACTATCGGATGAACAAACTGGAGACTACCATTCCTGAATTGCTTAACCTGCTGAAGACTGTAGAGCCTTCTGTAAAGCAGGATCAGAAGACGGTACTGTTAGTTGGTTCCTCAAAGAAAGGCTCTAAGAGGAAGCCCAAAGAACAAAATAAGGGAAGGAAGAAAAAGGCCAAAAAGATTGAAAAGGCACCAAAAGGCACTTGTCATCACTGCGGCAAGGAGGGCCACTGGCGAAGAAACTGCAAGGTTTATCTTGAGTCCTTGAAGAAGAAGGCATCCGATGCCCCATCCTTTTTAGGTATCTTCGTTATTGAATGTCACTCTATTTCCTCATACACCTGGGTACTTGATACTGGGTGTAACTCACATATATGTAATGGCATACAGGGGCTAAGGAATAGAAGAACACTCGTCAAGGGAGAAGCGAATTTGCGAGTTGGAAATGGAGCAAAGATTGCTGCTGTTGCCATCGGAACATATTTGCTAAAGCTCCCTACTGGACTTGTCTTAGAATTGGATAATTGTTATTTTGTTCCTTCGTTAATAAAGAACATTGTATCTATTTTATGCTTGAATGAAAAGGGTTATCATTTAACTTTTAGTAACAATTGTTGTTACATAACTTTAAATGGTGTTCTTTATGGGACAGGAACTTTATGCAATGGTATCTACACATTAGATTTATCCGGTGACGTTTTCAATATCGAAGTTAACAACAAACGTGCTCGAATAGATAATCAAATAGACTCCTATACGTGGCATTGTCGTCTTGGTCATGTATGTAAGAAACGCATGACCAAATTACATCGATGTGGAATTCTGGAATCATTTGAACCCGGTTCATTTGATACATGCGAATCATGCTTAAAAGGCAAGATGATCAAATTACCCTTTTCCGGAAAAGATAAACCAGTGGAAGAATTGCTTGGTCTAATACATACTGATGTCTGTGGACCAATGTTAACTCTTGCACAAGGAGGCTATAGCTACTTCATTACCTTTATCGATGGTCACTCACGATTCGGGTATGTGTTCTTAATGAAACACAAATCTGAAGCTTTTGAGAAATTCAAAGAGTTCAGAAGTGAAGTAGAGAAACAACTTGGCAAAAGTATTAAGATACTTCGATCCGATCGGGGTGGTGAATACTTAAGTCAAGAGTTTCAAGATTATCTTAGGGACAATGGGATATTGTCTCAATGGACTCCGCCATATACACCACAGCATAATGGTGTATCTGAGAGTCGTAACCGAACCTTATGATAAATCATGCAACTCTTCCAAAATCCTTTTGGGGTTATGCGCTTAAGACAGCTGTTTACTTACTAAACAGAGTCCCGACCAAGGTAGTCTCTACTACTCCATATGAGACGTGGAATAGTAAGAAACCTCATTTATCTCACCTAAAGATATGGGGTTGTCCTGCTTATGTAAAGCGGACTGTATCAGATAAATTGGATGCTAAGTCTGATAAATGTTTATTTATTGGATACCCTAAGGAAACGAAAGGTTATCAGTTCTAAGGGTGAGTATTCGGTTAAAACCGAACCGAACCGAACCGAACCGAATAAACCGAAAACCAAATAAACCGAATTTTTCTAGCAAAACCGAACCGACCGAATTTTTCCAAAATAACCGAGAAAACCGAACCGATTAAAAATCGGTTAATTCGGTTTTCGACCGAATTAACCGAATTACCCGAATTTTTAAATTTAATTCGAATTTTTAATTAAAATAATCAGATTTTATTTAATTAATTATATTTTTAAATAAAAATAATTAAATTAATATTTTTATTCGGTTTATTCGGTTTATTCGGTTTAACCGAATTACAAAACTCAAAACCGAAACCGAACCGAATTAACCGAAAAACCGAACCGAATTATTAAAAAAAAACCGAAAACCGAATTAACCGAACCGAATTTCAAAATTCGGTTAATTCGGTTCGGTTAATTCGGTTTAACCGAATTTTTGCTCACCCCTAATCAGTTCTATCATCCCTTGGAACAAAAGGTGTTTGTTTCAAGGCATGCTGTATTTCTAGAAAAAGAATTTCTTTTATAAGAAAATAGTGGGAGTAGCATTGAACTTGAAGAAGTTCAAGAAACTCCAATAGTCATTACAGAGACACCTAGTCTAGACCCACAACCAATAACTCATAATGATGAACTATCAGTTGAACATAAAACAACACCACTTCTTCGTAGATCTGATAGGACACGCAATATTCCAGAGAGATACGGATTTCTCATAAGTGAATCGAACGACGTGTTACTCATTAACGATGACGAACCTATCAGTTATGAAGATGTTCTGAAAAATTCAGAAAGGGATAAATGGCTTCAGAAATGGATTCCATGTACAAAAATCAAGTATGGGACTTGGTTAACCCACCTGAAGGGATTAAGCCCATAGGGTGCAAGTGGGTTTTCAAGAAGAAAACCGACATGGAAGGTAATGTTGTTACCTTTAAGGCTAGATTAGTGGCAAAATGATATCGTCAGAAACAAGGAATTGATTATGACGAAACCTATTCGCCAGTAGCTATGCTTAAATCCATTCGGATGCTCCTGGCTATAGCAGCTCATTATGATTATGAGATATGGCAAATGGATGTGAAAACAGCTTTCCTTAATGGAAACCTGCTTGAGGATATATACATGATACAACCTGAAGGTTTCACATCGGTTAATAAAACCAAAGTATGCAAGCTTCGACGATCCATATATGGACTAAAACAAGCATCCAGGAGCTAGAACATCTGTTTTGATGAGACAATCAAAGAGTTTGATTTCTCACAAAATCCTGACGAACCTTATGTGTACAAGAAGGTTAGTGGGAGTGCAGTCGTATTCCTAGTGTTATATGTCGATGACATATTACTTATAGAAAACGATATATCAATCTTACAGTCAGTTAAAATTTGGTTGTCAAAAACTTTCTCCATGAAAGACCTGGGAGAAGCAACCTATATCCTTGGGATTAGAATCTATAGAGATAGATCAAAACGGTTGCTTGGTCTTTCGCAGTCTACATATATAGACCGAGTGCTAGAAAGGTTTAGCATGTCGCAATCCAAGAAAGGTTACCTTCCCATCAGGCATGGGATCAACCTTTCAAAGTCTATGTGTCCGCGCACAGAAGACGAGAGGATTTGCATGAATAAGATTCCTTATGCATCCGCGATAGGATCTATCATGTATGCTATGTTATGTACTAGGCCCGATGTATCGTATGCTCTGAGCGTCACAAGCAGATACCAGTCTGATCCAGGAATGGATCATTGGGCGGCTGTCAAGACAATCCTCAAGTACTTAAGAAGCACTAAGGATGTGTTCCTAATATATAGAGAAGGTGATATGGTAATACGTGGGTATACAGATGCCAGTTTCCAGACAGATAAGGATGACTTCAAATCTCAGTCCAGATACGTATTTATTTTGAATGGAGGCATAATACGTTGGAAGAGTTCAAAGCAAGACACCGTAGCGGATTCTACCACGGAAGCGGAATATATTGCAGCTTCGGAAGCAGTAAAGGAAGCAGTCTGGATCAAGAAGTTTGTCTTAGAACTTGGTGTGGTTCGAACCATTGATGAAGCAATACCGATTTATTGCGACAACAATGGAGCTATTGCACAAGCGAAGGAACCAAGGTCTCATCGGCGATCCAAACGTGTGCTTCGCCGCTATCATCTGATCAGAGAGATTATAAGTAGGAATGATATACAAATTGAGAAAATTCCCAATGAAAGGTATTTAGTGGATCCTTTAACTAAGGCCTTGCCTCAAAGCAAGTTTGAGGGTCATGTTAGAGCCTGTGGTATTGGGTACCGTAGCGATTGACATTAGGCCAAGTGGGAGTTTGTTAGTGATATGAGAGAAGTGTCCTAAGGCAATCGCCTTATAATTGCAATCATTTATTCTAATAAATGAATATTCACTATTTGAGTATACATGTTTGTGTATTTGATTGAGATCTTAAACTCATTTACTGAATGTCCGCAATACAATTCACAGCATGAGAGAATTTGTGATGAATTCACAACTAGTGATTATCTCTACATGTGCAATTGTGAAGTATTGAAATTGTCCCTAGTCGATGAATTGATAAATACGGACACTATCAATTCTGTTGAGACTAGCATGGGTTATTATCTAATCAGCTGATTCTCACTGGCTGGTGACATTGAGTTGTCCGGAGATAAACATGAATGTTAGTTAAGGGAACTAGTTCATTGGAGTGGCTGGCTGTAAAACTTCATATGGTAGTATACATATAGATATGTCAGTGAAGTTCTTACTGCAGCTTAAGTGCAATGTTCCTTTGACTTGCGGTGTTCAAGTCATCTTGGTCATGGAGACTTATACTTTGACATCTTAAGCAAGCGTCTCCAAGGAGGTGTGGACCAAGGATGATTG
This sequence comes from Boesenbergia rotunda, assembly GCA_024364735.1. NCBI lineage: Eukaryota > Viridiplantae > Streptophyta > Magnoliopsida > Zingiberales > Zingiberaceae > Boesenbergia > Boesenbergia rotunda. Next base: position 268 of record JAGFNQ010008869.1, on the reverse strand, counting down.
GGTATAAGCCAAAGTGCCCGAAGATATTTAAACAACCTACAAAGGATTCACCACTCCTTGCGAGGAGATGTATACCCGAGGCCTATCGTCGGATTGTTACTCAAAGCCTCTGGCCAGAGCATGACATGTTCAAAGTATGAATCTCTTAAATACATGAGAGTAATTAGAATCCGTAGGACGAGAAAACATTACTTGGGATAGGTGTGGCGTAGTCAGCCTAGTGAGGACTGACACACATAGACCATGTCCTGAACCAAGTGGGTATAAG
>JAGFNQ010008868.1:0-22751 GCA_024364735.1 Boesenbergia rotunda | reverse complement strand
TAGGTACTTTGATTGATAACCTAGAAAGGGTTGAGATGCTTAGGTCTTTGCCTTAATTCAAGATGCTTTAAGTCAGTGCATCTGCAGTAATTGGGGCACTAAATACAACTTACATAGCAATCAAGTTAAGTGTCAAGCTTAGAAAATCTAACTTGAACAGAAACACTTAACTTGACTAACCCTAGCAAAAACTACTATTTATAACAGTTAGTAAGTAGCTAATTGGGTTAGACAGGTCCCTACAGAGAAAATTGACTGATTTAGTTTAAATCTAATTATGAAATTGGTTCAGTACAACAAAATCTTACTTATTTCCTTTATGCAATCTTATTTCTGCTATATTTATCTGTTTTGATATATGGCAAAGGGGGAGAGATAGGAAAGGAGAGAGTAAAGTAAAATTAATTTTTTTACTCTATCCTTTATTCAAAAAGGTTTCAAAAATTTTCTTATCCTTTATTCAAAATTTTTCAAAAATACTTAAACTTTTCAAAATTAACTAAAGTACTTAAGTTCTTAAAGCCTTCAAAATTTTTACTTAAGCTTTCAAAATTTTGCTAATTACTCAAGCCTTTCAAAATTTTCTAACTTAAGCTTGTCAAATTTTTTTAAGTACTTTAAGCTTAAGTTTTTCAAAACTGTATAAGTACAATGTTACTAAGTACTTAAGTTTTTTTAATTATTAAGTACTTAAGTTTTCCAAATGTACTCTATTTATTAAGTACTTAAATTTTCAAAATTATTAAGTACTTAAGTTTTTCAAATGTTTCAAAGTTTACTAAGTACTTAAGCTTTTAAAATTCTACTAAGTACTTAAGCTAACACTTTCAAAACTTTTGAGTACTTTAAAACTTAAAGCTTCAAACTTTTTAAGTACTCTAAAATCATGCTTCAAAAACTCTCCTATGTACTTTTAACTTAAGTTATTAAAAGATTTCTAAGTACCTAAAACTTAAGTTTTCAAAGTACAAGTACAGTTTTTTAACCCCACGAATTTTTGAAAAATCTAGGGGGAGATTCCTTCCAGGGGAAGGGAACAAAATTTAACCCTTTCATGATTGCTTAAACTTAACTTTTTGAACTAGGGTTGTCATAAATCAAAAAGGGGAAGATTGTTGGTGCAGAATGCACCCAAGTCAAACCTGTGTTTTGATAATGGCAACAGAGGTCAAAAGATAAGTCTTACTTGTTTTCTAACAAGTTACTCTAGTGTGCAGAGACAAAGTCCTAGCGAAGGAATGCTAGGCACTGGCGAAGGAATGCCAGGGTAAAAAGCCCTAGCGAAGGACTGCTAGGCACTGGCGAAGGAATGCCAGAGTCAAAAGCCCTAGCGAAGGACTGCTAGGCGCCAGGCGAAGGACAGCCTGGGACTGAAGCCCTAACGAAGGAATGCTAGGCACCGAGCGAAGGGCAGCTCGGCATCCAAGACCTGACAAAGGACCGTCAGGCAAAAGTCCAACCAGAGGAACGATTGGCATCAGGTAAATTCTCCCGAGAGGAGTAGGTGAGGACGCGTTCCCCGTCGAGGGAACAATAGGCGTCGGTTCGACCTAGGGCTCCATTTTGGAGACCAAAGTCAGAACCAAGACAGCTAAGGCTGTATAAACTAACCACTTAATGTTTTGTTGTGTTTTTGGACTAATCCTGGATGCAGGACCGAAGGAACGAGTGTCTGCAGCTCAGAGAGCCTCAAAGGAGTGAGGCAACAGCTGACCAGGGCGCCCGGAGTGTCCCGGGCGCCCCCAAGGTGAACACAAAACACACAAGTAAAAAAGCACGCTTCGACAGAACATCCTGCGGGCGCCCCCGTGCTCCCAGGCACCCCCGCTGCTCCCAGGCGCCCCCTGCGCTGCGGGCGCCCCCAGGGCCAGCTACCGAAGCTCCCTTCGAAGCCAAGCAGGTAACGCCTTGACCCGGTCAATCCGGGCACCCCGAGCGCTCCGGGCGCCCCGGTCAAAGCGGATCACGAAGATAAGGGGATCAGACGCTGACCGAGACTTTGGCGGATCAAAGGCCACGTGGGGGGCGCCCCCGACATCCCGGGCGCCCCCAGGCCCTATATAAAGGACCGTCGACCAAGGCTTCACAACAATCAATTCACTCAACGCCTCAAAGCTCTTCTACTCTCGCGCCTTGCTCCAGAAACCTTCCAACTCGAGCCGACGACGTCTCGCTGCTCCGAAAAAGTCGATCTACTCCGGACGTCGGTAAAGAAGAGCGTTCTTTTTATTTACTGCACTTATTTTGTAATCAAATTTTGTAAACTGGTTGCGCCGTATATAGAATTGCCCAAAGTAAACGGTCAACGACCGTGGGCCTTGGAGTAGGAGTCGACACAGGCTCCGAACCAAGTAAAATCGACTGTGTCCCTGTGCTATGATTTTTATTTTTTCGCTGCGTACTTGCTCTAAAATTTCCGAAAAAAAGTTTACCGATATACACCCCCCCCTCTATCGGTTTTCTCGATCCAACAGACATTACTTGGGCTAGGTGTGACGTAGTCAGCCTAGTGGGGACTGACACCCACAGACCATGTCCTGAACCAAGTGGGTATAAGATGGTGAAGGGAATGAGGCACGACTCATTAGAGCTGCTGAAGGGTTTCAGAATAATTTCTGAGGTCAACCGTTAATCATTCGATTAATTTGGGGTCATGATGTACTACTAGGTGTCACTCATGATCGTTCTATAATTGGATGATTATAGACAGCCAACATAAATCGAAAGCCTATTTAGTCACACGCAGTACGAGTAATCCGAGGGATTTAAAACGAGTTGAAAATTAGATTTTCCAATCAAGAGAAATAAGTCGAATCTGAATTTATCAGAGGCGCATGGGAAGCTTAAAATGGTAAGTCTTTTGAAGGCTTATTGGACGAATTAAATGAGTTTAATTCGCGAGGAGTTGGCTTGGTGTGGCCGGCCAAAGAGGGTGCCCACCCTCTTTGGTTTGGCCGGCCACAATAAAGGAGAGAAACCAATTTATTTGGTTTAAATTATAAAATAAATCAAGCGCGATTTGTTTTATAAAATTATGGATAAATAAGTTTATATAAAGAAATTTATATAAAGAAATTTTATAAAGAAATTTATTCTTTTTATGGAAATTAAAATGAACCATGGATCGGTTTATTTTAATTTTATAAAATCAATTATGAATTGATTTTTCCATGATAAGAAAAATTTATATAATTTTCTTGTAAATTTTATTCCATAATAAAAGGAGAGATATGTTTGTTTTATTATAAATTTAGTTATAATAAAACTTGGCATAACGGAATAATTCATAAGAAAATTTATAGGATAAATTTCTTATGAAAATTTATTCCATTAAAAGGGAGACTTGGCGATGGAGAGGCTACTATATAAAGAAACCAAGGCTAGGCTTGAATTCCTCAATTGAGTAATCAAGAGATTAAGTAGCTCCCTCTCTCTCTCTAATTCTCTCTCCCTCTCTCTCTAGGGCCGACGCCCACTTTCTCTCTCTAGGGCTGGCTCTCTCTCTCCTCCCCTAGGGCCGGCGCACCACCTAGGGTTGGCGCGAGCCTCCTCCACCAAGAAGGTGCCAAAGAAGAAGTAGAAGCGGGTCGCATCTCCTTCCTTCCCGGAATCTTGATTCCGTTGCTTGGTGGTTAGTTTTCATCTTTCTCTCTTGATATTCTAGTTGTGCTTTTAGAGAATCTAGTAGTTCTCGTCGGCACAAAACTCGTGGCTTTGTGAAGTCATCCCGAAGAGAACTCGGCGTGGACGCGAATAGAGGCGGAGCTTCCAAGGGACGCTACGGTTGGATCTCATCCCTTACTTCGAGTTACCTGAGGTATTAAGTAAATTAGTTTACTTTCTGCAAAATCTTAATATATGATTATGTCTCCACACCTTAAGGTTGTATGCTAGATACGTGGTTAAAATAATTTAAGAAATTATTTATGCTAAAACCTTCCGCTGCACGTAATTAAATTTTATAATTACGAACCCGTATCCGTGTCAACATGCACCCGGTCCCAACATCTATCACTTTCAATCTCTATCATTTTCAAAACAGTTTTTTTTGGAAATAATATTTACTTGAGTTGGAGAATTTCCAGGACACTTAGGAAAATATCCTTGTAGTCAACAAGGCTTCCTAGGATTGTGTCAGACTGGAAAAGAAACCAAGTCAAGTAAAATATTATGTTTTAAAAACAAGATTTTTCTAAGTACTTAATTTTTCAAAGATCATAATATTTCTTCAAAAGTACTTGCATTTTTCAAAGCTCACAGGATTTTTTCAAATGTTATACACTTTCCAAAAGTATTGCATTTTTCGATAAGTGCCAGACATCTCTCAAATATACTAGTAATTTTTTCCAAAGTACTAATATGTTTTGCATAATGGGTTTGCAAAATTTTTTTTTTAAAATTTATCATATTATACTAAAAGTTCAAAATATTTCTAGTTTGTTGCTATGCTTCAACAATTTAGATTTCAAAAAGAACCAAATGTTTTCATTGTTAGTGAAAGTTTTTTTGGTGATTTTTGATGTATGACAAAGGGGGAGAGGTGGCTTAAGTTAGAAATTTTTTTTCTCTTAGCAAAGGATCAAGAAATCAAAATGTTTTTTTTCAAATGGGGAGGGGGGGGGGGGGGGGGGGAGAGTGAGCGGAATTTAGAAGTTTTCCCCAAATGATCAAAAATGGGTTTTCAAAAAATTTTGGTTTTTTTTTAAAAAGGGAGGGAGAGTGAGAGGAATTTAGAAGTTTTCCCCAAAAGTTCAAAAATGGGTTTTCAAAATTTTTTTATTTTTTCCCAAGGTTTAGCCCTTTCATCCAATCTAACTTAAGATATTGCCAAACATCAAAAAGGGGGAGATTGTTTGTGCAAGTTGCATCAGTGATGTCCTCCTCTAAGTGTTTCAAATATTTGATAATATGCTTAAGTCAGTGATACATTAAACAAAGGTAGGGTTAGTCAAGAAAGGTGTAACAAGGGGAACCAAAGTCTTAGTTAACCTAGGCACTAAGACCTGGTGAGTGAAGCAGGGCACGAAGACCTGGTTTGAGGAATTGGGCACTAAGTCCTGGCCGAGGGTTGGGCACTAAAGTCCTGGCCGAGGGTTGGGCAACGAAGTCCTGGACCTAGGGTTTGGGCACGAAGTCTTGGTCCGAGGGATTGAGCAACTTAGCTGAGCGATGACTAAGGACAGAAGTAGAGACAGGTCGAGGTTCAAACATCTAGACATCCGAGAGTATCGGAGGCTAAGCAAAAGTCCACCCGAATGGACTGGGTTGCAACCATCTCCTGAAAGGAGTAGGTGAAAGACGCGTTCCCGGGGGTGGGAACTTGCGTCGGTTCGACCTAGGATTTCGTGGAAATCCGAAGTTAGAACCAAGTCCTTAAGGTTAAGATTGGGTGTATTTGCTTTGTATTTGTGTATCTTGTAGGTTCCTAGAATGGAACATAAAGCAGGGAAACAACACATAATGAAACTGGAAGCCAGCCAGCTAGGCGCCCCCATCAACTGGGGCGCCTCAATGGAGGAAGACAGAACAGGCTTCCATTCAGGCACCCAAGATGATACAGGCGCCCTGGTTGAAAGATGTATTTGCTGCTGCGAGTTTCATAACGACCCAGCCTGTCGACCCGACCCCACGACCCCTTGGTCATCCAAATTCCATTTTTGGCGGCCCAACAACCTGGCCCCTTTGGTCGTCGACCGTCGACCGTGTCATTACTCACAAGAACTTCCCACCCCTGGCCAGTGGATTTTTGCCTTCCCCAGGATTCGAACTCTAGACCTTCAGGCTAAGTACTAAAGTTTATGAATCTTGGTAGCCAGGGGTGGGAAGAACTTGTGAGTAACGACGGTCGACGGTCGACGGTCGACGACCAAAGGGGTCAGGTTGTTGGGCCGCCAAAAATGGAATTTGGCTGCCCAAGGGGTCGAGGGGTCGGGTCGATGGGCCGGGTCGTTACAATAAAAAGGCGCCACCCCTGGCCAGTAGATTTTTTGCCTTCCCCAGGATTCGAACTCTAGACCGCCAGGCTAAGTACTAGAGTTTATGAATCCTGGTAGCCAAGTGAGCGCGCGCTCACTTGGTTACTAGGATTCAGGAACTTTAGTACTTAGCCTGGAGGTCTAGAGTTCGAATCCTGGGGAAGGCAAAAACCCACTGTTGGTGCAGGCAGCACCTAAATCAAACCTGGGTTTTGATAATGGTAAAGGGTTCAGAAGTTAAGGTGTAAATGTGATCTAACATGCTTACTGAGTGTGCAGGAAAAGTCCTAGGTACACTAGGCAAGAAGTCCTAGCAAAGGGCGGGGCAAAGAAGTCCTGGTCGAGGACTGGGAAAGAAGACCTGACCGGAAGTCGGGCAAAGATGTCCTGGTCGACGACTGGGCAAGAAGTCTGGGCAACGGGCTGGGCACCGAAGACCTGACCGGAAGTTGGGCAAGAAGACCTGACCGGAAGTTGGGCATGAAGACCTGGTCAGGTGGATTGGGCAAAAGTCCAACCGGAGGAGTCGGTTGGCAAAAGGTAAACTCTCCTGAGAGTAGTAGGTGAGGACGCGTTCCCCGTTGAGGGAACAGTAGGCGTCGGTTCGACCTAGGGTTCCATTTGGGAGACCCAAAGTCAGAACCAGGGCAGCTACGGCTGTAACTAATGACTAACACATTTGCTTGTTGTGTTTTAGAACTAACCTTAGTTGTAGGATCGAAGGACTGGTCTTCTGCAAGTGAGGTGCCTCACTGGGGCTAGGCGCCCGGATGGACACGGGCGCCCGTATGGATACAGGCGCTCCAGTGTGAAGGTAAACACCAAACCACAGCCGCGAAGCCTCTGGACCAAAGCAGTTCAGGCGCCCGTGAGATGGATAAGCGCTGACCGAGCCTGCGGATAAGGGATCACGTAGGGAAGGCCACGTGTTTGGCGCCCCCATTAACATAGGCGCCCATATGGGTGCTATAAAACAGGGTTCACTCCTAAGGCTTCGACATCAATTACTCTCAACGCTCTAGACATTTTCGCTCAAGCGCTACGCTCCGACAAACTATGGCATCGAGATTCCAACGTCGACGATGACCCTCTGCTCCGAAATTCGATCCACCTCGGGTGTCAGTAAACTTTAATTACGAAAGTGTTGTCAATTTGAATTTCCAATTCTATATCTGTAATTCCAATCTGTAAAAGCTTTCCCTAATATATAATTGCCCAAAATAAACGGTCAAGGACTGTGGGCCTTGGAGTAGGAGCCGACCGCGACCCCGAACCAAGTAAAACTACCTGTGTTTGCGATTTGTTTCTTATTTTCCGCTGCGTATTTTCTCTAAGTGTTCCGAAAAATTTGACAACGATATTCACCCCCCCCCCTCTATCGTTTTCTCCGATTCAACAAGTGTTATCAGAGCGGGTGGCTTAAATTTGGTGCAACCACCAATTTGAGAGTGTTTTTTTGGATTTTACGAAATTATTTTAATTTCTTTTTCGAATTTTTCTCGTTAATCGAGGTTGGTGCAACACCACTCGATCGTTTTTCATTTCTATTAATTTTCTTCCGCACTACTTATCCAAGACCAAGTCTTGGAACAAGTTTTCTCTGTTTTTCTTATTTTTCAGAAATTATTATGGCCATGTAAGAGGGTTTCAGCACAGCCAGACCACCGGTCTTCAGTGGAGAAGATTTCTCCTGCTGGAAAAGTCGGATGGAAGTCCACCTGAAAACTCAGGTGGATATATGGATAATAATCCAATCTGGCCTTGAAATCCCCAAGAACGCAGGAGTGGCACAACACTACTCTGAATGGGACGCCTCGCCGAAGAAAAAGATCGAGGCTGATGCAATGGCAACCCAGACTTTGCAGTACAGATTGACCAAGGAAGAGCTGAACCGGGTGGGTCCTTTCAATAGCGCCAAAGAACTTTGGAGCAAACTGATTGAGCTGCACGAAGGTACCTCTGACACCAGAATCAGCAAAAGGGATCTGTTGCTGAACAGACTACACAATAAAAATGAACGAAGGCGAATCAGCAGCACAGCTCCACGCCAGAATCCAGGAGCTAATGAACGACCTGCACACAATCGGTCACAAGGTAGAGAACCGTGACCTAATCAGTTATACCTTAAATGCATTCCCAAGGAATACTCTGTGGGCATCTCTGGTAGATGCTTACAAGGTTTCTAGAGATCTTTCAAAAATTAAATTAGATGAACTCTTTTCAGAATTAGAATTACACGAAAAAACTAACTGCATTATGGCCGAGAAAAGTATTGCTTTTCTTGCAGGTAAGCCCCAAGGAAAAGTCGCCAAGAAAAAGTCTCAACCTGCTCCCGAGTCTGACTCAGACTCAAACTCAGAAGATAGTGAAGGTAATCGACCCAAGTTGGTGCGGCTAGCTCGGGACTACTACAAGGAGCTAAAGTAGCAAACCAATAGAAGGAAAGCAAGCCGACGAAAGGAAGATCCAGCTGAACCTTCAAAAACTAAACCGAATGTCACCTGCTACGAATGCATCAAGAAGGGTCATTACAAATCAGAGTGCCCCAATCTAAAGGAAGCCAAGAAGACTAAGAAGAAGAAGGCTCTTCAAGCCACGTGGGACGAATCTTCCTCCGAAGAAGAAGAAGATGCCCCCACAATCAAATCTTCTCGCCTTATCTGCTTCAGAAGACATCGACACCGGATCAGAATCGGAGCCAGACGACGGAAGGCTCACAATATCGAAAAACGACCAAATAACGGTAAGAGGTTATTCCGAAATTGAATTATTGAAATTAATAGCTTACTTATCTCGTAACTTGGCGAAAGCCAAAATTTGGGTTGAGTCCCTCTGACAGGAAGTAAAACTCCTGAATGAGGAAGCTGACTCAAGATCCTTGACCGAGAAGGTTCAAGAAGGAACCTCTACTCAAGTTGAAAAGCTTGAGAAAGAGAACTCCTCCTTGAAAAATCAAGTCAAAGAGCTCAGAGTGGCTTTAGAACGATTTACTTCGGGTTCCAAGGGTCTTGACATGATCCTTGGAAAACAGAAGTCTATTCTTAATCGATCTGGGTTAGGGTATCGAACCAAGTCGAGACAACGGTCGTACTATACTGTATTGAACCAACCTAGAGCCAAAGTTCAAGCATGGGTCCCCAAACTTTTCTTGAACAACCAAGCTGGACCAAACCAGTATTGGATCCCCAAGGACAAGATTCACATCTTGCCTAATCATTATCGTGGCTTTAGTCCAGGGGAGCCAATATAAAAATAATTTTCATAATTAGATAAATTTCTTTTTGCTTAATTCCTTAATTTTAATTGCATGCTTGATTGTTTATTTCCTTCTACAAATTATTATGTTTAGACCTAGGACTAGTTAGACTCAGGACTAAAATGATTTAATTGAAATTTGAACAACATAGTATTGGGTGGAGGTGAGATGATAGTTCGTTAGGGAAGCCATTTTGGTGGAACTAGCCGAAGCTACCGATCCAAGACCCAAACTAGTTAGACCAAAATCTTTCAAGAAGTAACTTGAAGATGAATATTCAATAAAAGTCTTAGTCAAGGAAAGGGTTGATGATCCAATAAGGCTACGGCTAAAGAAGGCCTAGTGCCTTGCCAAGACCTGGAAGCTAATTATTGAAAATCAAATTCACTTTACTATTGTCAGATTTGAATCTAACACAAATATCAATTAATCTTAGATTCAACCACCTTTCAAAATAAACTTAAAACTTAAATTTTTTTTAAAATTAATTCAACCTTTCAAAATTAACCATGATTTCAAATTAAAATCTTCATTTCTATTAAAACCTGTCTCACAAAACCCATAAGGTTAACGTGATTGATAACTCTAGATTGGGTGAGATAGATTAGGTTGTGAAAATCAATTTAAGCTAACCTTAATTCTAATTGGATCCAAATCAATAAATACTTTATGTGTAGGAGCATAAAGATTTGGACCAATGGATGTTGGATAGCGGATGCTCCAGACACATAACTGGACACAAATTGAAATTCACCAAACTCAAGTTCAAGAACCTAGGCTCAGTAGCATTTGGCAATAATGCTACACTCAAAGTCATTGGGTCAGGTAACATTGAACTCAAAACCGATTTTGTGATTAAAAAGGTACTCTTGGTTGAGAACTTCAAATTTAATTTGCTTAGTATAAGTCAATTATGTGATAATGGCTATGTAGTTACCTTTACCAACTCTGACTGCCTAATTACAAACCTTCAAGACTTAGAAGTCATGCTTATGGGCACTAGGAAAAATAATGTTTATACTATCAATCTACCCTTAGTACCTAAATGTCTCTTAACTCAATTAGAAGAATCCAACCTCTGACATAGGAGATTAGGTCACACAAATGTTAGACTAATTTCAAAAATCACCCAACTTGGTCTAATTAAAGGAGTACCAAAAATTAAGAACTATGAAAACACAATATGTAATTCATGCAACCAAGGTAAACAAACCATGTCTAATTACAAGTCAATTCAATCAGACCTAACTCAAACCACACTTGAGCTCCTGCACCTTGACCTATTTGATTCACATGGAGCCAAGTCAATAAGTGGAAACTGGTACTGCTTAGTCATTATCGATGATTATTCTAGGTTTACTTGGGTTAGGTTCCTAAAAACTAAGGATGAAACCCTAAACCTGTTTATTTACTTATGTAAGATAATTAAAAATCAAAATGATACCAAAATCAAAAGACTTAGGAGTGATCACGAGGGAGAGTTTGAGAATCAAAGGTTTGAGGAATTCTGTAGAATAAATGGGTATATTCATGAATTTTCATGTCCTAGAACCCCCCAGCAAAATGGGATAGTAGAAAGGAAGAATAGAACCCTATAGGAAGCCGCTAGGACCATGCTCAATGAATTCAACCTAGCTAACCAATTTTGGGCAGAAGCAATAAGTATGGCTTGCTATATCCAAAATAGTGTCCTAATTAACAAAAGACATAATAAAACTCCCTATAAGCTATATTACCATAGACTGTCAAACTTACATTACCTAAGGGTCTTCGGATGCAAAGTACATATACTAAACACCAAGGACTACCTAGGTAAATTTCAGTCTAAGTCAACTCCAAGAGTATTCTTAGGATATTCAACAACAAGTAGGGCTTATAGGGTCTACAATAAACAAACTAATAAAATTGAAGAAACAACGAATTTAATCTTTGATGAGGAAACTAATCCAAAATCTGATAATCAAAACCTGAAATCGTCAAATATTGATCAAGAGGAAAATGAGCATACGATTGAACCATCAATTGAACCACTAGTTGAACCTCTAAATGAACTGACTCTTGAACCAACTACTACATCTACTGAACCAATAATTGAACCAACCCAAATAATTAAATAAAATACTGAATCAAACTGTCCAGCTGGACCTGAGGCTGAACCAAGTTCTAGAAGAACCAAGAAATCCAGACTCAGTCACCCGTCTGATCCAATTGTGGGTGATCCAACCTTAGGAGTCAGAACTAGGTCTTCCTATAGAAATCCTAGTCAGATCGCACTTATTTCAAAAATTGAACCTAAGACTATAGAGGAAGCCCTACCTGATCCTGATTGGATCATAGCTATGCAAGAGGAATTAGCCCAATTTGAGAGAAACCAACTTTGGGAACTAGTACCTAAACCTGAGGGTAAATCTATTATAGATACTAAGTGGGTATTTAGGAACAAACTAAATGACCAAGGGGAAATAGTCAGAAACAAAGCCCGCTTAGTAGCTAAAGGGTTTAGTCAAGTCGAAGGGTTAGAATATGACGAAACCTATGCCCCAGTAGCCAGACTTGAGTCTATTAGAATGTTGTTAGCCTTTGCAGCCCATAGAGGATTCAAACTTTACCAAATGGACGTTAAGTCAGCCTTTCTAAATGGGTTAATCAAAGAATAAGTCTATGTAGGACAACCCCCCGGCTTTGAGGGCCTAGAAAAACCTGACCACGTTTTCAAACTTAATAAGGCACTTTATGGACTAAAACAAGCACCTAGGGCATGGTATGAACGCCTATTAACTTACCTTATTTCTAAGGAATTTAATCAAGGACAAATTGATTCTACCCTTTTTGTTAAAACCTTAGAAAAAGACATTTTCATTGCTCAAATCTATGTTGACGACATAATTTTCAAATCCACCAACTCAAACATTTTAAAAGAATTTGTAAAAATAATGGAAAATGAATTCGAAATGAGCTTTGTTGGTGAGCTCAATTTCTTCTTAGTGTTGGTGCAGGCAGCACCTAAGTCAAACCTGGGTTTTGATAATGGCAAAGGGTTCAAGAGTTAAGAGGTTATTGTTATCTAATGTGCTCATTAAGTGTGCAGGAAACAAAGTCCTAGCGAAGGGCTGCTAGGCACCTGGCGAAGGGCTGCCAGGAAACAAAGTCCTAGCGAAGGGCTGCTAGGGACCTGGCGAAGGACTGCCAGGCAACAAAGTCCTAGTGAAGACTGCCAGGAAATAAAGTCCTAGCGAAGGGCTGCTAGGCACCTGGCGAAGGACTGCCAGGAAACAAAGTCCTAGTGAAGGGCTGCTAGGCACCTGGCGAAGGACTGCCAGGAAACAAAGTCCTATCGAAGGGCTACTAGGCACCTGGCGAAGGACTGCCAGGAAATAAAGCCCCTAGCGAAGGGCTGCTAGGCACCTGGCGAAGAACTGCCAGGAATTGAAGACCCGGTGAAGTGCTGCTGGGCAAAAGTCCAACCGGAGGAGCCGATTGGCAAAAAGGTAAACTCTCCTGAGAGGAGTAGGTGAGGAAGCGTTCCCCATCGAGGGAACAGTAGGCGTCAGTTCGACCTAGGGTACCATTTAGGAGACCCAAAGTCAGAACCAAGACAGCTAAGGCTGTATAAACCTAACATTTCTTGCCTTGTTTGTTGTGGAACTGCCCTTGGATGCAGGGACCAAAGGAACGTGTTTTTGCAGCTCAGAACGCCCCAAAGGAGAGGGGCAGCAGCTGGGATAGGCGCCCGAGAGGTCCCGGGCACCCAAGGTCAAAGCCAAACGAACAGTTGAGAAAGAACCACTTCGGAAGCTCACTGAGCCAGGCGCCCTCAAGCTCCCGGGCGCCCTGATGGTCCCGGGCGCATTGATGGTCCCGGGCGCCCTGGGTCTAAACCAACCAAGTAACCGAAGCGAACTCAGCCGAGAAGCCAGCAGACCAAGTCAACCGGGGCGACCCAGTGTCCCGGGGCACCCCCGTCAGCTCCGAGCCCGATCCTGGAGGGATAAGAGCTGACCGAGTCTCGGATAGGGGTTTGCGGATCCAGAGGCACGTGGAGGGCGCCCCCAGGTGCACTATAAAAGGGGCTCGACCCCCAAGGCTTCAGAACACTCTTTTCCAACACCCCAACGCTCTTCGCTAAAGCGCTCTGCTGCGAAAACTTCTGATCTTGAGGTTCTAGTGCCAACGACGACCCTCCGCACAGAAGTACAATCCACACCGGGCGTCGGTAATGAAGAGTTAAATTGTTCTTCTTACTGCACTACTACAGTACAAATCTCTGTAAGACTTTACGCGTTATAGAATTGCCCGCATTAAATGGTCAAGGACCGTGGGCCTTGTAGTAGGAGCCAACCTTGACTCCGAACCAAGTAAAAATTCCTTGCGTTCTGTCTGTTTATTTTAATTTCCGCTGCGTATTCTCTTAAAGTTTTATCCGAAACGTTTTCACGATATTCACCCCCCTCCCTCTATCGTGTTTTCTCGATCCAACAAGTGGTATCAGAGCTGGGAAGCTCAAATTTGGTGCAACCACCAATTTGAGAGTTTTTCGGTTTTTCTTCGATTTTTTTTTAAATTTTTTTCGATCGAACTTTTGTCGATAATCGAGGTTGGTACAACACCACTCGATAATTTCTTTTAATATCTTATTCCCGCACTGCTAATCCAAGACCAAGTCTTGGGATAGTTTTTTTTGTTATTATTTCAGTAATTACTAAATGGCCATGCAAGAAGGGTTCAGTACAGCCAGACCACCACTCTTCAGTAGGGAGGACTTCTCTTACTGGAAGAGTCGGATGGAAGTCCACCTGAAAACTCAGGTGGACATGTGGATAATCATCTAATCTGGACTGGAAATCCCGAAGAATGCCGAAGGAGTGCCACAATCATACACCGAATGGGACGCCTCACTCAAAAGGAAGATCGAGGCTGACGCTAAAGCAACTCATGTTGGGACTGGGTGCATATTGACATGGATACGGGTTCGTAATTTTAAAATTTAATTACGTGCAGCGGAAGGTTTAGCATAAATAATTTCTCAAATTATTTTAACCACGTATCTAGCATGCAACCTTATGTTGTGGAGACATGATCATACATTTAAAATTTTGCAGAAAGTAAACTAATTTACTTAATACCTCGCGTAACTCGTAGAAAGGGACGAGATCCAACCGTAGCGTCCCTTGGAAGCTCCGCCTCTATTTGCGTCCACGCCGAGTTCTCTTCGGGATGACTTCGCAAAGCCACGAGTTTCGTGCCGACAAGAACTACTAGATGTTAGTGATATGAGAGAAGTGTCCTAAGGCAATCGCCTTATGATTGTAAACATTTGTTTTAATAAATGATAATTCACTATTTGAGTATACATGTTAGTGTATTTGATTGGGATCTTAAACTCATCTACTGAATATCCGCAATACAATTCACAGCATAAGAGAATTTGTGATGGAATCACAACAAGTGATTATCTCTACATGTGCAATTGTGAAGTATTAAAAATATCCCTAGTCGATGAATTGGTAAAAACGGACACTATCAATTCTGTTGAAACTAGCATGGGTTATTCTCTAATCAGCTGATTCTCACTGGCTGGTGACATTGGGATGTCCGGAGATAAACATGGATGCTAGTTAAGGGAACTAGTTCATTGGAGTGACTAGCTGTAAAACTTCATATGGTAATCTATATAGATATGTCAATGAAGTTCTTACTGCAGCTTAAGTGCGATGTTCCTTTGACTTGCGGTGTTCAAGTCATCTTGGTCATGGAGACTTATACTTTAACATCTTAAGCAAGCATCTCCAAGGAGGTATGGACCCAAGATGATTGGGTATAAGCCGAAGTGCCTGAAGATGTTTGAACAACCTACAAAGGATTCACCACTCCTTGCGAGGAGATGTATACCCAGGCCTATCGTCGGATTGTTACTCAAAGCCTCTGGCCAGAGCATATCATGTTTAGAGTATGAGTCTCTTGAATACATGAGAGTAATTAGAAATCCGAAGGACGAGAAAGACACTACTTGGGCTAGGTGTGACGTAGTCAGTCTAGTGGGGACTGACACAAACAGACCATGTCCTGAACCAAGTGGGTATAAGATGGTGAAGGGAATGGGGCACGATTTATTAGAGCTGCTGAAGGGTTTCAGAATTACTTCTGAGGTCAACCGTTGATCTTTCGATTAATTGGGGGTCATGATGTACTACTAGGTGCCACTCATGATCGTTCTATAATTAGTTGATTATAGACGACCAACATAAATCGAAAGTCTATTTAGTCACACGCACTACGAGTAATCCGAGGGATTTAAAAAGAGTTGAAAATTGGATTTTCCAATCAAGAGAAATAAGTCGAATCTGAGTTAATCAGAGGCGCAACTGAAACTTAAAATGGCTAAGTCTTTTGAAGGCTTATTGAGCGAATTAAATGAGTTTAATTCGCGACGGTTCGGCTCAGTTTGGCCGGCCAAAGAGGGTGTCAAACCCCTTTGGTTTGGCCGGCCACATAAAATGGGAGAAACCAATTTATTTGGTTTAATTAAATAAAATAAATCTAGCGCGATTTGTTTTATAAATTATGGATAAATAAATTTGTGTAAAGAAATTTATATAAATAAATTTATAGAAATTTATTCTTTTATGGAAATTAAAATGATCCATATTTTATAAAATCAATTATGAATTGATTTTTCCATAATAAGAAAGTTTATAAATTTCTTGTAAAATTTATTCCATAATAAAAGGAGAGATATATTAGTTTTATTATAAAGTTAGTTATAATAAAACTTGGCTTAAACGGAATAATTAATAAGAGAATTTATAGGATAAATTTCTTATGAAAATTCTGTTAAAGGGGAGACTTGGCAAGGGAGAGATTACTCTATAAAGGAACTAAAGGCAAGCCTTGAATTCCCAATCAATAGAGTAATCAAGAGATTAATTCTCTCCCTCTCTCTCATTTATTCTCTTCGTCTCCTTCTCCTTTCCTCCTAGGGCCGGCGCCCTCCTTACTTGCTTAGGGCCGGCGCCCCATCCACATCCTAGGGTCGGCGCACCCTAGGGTTGGCGTGAGCAATCATCACCAAGGAGAAGCCAACCAAGAAGAAGAAGAAGCGGATCGCAACTCCTTCCTTCCCGGAATTTAGATTCCGTTTCTTGGTGGTTAGTTTCCTTTCTTCTCACTTGATCTTCTAGTTGTGCCTTTAGAGAATCTAGTAGTTCTCGTCGGCACAAAACTCGTGACTTTGCGAAGTCATCCCGAAGAGAACTCGGCGTGGATGCGAATAGAGGCGGAGCTTCTAAGGGACGCTACGGTTGGATCTCGTCCCTTACTTCGAGTTACGAGAGGTACAAAGTAAATTAGTTTACTTTTCCGCAAAGTTTTAATTTATGATTATGTCCACACATCATAAGGTTGCATGCTAGATACGTGGTTAAAATAATTTAGGAAATTATTTTATGCTAATTCTTCCGCTGCACGTAAAAATTTAAAATTTTACGAACCCGTATCCTTGTCAACATGCACCCGGTCCGAACACTAGATTCTCCAAAGGCACGACAAGAATATCAAGAGAGAGAGATGGAAAACTAACCACCAAATGAAAAACGGAATCAAGATTCCGGGAGGAAGGAAGGAGTCGCGACCCGCTTCTTCTTCTTCTTCGGCACCTTCTTGGTGGAGGTGGCTCACGGCAACCCTAGGGGAGCCCTCTAGGGCCGGCGCCTACTGGAGGAGGGAGAGGGAGAGAAGGAGAGGAAGAGACGCTAGGCAAGAATCCTTGATATTTTGAATTGATCTCCAAGCCTTGCCTTTGTACCTTTATATAGTAGCCTCTTTATCGCCAAGTCTCCTTTTAACGGAATAAATTTTTCATAAGAAATTTATCTTATAATTTTTCTATGAATTATTCCGTTATGCCAAGTTTTTATTATAACTTAATTTATAATAAAAACAACCATGTCTCCCCTTTTATTATGGAATAAATTTTTACAAGAAATTTATTATATAAATTTTTCGTATCATGGTAAAATCAATTCATAATTGATTTTATAAAATAAAATAAACCAATCCATGGTTCATTTTAATTTCCAAAAAAAAAGAATAAATTTCTATAAATTTCTTTATATAAATTTTTTTATCCATAATTTTATAAAACAAATCACGCTCGATTTATTTTATAATTTAAACCAAACAATTTGGTTTCCCTTTTTATTGTGGCCGGCCAAACCAAAGAGGGTGGGGACCCTCTTTGGCCGGCCAAATCCAAGTCGTCACCTTACGAATTAAACTCATTTAATTCGTCCAATAAGCCTTCAAAAGACTTAGCCATTTTAAGCTTCCGATGCGTCTCTGATAAATTCAAATTCGACTTATCTCTCTTGATCGGAAAATCCAATTCTCAACTCATTTTAAATCCCTCGGAATACTCGTAGTGCGTGTGACTAAATAGGCTTTCGATTTATGTTGGCCGTCTATAATCAACCAATTATAGAACGATCATGAGTGGCACCTAGTAATACATCATGACCCCTAATTAATCGAAAGATCAACGGTTGACCTCAGAAATAATTCTGAAACCCTTCAGCAGCTATAATGAGTCGTGCCTCATTCCCTTCACCATCTTATACCCACTTGGTTCAGGACACGGTCTATGTGTGTCAGTCCCCAGTAGGCTGACTACGTCACACCTAGCCCAAGTAATGTTTTTCTCGTCCAATAGATTCTAGTTACTCTCATGTTTCTGAGAGATTCATACTCAGAACATGTGATGCTCTGGCCAGAGGCTTCGAGTAATAATCTGACGATAGGCCTTAGGTATACATCTCCTCGCAAGGAGTGGTGAATCCTTTGTAGGCTGTTCAAACATCTTCGTGCACTTCGGCTTATACCCAATCATCCTGGGTCCACACCTCCTTGGAGATGCTTGCTTAAGATATCAAAGTATAAGTCTTTATGACCAAGATGACTTGAACACCGCAAGTCAAAGGAACATCGCACTTAAGCTGCAGTAAGAACTTCATTGACATATCTATATGAAGATTACCATATGAAGTTTTACAGCTAGTCACTCCAATGAACTAGTTCCCTTAACTAGCATTCATGTTTATCTCCGGACATCCCAATGTCACCAGCCAGTGAGAATCAGCTGATTAGAGAATAACCCATGCTAGACTCAACAGAATTGATAGTGCCCGTATTTATCAATTCATCGACTAGGGACAATTTCAATTCTTCACAATTGCACATGTAGAGATAATCACTAGTTGTGAATTCATCACAAATTCTCTCATGCTGTGAATTGTATTGCGGACATTCAGTAAATGAGTTTAAGATCTCAATCAAATACACGAACATGTATACTCAAATAGTGAATATTAATTTATTAAAGTAAGTGATTACAATCATAAGGCGATTGCCTTAGGACACTTCTCTCATATTACTAACAAACTCCCACTTGGCCTAATGTCAATCGCTACAGTATCCAATACCATAGGCTCTAACATGACCCTCAAACTTGCTTTGAGGCAAGGCCTTAGTTAAAGGATCCGCTAAATTCCTTTCAGTGGGAATTTTCTCAATTTGTATATCATTCCTACTTATAATCTCTCTGATCAGATGATAGCGGCGAAGCACGTGTTTGGATCGCTGATGAGACCTTGGTTCCGTTGCTTGTGCAATAGCTCCATTGTTGTCATAGTAAACCGGTATTGCTTCATCAATGGTTGGAACCGCACCAAGTTTCGAGACAAACTTCTTGATCCAGACTGCTTCTTTTGCTACTTCCGAAGCCGCAATATATTCCTCTTCCGTGGTAGAATTCGCTACAGTGTCTTGCTTGGAACTCTTCCAACTTATTGCGCCTCCATTCAAAGTAAATACGTATCCAGACTGAGATTTGGAGTCATCCTTATCTGTCTAGAAACTGGCATCTGTATACCCACGTATTACCATATCTCCTTCTCCATATATTAGGAACACATCCTTAGTTCTTCTTAAGTACTTAAGGATTGTCTTAACAGCCGCCCAATGATCCATTCCTGGATCAGACTGGTATCTGCTCGTGACGCTCAGAGCATATGATACATCGGGCCTAGTACATAACATAGCATACATGATAGATCCTATCGTGGATGCATAAGGAATCTTATTCATGCAAATCCTCTCATCTTCTATGCGCGGACACATAGACTTTGAAAGGATGATCCCATGCCTGATGGGAAGGTAACTTTTCTTGGATTCCGACATGCTAAACCTTTTTAGCACTCGGTCTATATATGTAGACTGTGAAAGACCAAGCAATCGTTTTGATCTATCTCTATAGATTCTAATCCCAAGGATATAGGTTGCTTCTCCCAGGTCTTTCATGGAGAAAGTTTTGGACAACCAAATTTTAACCGACTGTAAGACTGATTTATCGTTTCCAATGAGTAATATGTCATCGACATATAATACTAGGAATACGACTGTACTCCCACTAACCTTCTTGTATACACAAGGTTCGTCAGGATTTTGTGAGAAATCAAACTCTTTGATTGTCTCATCAAAACGGATGTTCCAGCTCCTGGATGCTTGCTTCAGTCCATATATGGATCGTCGAAGCTTGCATATTTTGATTTTGTCAACCGATGTGAAACCTTCAGGTTGTATCATGTATACATCCTCAAGCAGGTTTCCATTAAGGAAAGCTGTTTTCACATCCATTTGCCATATCTCATAATCATAATGAGCTGCTATGGCCAGGAGCATCCGAATGGATTTAAGCATAGCTACTGGCGAATATGTTTCGTCATAATCAATTCCTTGTTTCTGACGATATCCCTTTGCCACTAATCTAACCTTAAAGGTAACAACATTACCTTCCATGTCGGGTTTCTTTTTGAAAACCCACTTGCACCCTATGGGCTTAATCCCTTCAGGTGGGTTAACCAAGTCCCATACTTGATTTTCATACATGGAATCCATTTCCGACTTCATGGCTTCAAGCCATTTGACCCTTTCTGAACTTTTCAGAACATCTTCATAACTGATAGGTTCGTCATCGTTTATGAGTAACACGTCGTTCGATTCACTTATGAGAAATCCATATCTCTCTGGAATATTGCGTGTCCTATCAGACCTACGAGGAGGTGGTGTTGTTTTAGGTTCAACTGATAGCTCATCATCATGAGTTCTCGGTTGTGGGTCTAGACTAGGTGTCTCTGTAATGTCTATTGGAGTTTCTTGAACTTCATCAAGTTCAATGTCACTCCCACTATTTTCTTGTAAAAGAAATTTTTTTTCCAGAAATACAGCATGCCTTGAAACAAATACCTTTTGTTCCAAGGGATGATAGAATTGGTAACCCTTTGTTTCCTTAGGGTATCCAATAAATAGACATTTATCAGACTTAGCATCTAATTTATCTGATACAGTCCGCTTCACATAAGAAGAACCCCATATCTTAAGGTGAATTAAGTGAGGTTTCTTACTATTCCACGTCTCATATGGAGTAGTAGAGACTACCTTGGTCGGGACTCTGTTTCACAAGTAAACAGCTGTCTTGAGCGCATAGCCCCAAAAGGATTTTGGAAGAGTTGCATGATTCATCATGGATCTAACCATGTCGATCAAGGTTCGGTTACGCCTCTCAGATACACCATTATGCTGTGGTGTATATGGCGGAGTCCATTGAGACAATATCCCATTGTCCCTAAGATAATCTTGAAACTCTTGACTTAAGTATTCATCACCCCGATCGTATCGAAGTATCTTAATACTTTTGCCAAGTTGTTTCTCTACTTCATTTCTGAACTCTTTGAATTTCTCAAAAGCTTCAGATGTGTGTTTCATCAAGAACACATACCCGAATCGTGAGTGATCATCAATAAAGGTAATGAAGTAGCTATAGCCTCCTTGTGCAAGAGTTGACATTGGTCCACATACATCAGTATGTATTAGACCAAGCAATTCTCCAACTGGATTACCTTTTCGGGAAAAAGGTAATTTGGCCATCTTGCCTTTTAAGCATGATTCGCATGTATCAAATGAACTGGGTTCAAATGATTCCTGAATTCCACATCGGTGTAATTTGGTCATGCGTTTCTTACTTACATGGCCAAGACGACAATGCCACGTATAGGAGTCTATTCAATTATCAATTCAAGCACGTTTGTTGCTAACTTCGATATTGAAAACGTCACCGGATAAATCTAACGTGTAGATACCATTGCACAAAATTCTAGTCCCATAAAGAACGTCATTTAAAGTTATGTAACAACAATTGTTACTAAAAGTTAAATGATGACCCTTTTCATTCAAACATGAAATAGATACAATGTTCTTTATTAATGAAGGAACAAAATAACAATTATCCAATTCTAAGACACGTCCAGTAGGGAGCTTTAGCAAATATGTTCCAATGGCAACAGCAACAATCTTTGCTCCATTTCCAACTCGCAAATTTGCTTCTCCCTTGACGAGTCTTCTTCTATTCCTTAGCCCCTATATGTCATTACATATATGTGAGCTACACCCAGTATCAAGTACCCAGGTATTTGAGGAAATAGAGTGACATTCAATAACGAAGATACCTGAAGAGGATGGGGCATCGGATGCCTTCTTCTTCAAGGACTCAAGATAAACCTTGCAGTTTCTTCACCAGTGACCCTCCTTGCCGCAATGATGGCAAGTGCCTTTTGGTGTCATTTCAGTCTTTTTGGCCTTTTTCTTCTTTCCCTTATTCTGTTCTTTGGTCTTCCTCTTAGAACCTTTCTTCGAGGAACCAACTAACAGTACCGTCTTTTGATCCTGCTTCACAGAAGGCTCTATAGTCTTTAGCAGGTTGAGCAACTCAGGAATGGTAGTCTCCAGCTTGTTCATTCGATAGTTCATCACAAATTGTGAATAACTTTTGGGCAAACAATGCAGAATTAAGTCAATACTTAGTTAATGATCCATTACAAAACCGAGTGTGCACAGTCGCTCAATATACCCCAACATCTTCAACACAAACTGTGAAACAGAAGTGCCTTCCTGCATCTTAGAGGTGAAGAGTAGTCTGGAGACCTCGAGCCTTTCGGATCTCGCCTGCTCATCAAATAACTCATGAAGATGGAAGATGATGGAATAAGCATCCATATGCTCATGCTGCTTTTGCAGCTCAGGTACCATAGCGGCTAGCATGATGCAACTCGCAAGTTCAGAATCGGTTACATGTTTCTGATAGGCCACTAACTGGTCTGGAGTTGCATTTTCTGGAGGACGGTTGGGAAGTTGATCTTCAAGGACATAAGCAAGCTTCTCTGCCTTTAGGACTATCCTCAGGTTTCGAAGCCAGTCCATGAAGTTTGGCCCAGTCAGTTTATTGGTGTCCAAAATGGAACGTAAATTCAGAGAAGACATGATCGAGTGATTATCCTAAAAATACAAATTGAGCTTTATGTGAGAAGAATGATAAAGAATGCATCAACATACATTAATTAAATCCTATTTATTTATCAAATTGAATAACCCTTTTTATCAATTCGGGAGATCGTAGGAACATCTCCAAATAGGTT
>JAGFNQ010008867.1:131394-144174 GCA_024364735.1 Boesenbergia rotunda | reverse complement strand
AGGGCCACTGGCGAAGAAACTGCAAGGTTTATCTTGAGTCCTTGAAGAAGAAGGCATCCGATGCCCCATCCTCTTCAGGTATCTTCGTTATTGAATGTCACTCTATTTCCTCGTACACCTGGGTACTTGATACTGGGTGTAGCTCACATATATGTAATGACATACAGGGGCTAAGGAATAGAAGAAGACTCGTCAAGGGAGAAGCGAATTTGCGAGTTGGAAATGGAGCAAAGATTGCTGCTGTTGCCATCGGAACATATTTGCTAAAGCTCCCTACTAGACTTGTCTTAGAATTGGATAATTGTTATTTTGTTCCTTCATTAATAAAGAACATTGTATCTATTTCATGCTTGAATGAAAAGGGTTATCATTTAATTTTTAGTAACAATTGCTGTTACATAACTTTAAATGGTGTTCTTTATGGGACCGGAACTTTATGCAATGGTATCTACACGTTAGATTTATCCGGTGACGTTTTCAATATCGAAGTTAGCAACAAACGTGCTCGAATAGATAATCAAATAGACTCCTATACGTGGCATTGTCGTCTTGGCCATATAAGTAAGAAACGCATGACCAAATTACATCGATGTGGAATTCTAAAATCATTTGAACCCGGTTCATTTGATACATGTGAATCATGCTTAAAAGGCAAGATGACCAAATTACCCTTTTTCGGAAAAGGTAAACCAGTGGGAGAATTGCTTGGTCTAATATATACTGATGTATGTGGACCAATGTCAACTCTTGCACAAGGTGGTTATAACTACTTCATTACCTTTATCAATGATCACTCACGATTTGGGTATGTGTTCTTAATGAAACACAAATCTGAAGCTTTTGAGAAATTCAAAAAGTTCTGAAGTGAAGTAGAGAAACAGCTTGGCAAAAGTATTAAGATACTTCGATCCGATCGGGGTGGTGAATACTTGAGTCAAGAGTTTCAAGATTATCTTAGGGACAATGGGATATTGTCTCAATGGACTCCGCCATATACACCACAACATAATGGTGTATCTGAGAGGCGTAACCGAATCTTGATGGACATGGTTAGATCTATGATGAATCATGCAACTCTTCCAAAATCCTTTTGGGGCTATGCGCTTAAGATAGCTGTTTACTTACTAAACAGAGTCCCGACCAAGGTAGTCTCTACTACTCCATATGAGACGTGAAATAGTAAGAAACCTCATTTATCTCACCTAAAGATATGGGGTTGTCTTGCTTATGTAAAGCGGACTGTATCAGACAAATTGGATGTTAAGTCTGATAAATGTCTATTTATTGGATACCCTAAGGAAACGAAAGGTTACCAATTCTATCATCCCTTGGAACAAAAGGTGTTTGTTTCAAGGCATGTTGTATTTCTAGAAAAAGAATTTCTTTTACAAGAAAACAGTGGGAGTAGCATTGAACTTGAAGAAGTTCAAGAAACTCCAATAGACATTACAGAGACACCTAGTCTAGACCCACAACCAATAACTCATAATGATGAGCTATCAGTTGAACCTAAAACAACACCACTTCTTCGTAGGTCTGATAGGACACGCGATATTCCAGAGAGATACGGATTTCTCATAAGTGAATCGAATGACGTGTTACTCATTAACGATGACGAACCTATCAGTTATGAAGATGTTCTGAAAAATTCAGAAAGGGATAAATGGCTTGAAGCCATGAAGTCGGAAATGGATTCATGTACAAAAATCAAGTATGGGACTTGGTTAACCCACCTGAAGGGATTAAGCCCATAGGGTGCAAGTGGGTTTTCAAGAAGAAAACCGACATGGAAGGTAATGTTATTACCTTTAAGGCTAGATTAGTGGCAAAAGGATATCGTCAGAAATAAGGAATTGATTATGACGAAACCTATTCGCCAGTAGCTATGCTTAAATCCATTCGGATGCTCCTGGCCATAGCAGCTCATTATGATTATGAGATATGACAAATGGATGTGAAAATAACTTTCCTTAATGGAAACCTGCTTGAGGATGTATACATGATACAACCTGAAGGTTTCACATCGGTTAATAAAACCAAAGTATGCAAGCTTCGACGATCCATATATGGACTAAAGCAAGCATCTAGGAGCTGGAACATCCATTTTGATGAGACAATCAAAGAGTTTGATTTCTCACAAAATCCTGACGAACCTTGTGTGTACAAGAAGGTTAGTGGGAGTGCAGTCGTATTCCTAGTGTTATATGTCGATGACATATTACTTATAGGAAATGATATATCAGTCTTACAGTCAGTTAAAATTTGGTTGTCTAAAACTTTCTCCATGAAAGACCTGGGAGAAGCAACCTATATCCTTGGGATTAGAATCTACAGAGATAGATCAAAACGATTGCTTGGTCTTTCGCAGTCTACATATATAGACTGAGTGCTAGAAAGGTTTAGCATGTCGGAATCCAAGAAAGGTTACCTTCCCATCAGGCATGGGATCAACCTTTCGAAGTCTATGTGTCCGCGCACAGAAAATGAGAGGATTTGCATGAATAAGATTCCTTATGCATCCGCGATAGGATCTATCATGTATGCTATGTTATGTACTAGGCCCGATGTATTGTATGCTCTGAGCGTCACAAGCAGATACCAGTCTGATCCAGGAATGGATCATTGGGCGGCTGTCAAGACAATCCTCAAGTACTTAAGAAGCACTAAGGATGTGTTCCTAATATATGGAGAAGGTGATATGGTAATACGTGGGTATACAGATGCCAGTTTCCAGACAGATAAGGATGACTCCAAATCTCAGTCCGGATACGTATTTATTTTGAATGGAGGCGCAATAAGTTGGAAGAGTTCCAAGCAAGACACCGTAGCGGATTCTACCATGGAAGCGGAATATATTGCAGCTTCGGAAGTAGCAAAGGAAGCAGTCTGGATCAAGAAGTTTGTCTCAGAACTTGGTGTGGTTCCAACCATTGAGGAAGCAATACCAGTTTACTGCGACAACAATGGAGCTATTGTACAAGCGAAGGAACCAAGGTCTCATCAGCGATCCAAACATGTGCTTTGTCGCTATCATCTGATCAGAGAGATTATAAGTAGGAATGATATACAAATTGAAAAAATTCCCACTTAAAGGAATTTAGCGGATCCTTTAACTAAGGCCTTGCCTCAAAGCAAGTTTGAGGGTCATGTTAGAGCCTGTGGTATTGGGTACCGTAGCGATTGACATTAGGCCAAGTGGGAGTTTGTTAGTGATATGAGAGAAGTGTCCTAAGGCAATCGCCTTATGATTGTAATCATTTATTTTAATAAATGAATATTCACTATTTGAGTATACATGCTTGTGTATTTGATTGAGATCTTTAACTCATTTACTGAATGCCCGCAATACAATTCACAGCATGAGAGAATTTGTGATGAATTCACAACTAGCGATTATCTCTACATGTGCAATTGTGAAGTATTGAAATTGTCCCTAGTCGATGAATTGATAAATATGGACACTATCAATTCTGTTG
Organism: Boesenbergia rotunda; assembly: GCA_024364735.1. Classification (NCBI taxonomy): domain Eukaryota; kingdom Viridiplantae; phylum Streptophyta; class Magnoliopsida; order Zingiberales; family Zingiberaceae; genus Boesenbergia; species Boesenbergia rotunda. Next base: position 140,698 of record JAGFNQ010008867.1, on the reverse strand, counting down.
AGACTAGCATGGATTATTCTCTAATCAGCTAATTCTCACTGGCTGGTGACATTGAGATGTCCGGAGATAAACATGAATGCTAGTTAAGGGAACTAGTTCATTTGAGTGACTGGCTATAAAACTTCATATGATAGTCTACATATAGATATGTCAGTGAAGTTCTTACTGCAGCTTAAGTGTGATGTTCCTTTGACTTGCGGTGTTCAAGTCATCTTGGTCATGGAGACTTATACTTTGACATCTTAATCAAGCATCTCCAAGGAGGTGTGGACCTAGGATGATTGGGTATAAGCCGAAGTGCCCGAAGATGTTTGAACAGCCTACAAAGGATTCACCACTCCTTGCGAGGAGATGTATACCCGATGTCTATCGTCGGATTGTTACTCGAAGCCTCTGGCCAGAGCATGACATGGTTAGAGTATGAATCTCTTAAATACATGAGAGTAATTAGAATCCGTAGGACGAGAAAACGTTACTTGGGCTAGGTGTGACGTAGTCAGCCTAGTGGGGACTGACACACATAGACCATGTCCTGAACCAAGTGGGTATAAGATGGTGAAGGGAATGGGGCATGATTCATTATAGCTACTGAAGGGTTTCAGAATTGTTTCTGAGGTCAACCGTTGATCTTTCGATTAATTGGGGATCATGATGTACTACTAGGTGCCACTCATGATCATTCTATAATTGATTAATTATAGACGACCAACATAAATCGAAAGGCTATTTAGTCACACGCACTATGAGTAATCCGAGGGATTTAAAACGAGTTGAAAATTGGATTTTCCAATCAAGAGAGATTATGTTTGGTTGAGCCAAACGATAAGTCGAATCTGAATTTTTTAGAGACGCATCGGAAGCGTAAAATGGCTAAGTCTTTTGAAGACTTAATAGATGAATTAAATAAGTTTAATTTATTGGAGCGTGGCTTGGATGGGCCGGCCAAAGAGGGCGTCCATCCTCTTTGCTTGGCCGGCCACAACAAAGGGAGAGAACCAAGTTTTTGGATCAATTTATAAAATAAACCAAGTTTGATTTGTTTTATAATAAACCAAGGTTTGGTTTATTTCTTCATGGAAATTAAAATGAACCATGGATTGGTTTATTTTATAAAATCAATCATGGATTGATTTACCATGATAAGGAAATTTATTCCATAGGAGAGAAGAGACTTGATTGATTTTTATCATGAATTAAAATATGATTTTAACCATGATATAAATCAAACTTGATATGATGGAATAAGTTATTCCATATTTGAGAGGCTTGATGGTTGAGAGACTACTATATAAAGGACCCAAGGCAAGGCTTGAAAAATAATCGAAGAGATGAAGGCATTGGCTCTCTCCCTCTCTTTCTCTCCTTCTCTTCTCCCCTTCTTGCCGTGCGCCAACCAGCCCCAAGAAGGAGCACCAGCCGGCCGCCCCTGCCCTTTCCCTGCCGACCACCACCTGCTGTCGGAGAAGGAAGCTCCGACCATCTCTTGGCCAGAAGAAGGTGCTGTCGGAATTAGAGTTTGCCGCAAGGATCTTTTTGCCGCAAGCCTCTTCTTTTGCTTCGCCGGAATTTTGATTCCGGCCATCCTTTTGTGGTTAGTCTTCCGACTTCTCTCTTGGTTTTTCTCGTCACGTTCTCGGAGAATCTAGTAGTTCTTGAGAACATGAAACTCGTGGCTTTGCGAAGTCATCCCGAAGATACTCGGCGTGGACGCGAATAGAGGTGGAGCTTCCAAGGGACGCTTACGGTTGGATCTCGTCCCTTCTTTCGAGTTACGCGAGGTAATACGTAAATTAATTTATGTTTCTACAAAATTTTAAATATATGATCATGTCTACACAAGATAAAATTGTATGCTTAGATGTGTGGTTAAATAATTTGAGAAATTATTTATGCTAAACCTTTCGCTGCACATAATTAATTTTAAAATTACGAATCCGCATCCATGTCAACATGCACCCGATCCCAACACTAACAACCGACGGATCAAAGACGCCAGGAGTTGAGGGGGAGCCAAGGGGTGAATCAGGTATATTTTTTTAATTATGTCAAATTTTAAGTTCCATATTACATGTTTCAAGTGCAAGGAGAGAGGAAACTATAAAACCAGTGTCCTACTCGTAAGACTCGATGGTCACCACCAGCAGCAAAGGAGGTATCAGTGCCAGGAGTCCGGAGGGACAAGAGCCACATTAGATGCTTTAGATGTCAAGGGCACGGACACTACAAGAACTAGTGTCCGACCAAGGTACGGAAAATGAATTATTGCAATAATTTTGAAATTTCTGAAATTCCTGCCCAGTTTTTCAAGCATATTGATAATTTAGATAATTTTTCTGATAAAATAGACTTGTTACATAATCAACTTAATATATTGCATGACCAATTACCAAATGTAGACAATAGGAAAATATCAGATATTAATTCTCTAATATTTAATATCAATGCAACAATTTTTAGAATTAATTCTAATATTTTATCTGATAATGTTAAGGATAATAATACTTTCATTGATATTTCTCATAATATTCTTGATAATGATGAAATTAAAATTAATTATCCTTTAATTTCTAATATTTCTGATAATGTTAAGAATGACAATATTTTTGAGGATAATGATGAAACTGTTATTAATTCTGATATTTCTGAAATTAATTCTGAGGATGTTAAAGATAAAACTACAGATAATAATGACAATTTAATAATTAATTTTTTTTGGATAATCTTGAAGTTAATTATGAAACATTAATTAGTAGTCCTGAAAATTACTCCACCTATTATCAGGATAATGATAAAATTTTAAATTCTGAATTCAACCATAAGGATGAAGATGAATACAATAATGAAAATGAATTTCTTAGAATCAAAGCTACATTTAACAAGGTCTACAAAAATTCAAACAAAGTAGAAGTGTTAGATAAACTTGAAAAATTAAATGAAAAGGAAATAGTAGGTGATTCAGAACTCTTTGAATTAATAGAAATGATACAGTTAGACCCCCAACTATTATTTAATCCAGAAATTTTGAAATCTAATTGATAACTTAAATTAAATTAAATCTTAAAAACCTTAATTAATTCTTAAATAATTTTAACTCCAATTAATCCCTAATTATTTTAATTCTAATTAATTCTTAATTAATTTTAACTCATTTAATCCTTAATTATTTTAATTCTTAATTAATTTTAACTCCAATTAATTCTTAATTATTTTAATTCTCATTGATTCTTAATTAATTTTAACTCCAATTAATACTTAATTATTTTAATTCTAATTAATTCTTAATTAATTTTAACTCCAATTAGTCCTTAATTATTTTAACTCTAATTAATCCTTAATTATTTTAACTCTAATTTTTTTACCCTTAATTAATTCTTAACAATTTTACCCTTAAATTAATTCTTAAATTCTAAATAATTAATCAATTCCAACATTAATTAATTCTTAAATAATTTCAACATTTAATTATTCATAATAATTTCAACCATAATTAATTTTTACCTTAATTAAGTTTTAATAATTTTTACCTTAATTAATTCTTAAACTTTAACTTCAACCTTAACGTTAATTAATCTGTAACAACTTATTTCTAATTAACATAGAATCTTAAATTACTTAATGATTCAATTCTTAATTCAAATTCAATCCACGAACTAAAATTTCAACTAAATACCCTTAATTATGAAATTAAATAAAATCCTACCCAACCGAAACCTTCAACTAAATAATAACAAATATGTCAATGTGGGTTGACATATTCACGGGGTCACACGATATGTATCAAATCGGGAATTTGATACATTATTAGAAACTTAATTAAAAATGCTTTGACTTGATTGAATCATGCATAAATGTCATGTACATGCATCTGTTAATTTTTTTGTCATATATATATTTGTCATGTCATTCATGTTTAATTTTCTGCATGATTTAGAATGGTTAGATAGGAAAAAGACTAGTTGATACTTGCCTAACCTAGTACCAGGGTGGGGCGAGATGATAGTACGTTAGGGAAGCTTGGCCTAGCTAAGTGGAACTAGCCGAAGTTACCTCGCCACATCCTAGACTAGTTAGACCAGAGTTTTTCAAAGAGTAAAATAAAGGTATTATTTCTTTAAAAGGCTTTGTCTAAGGAAAGGGTTGATGATCCAATAAGGCTACGACCAAAGAAGACCTCTGTGCCTCGCCAAGACCTGGAAGCTGATTATTGAAGGCCTCTGTGCCTCGCTAAGACCTGGAAGCCAATTATTGAAATCTACTTTAACAAATTGATTAAACTTGAATCTAACTCAAGGTCAACCAGTCTATAAATAAATTGAGAAAAATTAGTCAGGCATCTCACAATACACCCATAAGGCAACCATGCTTGCTTGTATTGAGACACTTAGAATGGATGAGATGTTAAGGACTAATTAATTGACAGATGTTTTCCAAAATGTTTTCAAAAATTTAGGATATTTTTCTAAAAATCAATTTTTCAAAATAATATCTCAACATAATAATATTTTTATGAATTTTATGCTTGCTGATTGTTTATACATATAATACATTTTCAAAAATTATATCTTTTCAAAATTTGGTTGACCTACACAATTAGACACAAACCTTTTAGGTTAACACTAAAGTCCCTTAAGACACTTAGGTAGAGTCAGACGGTGTCAGGTTCAATGGGAGTTTTTTTATTCTTTCAAAAGTTATTATTCTTTTGAAAATTCAGATCTTTCAAATACTTTATGCTTTTAAAATTATTATCATTTCAAAATATCTTTTCAAAAATTGTGCTTTAAAAGTTATTATCATTTCAAAATATCTTTTCGAAAATTATGCTTTAAAAATTATCATACTATTTCAAAATGCATTTCAATTTTTTTAAGAAAAAAGGGCTTATTATATCATTCAAAATATGTTTCCTTCAAAAATTATTATGTCCTTCCAAAGATACTTCTTCAAATACTATCACTTCAAAATGTTTTTCAAAAATTGTTTTAATTACTCTTTTGATTTTGATAAACCCTAAAGACACATAGGAAGTCTTCTTTATGATCTACAAGAACTCCTAGGATGTGTCAGATTTAGGGGGAGTCTAAGTAAAAAAAATTGATTATATTTTCTGATGATTTTTTTTGGGTTTGAATCAAACCCTAAGACTCAGAGGAAGATCACTTGTAATCAACAAGCTTCCTAGGATTGTGTCAAGTTTAGGGGGAGGTCAAATTAAAAGATCTTTTAATATTTCAAAATATTATGTTTTCATACAGTATATTTTCAAAATCTTTTTGAAACCATAAGTATTCTCTTTTCAAAACACTATCCTTTTAAAAATCTTATTTTTTTTGGTCTTAAAAAATTACTTTATGAAAATATTATACTCAAGCTTATTTTGAAAATCTTTTTGACTTTTGGAATCACTTTTGAAAATAATTTTACTTGCATTTAGAGAATTTCCAGGACACTTAGGGAAATTTTCTTATAGTTAACAAGGTTTCCTAGGATTGTGTCAAACTGGAAAAGAAACCAAATCAGGAAAATTATTATGTTTTCAAAACAAAATCTTATTAAAATCTTCACTTATAGAGACATCCCAAAGACACATAGGAATTGTTCTTGTGATCAACAAGATTCCTAGGATTGTTGTCAGACTTAGGGAAGTTCAATTTGTTTCCTAATGTTAGTGCACAATGTTTTTAAGTACAAAATATTTTTAAGTGCACAATATTTTCAAGTATTTTTCAAAGTACAATTTTTTAAAGTGAAAAATGTTTTTCAAGTACAAAATAGTTTGCATGTAAAGAATATTTTGCAAGTACAAAATATTGTTTTAAATATTTTCAAAGTATAAAATACTTTTTCTAAGTGCAAAATATTTCTAAGTGCAATTTTTTTTTTGCAAAATATTTCTAAGTGCAAAATTATTTTTTGCAAAATATTTCTAAGGGCAAAGTAGGTTTTTTTGTACAAACTTTTTAAGAGAAGTTAAAATTCCTTTTTCAGAAAAATTTATTAATCTTTTCAAAAAAAAAGTATCTTAACTTTTTCAAAACTTCAAAAGTTTTACAAAATATACTTGGTCAAAATTTGCTGATCTTTATTTCACAAAAAAAGGGGGGACTTTAACTTTTTTGTCAAAAAGAGGAATGAGTTTTGAATTTTTTTCAAATTATATATGCTTTCAATGAATTATCCTAAGTACTTTCAAAAGGAGAAGAAAAATTTTCAAGAAATTTTCATTGTTGGCACAAGTTTTTTTGTCATTTTTTTTATGTGTGACAAAGGGGGAGAGAGAAGCTTAAGTTAGAAATTTGTTTTCGTTTTCTCCCAAGGATCAAAACTTAAATTTTTTTTCATTTTCTCCGAAGGATCAAAACATAACCCTTAAATCCAATCTAACTTAAGATATTGTCAAACATCAAAAAGAGGGAGATTGATGGTGCAAGATGCATCAGTGATTTCCTCCTCTAATGTTTCAATGTTTAACAATATCCTTAAGTTAGTGATATATTAGACACAAGAGAAGCCTGGAAAAACTGCTCCTGGGTGCCCCATTGAACCAGGGTACCCCCATGCCTCCAGGCACCCTGGATACCAGGTGCCTGGATGATCCAGGCACCCTGGATGGTCTAGGGCACCCTGGATAGCTGATCTTATCAACATCGTGAAGTTTGCGACTCCGGATGAGTTTTGACGGCCAATGAGGCGCCCCAGAGGCTCTAGGGTGCCCGAGATGAAGCTATAAAAGGGGCTTCGACCCCTCAACTCAGAACAGCATCTGCTACACCATTCTAAGTATTCTGAGTGAAGAAAAAGTATTAGAGACGAAGCTCTGCGACCAAGGAGGCTCCAGGAGGAAGTGCACTGCACTTCGGAGTTCCAGATCGGCCGGGATCGTCGACTTTCCTGTTTGGTTTGCATTTATTTTTATGCACTAAATTTCTTAATCTTTTGGTTGTAAAACTTGAACTATAAGATGGGTTTCACCACCTCTGGAAAGTCCGAAAATGAGACCATTAGTGGATGGGTGCTATCCGTAATTAGGCCTTGGATGTACTGACCCTGGGGGGTTGGGAACCAAGTAAAACCCGCATGACTTGTGTGTTTTTCATTCTTTATTTTTCCGCTATGCTACTAACTCTCTAAATAGAATGAACCTCGAAGTTTACGATGAGTTTACAAAAGATTTTTCAAGTCTCTATTCACCTCCCTCTATCAACGGCACCGGTCCTACATATAGTTTTGTGATATAAAATGTTGTTGATTATCCGGAGTAGTCTTAACTTGTGTTTGGTTTAAGTTTAGCTTTGGGTCCCCCAAGCAACCTTCCTTGAGTAAGAGCTCCTAGGTTGTGGTGAGTCACATGGACATTATTAAGGCAACCACAATCCAAGACAGAGCTTTATAATTGTTCTCACCCAGAAGACTTAGTACTAAACTTAGACCCTTAACAAGTTGGAACTAACCTTGATTTGACTAATCCTAGATACCCAAATGGGTAGATTGAGTTATTGTGGTGACAAACAGTTTTCCACCTCCTATTGGTACTTTGATTTGCAATATAGATTTTGTGAGTGAATAATCTTTTCAAGTTCATTTATTTTATTTTTTAAAAGATTATTTTATTTTTCTAATTTTCTAAAATTTATATTTAAATTTTTAAACTTTGAAAAATTATTTTCTATTTAAATTCAAGTCAAAATTTAGTTTTTAATTTTTAGATTTATGTTCTTATTTTTAAAGGATAAAGAATTAATTTCTGAGTTTTTAAACTTTTGATTATTAATTAATTTTGAGCTATTTTTATTCGGATTAAATTGCTTTACTAAATATTGACTAGATTGTTTTGCATTAATTGAATCTAGGTTTGGGTCAAATAAAATAAGGTTTGGGTTGACTTGATCAAGATTAGATAAATTTAAATTTTGATTATTAAGCAACTTGCTAGAATATGTTAATTTAGATTTCTCATGCAATTCTAATCTTCTAGCATAATCTAAATCATGCAAGTCTAAAGCATTTAAATTTCGGCAATTTACCAAAGGGTGTATCCAACTATTCGTAATTACCGAAAGGAGTACCATAGTTTCTATTATACCAAAGGGCGCATCCCATATAGTGAAGTTACTTTTATACCCCTCCCGCCAAAGAATGACTTTATCAAACACATTTTCGAGACAACCGAACCACTTTATCAATAAAATATTAATTTGTGGTTCAGATGGGTAGCAGTCGAATTTTTCTCCATTCTCTCTCAGCGCAACAACGTAAATGGAAGGTTTAAAGGTGGAGGACATTGTGCGTGCCCTAGCTGTGATATAGTTATGAGCTCATCCCCCGAATCCCTGCGGACAACCAAAACCTAGGCAATGCTCGAAAGTGTTTCTGTGTGATCCTGAGGTGGGTTTTAGTGTTAACGTTGAAGTCGAGACTGATCGGCATAATACACCAAGGGGTTAGGGTTTCTGCACGTTTGATTTATTTGATAATGTCAGGAAAAAGGTCTGTGGGTGGTTCAGCGTCTTCTTCGTTGGCATTATCCACCAAGGTATGTTAGCGATATGCTTAGGTCAAACCAGCATAGTTTGTCAACATGTTTAAAATTATTTTGCTGAATAAATTTGTACTGTATATAAACTGTAGGATTCAGATGAGTTTGGACAAAAATTACGTTGGTCCAGTGTTTTAGGCCACTTTAAACAATTTTTTGAAGCATTTGAAATTTTAAATGATCGACACATTGCGAAGATCAAAGGGTCGCCTTTCAGTTTTTTCCTGGACATACAAGAATTGCAGCATATCCGTGGAATTTTGGTTAATATATTTGAAAGTTGGGATTCAACCTCACAAGTTTTTAAATTCTTAGGTAATAGTTTTAGTTATGAATTGTAGACAATATCTATAGTAAGATAAGACAGTAATATAGATGACCTGAAATGATTAGTTTTTGATAAAGTTTAATCATTTCATTTCAGGGCTACTGAGGGCCTGAAGTGAAATTGACTTCAGGCCCTCTGTAGGCCTGAAATAAAATCATTTCAGGCCTACCGAGGGCCTGAAGTTAATTTAGTTCAGGCCCTCGGTAGGCCTGAAATGAATACATTTCAGGCCCGACGTGGGCCTGAAATGAATTCAATTCAGGCCCTCATCGGGCTTGAATTGAATTCATTTCAGGCCCACGTTGGGCCTGAATTGAATTCATTTCAGGCCCAACGTGGAATAATTTCAAGCCTATATTCTTGATGATAACTAAATATTGTAATTGTTTCAGGTGTACCGGTTGCGTTCTCCAGACGAGATGTTGCTTTGAACTGGGTTA